>NW_021011510.1:1441838-1759987 GCF_003987935.1 Bombyx mandarina | reverse complement strand
AGCCCGCCGCCGTCGAGCGGGGGCCAGGGAGGCGGATCTCGCCCAAGCCTTGGCCCTCTAAGTGTTTCGAGTCCCCTTTAGATGTCGGTCTGGGGACCGGCGAAGGTGGCCTAAGAAGACGACGTGCAAGCTGCTCTGCACGCGTTTTACGCAAGAGCATCCGGGTGATGGAAGGCCGGCTATCCTCGACCCACGCTGGTTCTGACCCAGCGGGGTATTCCGTAGGATAACCCATTCTAACCGGCGCCATCTAGGCGGGCTCCGGATAGCCTGCCGACCGAGAGGGCTGGTGGTCGTGGCGCCGACGACCGCTGGTCCGGCGTCCCGAGGGGGAGGGTGATGGGAGAGATGTGCTCCGCACTAAACGCTTCACTTTCCCCCTTTGCCTTTTCATGGGTTCTGTCTCATGCGAGGTTCGGACGCGGGTTGTTGAGCGACAGGAGGCTTTAGTCAGTTCGACTCCGACATGCCCCGCCCGCCGTCCCCAGTGGAGGGCGGAAGTCCGGCGATTTCCTACTGACCAAAAAAAAAAAAAAAGATGTCAAAACCTAAATTCGCATTTCCGTAGCTTCTGATAAACAAAATATTATCCTAGAACATCATTCGCTATGTTATTATTTTCTGAATAACAAATTATTATCCGATTGTTATCCGAATTCTTTAATTCCACGTGAATTTGTTCAAGTGAATTGCACGGTAGCGGCTATGAAGGTGCGATTTGGCTAATAAGTTCAGTAGAATAAAACTGCGTTATATATTTTAATTATAAAGTATTTCTGAATTTCAAGTTATGGTATTTCGCTTCTTAAAAAATAATAATTTGATTCGCTATTCCATTTAAAACAATATCTTTACGATTTAAATGTGCATATTATGTTTATTCTAGAATATCAGTCCGTCTTGTAGACTGTGATCAGTCATGACGGCGTCTTTTAATAAATGAATTTTAGCGCAACACGAGTAATAATGGCCTTAAGAAGTGAGATAGGTGATACAGCTCTGATTTTGCCGTTTAAAATTCATAGCCGATCTTGCGGACCAAATGGTAAACAGTCGACGTCCTCCAAAACACGTCATTTCGGATCCTCCCGATCCACTAACGGTGCTTTTAGGTACCTCAAGCACCGGTCATCGTTCTCGTCGAACCCATCCCGCGCGACGAAGGGCTCGGCGAGTAAATCAACCCACAGACACAGCCCACTGAGTTTCTCGCCGAATCTTCTCAGTGGGTCGCGTTTCCGATCCGGTGCTAGATTCTGCGAAGCACGGCTCTTGCTAGGGTTCGTGTTAGCAACGTCGTCAGGTTTGAGCCCCGTGAGCTCACCTACTATTTCAGTGAATACTTCAGTGAATCTAGAACAACACTTCGAGGTTACTAGAATAGGCTCAATAAAACAAAAAAAGCCTTTTAAATTGAAAGGCACTTGCTAAGGAACAGAAACGATCTTACTATGACGATCTTACTGTAACGAGTTTTCTCACATATTTTTTCTCAGAATTCGTTTCAGATATTCACTTAACAAAAAAAAAATTAAAAAAAAAGTTGATTTCACCCTAATTCTTTACTCTACCAAATAGCATTCAGACGTTTCCATAAAATAGTTGGTTCCTTATAGAATTCCGATAAGACGAACAAATTTTATCGGCTCTCGATAACGCCAATCGGGAATGCTAGGCAATTACTTCTTCAAACGATCGCCGTTCGACTTGAAACCGAAGGAGTCACTAAAGTGCCGATTATTCGGGTAAACGGAGTTTCGCAACGCAATTTTCAGCTAAAGATTTTATTTTTGACGAGAAATCGTATAAATACATCTCGGTTTTCTTTTACAAATGCGTTCTCCCAGTGTGTGTGTGTTTAAATTATTTGTTTAAGTAGCAAAATTCGTCACCAGAATTAATTCAGTGTGTCCTAGGACTTAGAATAGTTTGTTGCCCTTCCAACAAGGTATGTAAATAATGGTTAGAATTAAGCAACTACTAAGACGTGCTCTTAATTGCCTCTGAGTAGGAATGGCTGCTTACAATCAGATGGGCTCTTAACTCTGCCTGTTCGCGAAATTATATAAGAACTAAACAAATAATTAAGAAATGATTTTCTTAATTAATATATTATATAACATATCGCTGTGTTGAAGAGTTATAATAATTAGCTTGACATTTAAATTGCTTATTCAAAGCAATAGAAGGCAGACGAGCTCTCAGTCCATCTCATAGTAGGTGGTTATCATTTCAAGAGCTTTTCAATCCGTTTTTGAAGATGGCATAATATGTCGACAAACATAATCTCATTTCAAAGTGGAATAGTACGGACTAGAAATAGCTGCTTGCAACTTATTAAAATAAAGTCAGTGATCCCAGACAGAAAAGCAAACCTCTGTACAGAGATAGTAAAAAGAAAAAAGACCGTATCACCTAGACAAAAAGAAACAAAACTCCGAATTTGGAACCTCTCTTATCAAACTACTATTAACAACTAGCTGACCCAGCAAACTTTTTAGTGCCTCAATCGATAAATATAAGACCTAAACTTTTGTATCAAAAAAAACTTAAAACAAAACAAAAGGAATCCGTCCGACGGGGGACACATCAAAGGAAAAACAAAATTGTTATTTTTATTTCAATTTGAGCATTTTCATATTTATCTACCTTTATAAACCTTCTCTGGACTTCCGCGAATAATTCAAGACCAAAATTAGCCAAATCGGTCCAGCCGTTCTCGAGTTTTAGCGAGACTAACGAACAGCAATTCATTTTTATTTAAATAGATAGATAGATAGATTACTGACGAAACATATGCTACAAAAACTCGCACTTAAACGCTTACAAAACAACATGAGAGCATATTGTACAAAATAGAGGATACACCAGCTTATGTTGAAACGTATGAGAACATATCAGTTTAGATATGAGTTTTATTACCTGTATACATTGTGACCGGTCGCATCTGTTACTTTTATGGGCCGGTAAACATGCATTACCTATATTGTTTGGATCAATTTCACGAATTCCGCGTTCTTTTGAATCTCATAATAGCAACAATCAGCTTTAAATAGATGATATCGACGCTTGAAAGGCAAACGTGACTAAGCGACAATAACTGCCTTGTACATAAATGATAGGCAATAACCATATTTGACGCGCAAAAAAAAATTATATTTCTAGGTCTATTAAAATCATTTCAATCCTGCAGCTACTAGCTAGATTCTACTACAGCTAGATTCGTTAAAATAAATTTTGTTTTCAGGTTTGTTTCAACTTTAAATTAGTCTACTGTAAAGTTCAAGCATTGTCGCTTAGTCACTTTTGCCTTTCAAGCGTCGATATATATTAAATACTATAAAAAATACCTGCGACTATCAATAAAAATCAGGAATTACTAATAATTAAAAAACGCTTTGCGATCGACAATTGTGTTTATATCAAGGGCAAACTTTATGTCCCAAGCAATTACAATATTTAAAAAAACATTATCACATAAACAGTGGTCAATTAGAAAAAACAATTGTTACATAAATTCGATCAGTTAGCTAGCTACCTTACATTTTATTTGCGTTTTCAATTAACAGACTTTTTTATTATTATTTGTCACTAGATGATTTATTGTTTTTCCTTAACATTGTTTTTTTTTTTTGTTGCCTTAGGTTGGTGGACTAGCTCACAGCCTACCTGGTGATAAGTGGTTACTGGAGCCCATAGACATTTACAACGTAAATGCGCCACCCACCTTGAGATATAAGTTCTAGGGTCTCAAGTATAATTACAACGGCTGCCCCACCCTTTAAACCGAAACGCATTACTGCTTCACGGCAGAAATAGACAGAGCGGTGGTACCTACCAGTGCGGACTCACAAGAGGTCCTACCATCAGTAACTACGCAAATTATAATTTTGTGGGTTTTTAACAACAGTCTGACTTAATGCATAATATCTAAAATACGTAGACAAATATGTACATTCATATGAAATTCCAATACTGAAGATACTCTTTTCAAACCAAGTCATGAACTGCTCCAAACATGAAACTAACTTCGTCGTATTCACTCCCGCGAACTTTCTTGGTACACACAAAACATATTGTTACTGGAAGTGACTAACTTATTTCACTTCATATTTGTGTAGTTATTTTGTTCACTCAAACTACTCGTTCTTAGAAATGAACAAAAAAGAAATAGAAATATATTTCAACGTGAATTTGTTTGCAGTATTGGTGCATTCTAGAAGAAATTAATGCGCAATTCACTACTTGTTGGAAAAAAAAGTTAGAACGAGAGGGAAAAGTCGTGCCTCTTATTCAGACATCGTATTTTTATTTGAGCATAGCGGCTTTTCTTGTCATTTTAAATTGACCAGGATAAGCCACTCGAGCACCTCCGAAGGACACCTAACAGCTCAAGAGCGGTTACTTCGCGAATTAATCTACTCCCAGATCGAAATCATAACCCACTAAGAAGATCCGGCGAGAAACTTATTTTTTTATTTTTTTTTATTGCTTTTATGTGTGAACAAGCTCACGACCACATCTACAACGTGCATGTTGCCACCCACCTTGAAGCATTAGTTCTAAGTCCCAGTTTTACAGTATAACGATCGCCCTGCCTTTCAGACCGAAACGCATTACTGCTTCATGGCAGAAATAAGCAGGGTGGTGGTATATGCCTAGACTCATAAGACACCCTACCACCAGTAACACTTAGTGGGCTGATGCTACGTGTTCGGTTTCACGTCGAACAATACGGTGACCTGTGCTTTGGAAACTGCTACCAGTAGTTCCCAGAAATCCTAAAAGTAGATCAAGTGCTCCCTTAGAACATCTCTAGGGTGAAACCCACAGCAAATTGGTACGCCATACATTACATGTGCTTACGCGTTAGTCCCACTATTCTGCCGAAGGATTAATAACGTTCCATTCTAGCGGAATAGCCGTTCTGCCGCTAAGCCACCCAACGACTTTTTATGTGCAAATAAAACCTCAAAATATGGTATTTAGCGGGGTATTTGGGGACACCACCGCGTGGGATGGCCTCACGGGCTGCCGTCCAGGGACGGGCGATGTAGAGTCGTCGATTATTGCCTGGTCAACTCCGGCTGGACGTCCTTGAAGAGACCTGCGGTTCTGGCTGTAGAGTTGACCGCAAAATTTCTGGTCCGGGTTTTGTCTCAGGCGGAGATCGGACGTTTGGACCGAGTGCAGGGGAGTCGTTTAGTGGGTGAGCCTTTACTATGTTCGGCCGTTGCTTTTGTTATCTTTGGACATCGAGTTCCAAATATCGGGGGCACACCTAGGCGTAGGAGCCTCTTAGAACATACAGCCCCGGTTCCAAAAAAGACCTGTACTAATTTCTCAAAAAAATGAGAGATTAGGTCATGTTCACAAATCACTTGCACATATCATTCATATGATAGTTAATCCGCTACTCAGCACCAAATCATACATTTGAAAAAAAATATCAGATTAGTCGTCGATATAAGATATCGTCTTTTCGCATTAAAAGTGTACAATTTCTAAAAATACTCGAAATTGAGTTAATATGCGGAATCATTTGGTATCACCAGTATTTTTCTCATAAACACTGTCAAAAAAGCGTAGTTCAGTTTTTTTTTTTTTATTTATCTATGTTTTGACTACGAGGGCGGCACTGAAAATTTCGGGAATTAACGAAGTGACACAAAATTACTATTTAAAAATGTATTTATTGCTTTTCGAAGTATTCTCCGCGAAATTTGACACATTTTTCCATACGATGGAACCAATCATTGAAGCAACCATTCCATTCGGAAGTTGGGGTCTCCAAAATGGCCCTTTTGTAGGCGTCCACAGCTTCTTCAGGTGATGAAAATCTCTGTCCGCGCAATTTATTCGTTATTTTAGGGAAAGTATAGAAATCATTAGGGCTTAGGTCGGGGCTGTACGGCGGATGGTTTAATAATTCTATGTTTTCTTGCTCTAAAAACTCTTTTGTTCTGTGCGCGGTGTGAGAACTCGCATTGTAGTGATGGAGGATGATGCGGCGGTTGCAGTTCTCTTTACGGAGTTCAGAAACGACCTGTGGCAAACAAATGCTAGCATACCATTCTGCATTAACCGTTCTTTGTTCCATCAAGAGGAATAGTCGTAACATGACCGGCTTTTGAGACAAACGTGGCCACCATTTTTTTTGCAACACTCCGTGAACGAACAATTTTTGTTGGCTTTAACTCATTTTCGAACACCCAAACTCGTGACTGGTTTTTTGTTTCGGGTTCGTACGCATATATCCAGGATTCGTCACCTGATACAATGTTGTATACAGCATTTGAGGATCCTGCGTGGAATCTTTCGAGAGTTCTGACGCACCAAGTAACGCGAGCCGCTTTTTGCTTTTCACAGAGCGAATGCGGTATCCATCGGGAAAACAACTTTTTTACACCTAATTGTTCATGCAAGATTATTTGTATTTGACTCATGCCAATGTCTAAAGTTGCCTGAATTTCGCGGTATGTCACATGTCGATCTTCCTCAATCAGCTTACGCACAGCATCAACGTTTTCTTGGGTGACTGCAGATTTTGGACGAGCTTGACGGGGATCATCACTGAGCTTGACGCGTCCACGTTGAAACTCAGCAAACCAGCGATAAATTGTGGTTTTGGACGGGGCTTCATCACGAAATGCAGATATCATCCGGTCAACACACTGTTTTTGTGTTAAACCACTTCGAAAGTTATAATAAATCATCGCTCTTGAATTTTCTCGAGTCAATTCCATTTTCTCAACGACTAAACAAGTTTGACAAAACCTCGTCACAAGACCGAGAATCTTTTTTTAAATAAATAAATGGTATTCGATTTTTAAAACCAAGGAGGTTTCAATTAAAAAGATTTTAATATGACAGGAACAGTGGAAATATTCCATTCCCGATACTTTTAGTGCAGCCTAGTATTGTTAAAAAAAATACGTAATTTTATCTTACTTTAAAATACAGATAATGTATCTGGTAAAAAATAAAAAATTAATGTTGCAAAGATGATTAACTAATTATAAAAATTTGTATGTTTGGAGATTATACAGTTTTAATGCGAGAAGACGATATATTCGAAAAATCACATTGAACCACCAGGTACAAAACAGGAAAAGCCATTGTACTTTGTTATTAAAAAAGTATTCAAACAAAATTTCCATAAATATTTGAAAAGTTCCTCTTGGCGGTGGCCGCGGAATGTGACCGAAGGACAAACAGATTTTCATTTTTTATAACTCAATATACTAGAACATACTAGAACAATAACAATATTTCGTAATCTCATAAAAACATATACGAATGAAGTCATCTCATACGATCCCAATTCCTCAATAAATAGTAACAACGAGACACATTTGACGTCCCTGATCCAAGGCTCACTCTTTGTTTTCCCACATCGTAGAAACGGGAAATACTCAATCGAGATAAAAAATAAGTACCTACACTCAGACTCGGAATACAACATATATTTCATAAAGAATATCGACCGATCTAATAATGTTATAACTGACATATTCTTTAACTAACCAGGGTCAAAGAACAATGAATCTCTTTTTATAGTAATACTAGCTGACTCGGCAGACTTCGTAGTGCCTCAATCGATAAATAAAACACCTAAGCTTTTGTATAAAATAAACTTAAAACAAGCAAAATGAATCCGTCCGACGGACGGAACACATCAAAGAAAAAACAAAATTGTTATTTTTATTTAATTCCGAGCATTTTCATATTTATCTACCTTTTAAACCTTCTCTGGACTTCCGCAAATACCAAATTCAATTCAAGACCAAAATTAACCAAATCGGTCCAGCTGTTCTCGAGTTTTAGCGAGACTAACGAACAGCAATTCATTTTTATATATATAGATAACTTGACTCAATTAAATTATAGGGATATATACCTAGTCAGGTCATAAATTCTGTCACATGTTTAATGTAAAATAATTGAAAATAATTGAAAATTTATTCATTATGTAACCATTCATATAAAAAAATAAACTTAATAAAACATAGATTCTTATGACACTAAAGATTATTCAAAATGACCTCCGTGATTTTGAATACAGCCCTACAATATGCGCGGCCAGTCGTCTATCGCAGCACGAACGAGGTCCATGTCAATATCGGCGGGTGCCTTAATCAAGGATGTCTTGAGTGACTCCAAATTGGGATGAGGCTTTGAGCACGCCTTTTCCTCCAAGTGTTGCCATATCTTGTAATCTAGCGGATTCAAATCTGGACTGGAGGAGGGCCAGTCTTCGTGCCGAATGAAGTCGATTTCACGCGCCGCCAGCCAGTCTTGTGTGCTCTTCGCTCTATGAGCTGGCGCCGAATCTTGTTGACATACCCAGTGCCTGTTATGGAACAAGGTATGAGAAACAGGTTCCACAAGGTTCGTCAGGACTGTATTTTTATACACAACTGCATTCGTTTTTACACCTTTCTCACAAAAATGTACCTCTGTTAAGCCCCAATAAGAAACTCCCAACCATACCATGAGCGAGGATGAAAAATGACCTCGTTGGACACGCGGAATACGGTTGCTCGCTTCTTCACTACTGTGTGCGTACACCTTATCATTTTGTTTGATGTAGCTCTCTTCTACGGTAAAAATTTTTTCATCCGAAAAAAGAATTTCCCGATATTTTTTCCCGCGTACCGCTTCAACAAAGCGCGGCATCTCTTCAGTTTCAGGTCCATTAGACGAGCATTCAAACGATGTCCTGTTTTTCTTCGATATGCCCGAAGCCCTAAGTCTTCATTTAACACCCTTTTCACCGTGGTTGTGCTTAACCCCATCTGAAGGGCCAACAGCTTCTGCTTACGTTTGGGATTTCTTTGAATTCGCGCCTTCACAGCTTTTATCACTGCTGGAGTCCTAACAGACCGAGGGCGACCGCTTCTTGACCTGTCATCTACACTAGATGAAGACTCTTGTATCGTTTGATGGTACGATAAACGAACCTTTTGGTTATATTCAAAATTTTCAGTATGTTAAAAATTTGAATTGGCGCGTAACCGCAACGATACAACGCCATAACTGCAACACGGTCTTCTTTAAGCGTCCACTCCATATATAAATATGAGTAAAATTCTAAAAGTATACATTTTTATTTTCATGAACAATTCGAAATTCGAACTCAATAAACTTTTTTGTAGCCAGCATTCTAAAAGAAAAGTTTTTACTGTGTGACAATACTTATGACCTGACTAGGTATATACCATTCAAAAGAAAACAATAAAATGTCTGAGAAGTATCTTCACCGCTGCAAAAGGTCCATTTGTTGATTAACTTTTTTTGAAAGAAATCGGTCACTTGTTAATCAATTTTGCGATGCGCACTCAACATATGAGTCGCGTTTTGAATTCGATCATTCTTTATTTAGAAAGAAATAAAATATATTTATTATGATTTAGTATATGAAAGGTACGACGATTTCAATGAAAAATACAAAAATTATGGTTGAAATGGCAGACCGTTGAACAATATATTGCAGCCTGAAATTTTGCAGCGCTGACTTTGAGCTGTGTCTGGTTGTTGTGGATACAATTCTAGATAATCACTTCAGAAAGATGCAGGGACTACATACATAATATATGTACCCATATTACCTACCAATATCAATACCGTTAACAAGCACGTTGCGTTGTAATCATTATAATCCGAATACATATCGACGCTTGAAAGGCAAACGTGACTAAGCGACAATAACAGCTTTGTACATAAATGATAGGCAATAACCATATTCGATGCGCAAAAAATATATATTTCTAGGTCTATTAAAATCATTTCAATCCTACAGCTAGATTCGTTAAAATATAATTTTTTTCAGGTATTTCAACTTTAAATTAGTCTACTGTAAATGTCACGCATTGTCGCTTAGTCACGTTTGCCTTTCAAGCGTCGATATAATATATACTTTAGCTACTTAACTGACCACCTTGTCTTATTAACTTTACCCAAGACTCAACACAGACATACCAAAACGGTTTCAATAAAAACCCTACAGTAACATTAAATAAAATTATTACTTTGAAAATGATTAATGCAACATAACGAACATTAATAACAATAACAATAAATTTTGCTATCATGTAATAACTTAGAAAATATCTAAGGCTATACTATATCTATATATCATGATCACTGCGCTTTCCTATAGAACGGGCTTGGGATTATTGTATATTTGTTTACCAAATTAACCCCCAAAAATGCCGTCCCTAAAATCTGCCGCTCGAGCTAGAGGTAAACCTACCACTACTTCATCGTTGTCGGTAAGCCATGTAAACTTAATTTAAAACGCGTGAACATTTATTAAAAATATAGCGCATTACTCTGCCGTGAAGCAGTAATGCGTTTCGGTTTGAAGGGTGGGGCAGCCGTTGTAACTATACTTGAGACCTTAGAACTTATATCTCAAGGTGGTGGGCGCATTTACATTGTAGATGTCTATGGGCTCCAGTAACCACTTAACACCAGGTGGGCTGTGAGCTAGTCCACCCATCTAAGCAATAAAAAAAAAACTTAATTCAATTAAGCATACTAATTCATTAATCTCTGATACCAATCTACGTACACTTAGCTATGGTAACAAATCCGAAGGTTTCACCGTATATTTTCCCTTACCGAAATTGCTTATTAATTAGAGGCCCTCCACAATATTAATTCTGATTTAATTTCAAGCAGTTTCCCTGTTCCAGAAAGTGAATAATATTTTAAATTTAAACTCACGAGAAAGGCTGTTAAATCGGATTATAACAATACATAAAAAACATGCGTGCGTATATTGCCCCTTATGTAAAAAACATATAAGAGCAGCCAGATTATTGTTTTTTTTATTTGTGGTATTGGAAATTATTAGAAAAAGTACTTGTTTTATAAGTAATCTCTACTAGAATTTATTTTTTGTGTATCCAGAGACAGTCGAAGCGGCAATAGGATAAGTTTGACTAATCCATAATACGAAAAAAAAACTAACACTCCTAAATATCCCGTATGATTTCCTAATACACTCTTTATGTTGTCACCGTCTCTACGCGTCACATGTCCATACCACGCTAACCGTCCGCTCTTTAATTAAACATATCAAATACATATTTTATATAAATAAATAAGTATTAAGTCATCGTGGCCTAAAGGATAAGGCGTCCGGTGCATTCGTGTTGAGCGATGCACCGGTGTTCGAATCCCAGGCGGGTACCAATTTTTTTAATGAAATATATACTGAACAAATGTTCACGATTGACTTCCACGGTGCAGGCACAACATTGTGTAATAAAAATCAAACCCGCAAAATTATAATTAGCGTAATTGCTAGTGGTAGGACCTCTTGTGGGTCCGCACGGGTAGGTACTACCACCTTGCCTGTAACTATACTGAGACCTAAAACTCATATTTCAAGGAGGGTGGCGGCATTTACGTTGTAGATGCCTTGGCCTCCGGTAAGCATAAGTGGTGGCACCGGGTGGGCTGTGAGCTCGTCCACCCATCTATGCAATAAAAAAAAAAAAAAAAAAACAATGAAATTATAAGAGTAATGTTCTGTATGTAAATATAACATTGCAAACAACAATATAACTCGTCCGTGTATTTCCAGGCACGTACGAAGCATTAAAGACACGTAAGCATACGTATACGACACGCATGAACTACGTAGATTGGTGGTCATGTTTAAAATAACGTTTGAAGAACCACAATTGTACAAAATATTGGTAAAGTAAATTATTGCGAGCGATTGTTTTAACCGTTGTTGGAATAAATTTGTATGTGAGGCTCACGATTACTTTAAATGTGGTAGACGTTAAAATCTATATTTGTAAATACGGCTAGCCCGTCCTTCGAATCGAAATTCGTGAGTGTTTTCCAGCTGAAATACTCAAGAATTTTTTGTCTTTTTTAATACCTACCACCAGTCCTACCACTACCAGAGGTCCTACCACCAATAATTACGCAAATTATAATTTTTGCGGGTTTTGATTTTTATTACACGATGTTATTCCTTCACCGTGGAAATCAATCGTGAACATTTGTTGAGTACGTATTTCATTAGAAAAATTGGTACCCGCCTGAGATTCGAACACCGGGTGCATCGCCCAACACGAATGCACCGGACGACTTATCCCTTAGACCACGACGACTTCAAATGGTCTGCCTAGCCCGCGTAAGTCATATGGTATATTATATGTGGGAATGGTAAATGGTATGTAGTATATGGTATACTAGTGACCTTTTTTTATTGCTTAGACGTGTGGACGAGCTCACAGCCCACCTGATGTTAAGTGGTTACTGGAGCCCATAGACATCTACAACGTAAATGCGCCACACACCTTGAGATATAAGTTCTAAAGTCTCAGTATAGTTACGACGGCTGCCTCGCCCTTCAAAACGAAACGCATTACTGCTTCACGGCAGGAATAGGTGGGGCGGTGGTACCTACCCGTGCGGACTCACAAGAGGTCCTACCATCAGTACAAACCTGCCCTCGCTACGCTTCAGGGACTATAATTTAGATCGTATTCTAAATGTTACTGGGATTGTAAGTGATATTCAGTACTGACCGGGATCTGTTTGCAACGTGCCATATCATTGTGGCGATGACCATCATATAAGAAAAGAAATTTGACAGAAACCTGAATCACGCTAACGACATTTCCAAGATAAGCTTACGTATACAAATTGCGGATAAAAACATTCGGACCATGGGTCTACCGAAAAATTTAACCCGCTCGATGGAAAATCTGTCCTTTGAAGATTCCTCCAAATCACGAATAGCTATAGAATCGTCCCTTCAAGAGATGGTTGAGGGCTTGCCATACACACATATCAGAACGTCGCTCCCTTTGAGACTAGATTAAGGCGATGGTGCTTATCTACAAAACAAATTTGAACAATATTATGTCTGCTGTATAACTAAAATAACTAATTTGGTGCCAGATAGCAAACTCTAGAGAATACGAACCACAAATATATGAATTCGTTGTCCCGACAAACACATTCATTATACGAAATAAATTTAATATAACGTACCTAATGAAATATGAAAATTTTAGATATTTCGGCGCGCACTGTGCGGTACCGTGGGTTTCGTGAAGTCGGAGTGGTGGGGCTCGATAGGGTTTAATCGGTAGTCGGTTTTGCGGGGTAGCTCTTGCGTGGCTGACGCCGTGCAAGTACCTCGCGCGCCTTTCTCAAAGCGTAGTCTCCCGGCAGGAATTGGGAGAAGAGGAGGACCCCTGTCTTCTTCTTCTCCCTGTTCTTCTCTGGAGGCGTCGGAGTCCGACATAACCCGGTCTCTTACCCCCCTCGACCGGGTATCCGTAAATGGATTCCCCAGCGTTAATAAAAAAAAAAGATATGGTTTTTAAAATAAACTTCACACATGAAAACTTCGATCGAACGATGTAAAATGACAAAGATACGAGTAAAACACGAACGTTGCATAACATTTTACACGTTGATACACACGGGCAAATAGAACCGTGAGCATTTACTGTGCAAGACAAACTTTATCCATTTGACCGCCTCGCAAGACCAAATGGAAAGTGAATATGTCCAGGATACCTATAGGCTTTTAAATGATGTTGCAAGATTCATGCAGGTATTGGATTATAAGAGGTAGAAGATCCGGGAACTTTGTGTCAACAAAAGATCCCAAGGTTTGAAATATCAAGCCATTGTCTGCTCAGCCCAAAAAAAGTAAAAGATAACTTGAACAGATATTTCCAGCAACAGGATTAATGTTGCGATTTCGGTAACATTTTTTTTTTCGGGCCGTATGAACCCCTACGAGGTCCCCGCGCCTAGGGGGCGCGTGGTGTATGTGTTGGGAGCAGACGGCGGGCCCAAAGAATTTTAGGGCCCTACCGCACTAAACGACTCCCTTGCACTCTTACACCCGACGTCCGAGTCGGTAACCATTTTGCCCCATTTTTTCAACTTCGGAATCCTAAAATCTCGGCCCAAATGTGAGATCTAAAGACGTGTTATTCGTCCCAGTTTATGTGACACCGAAACACACCTAAAATCAAAAAAATTTGACCCCTATGATAAGCAGGACATGTAGTGCGAATGAAGGTGACCAGGATGCCAAGACAACTCCTCAAACTCCGATGGTTAGATGGTGTAGAGCACGACCTCAAAGCTATCGGTGTCAGGAACTGGAAGGAGAAAGCCCTGAACAGAGCAGTTTGGATAGACATACTGGACCAAGCTAAGGCCCACCCAGGGCTGTAAGGTCTACGATGATGATGAAAGCACACCTATATACGAAATATCTTTCACGAGCAAGACTAAACAGTATCCTGAAGTCTGGTCTTTTGTTCAATATTTTCTTTACTGTAAGCGAATCGGAAGATAAATAAAATTTAAATAATGTTCGCTCGTTGGCCGTCCGTATGCATCCGTGTATCGTCGGTCGGGGTCGCCGCGACACAACGGACTTGTTTGTGCAGCGACGTGGAAGAATAGTTCCCAACGTATTTTGTTCCGATCCCGTTAACCTAAAACTTTAAGCAGAGGTCAATCTTCGAGAACTTATATAACATCGAGTCAGCGAGAATAACAACTCTTTACATAAAGATTTTGGTTGCAGAGACAAAAACAGGTTTTATAAGGTTTTTTTTTGAAAATTGACAGAAGCTGAACTCTATTTACTTTATAGCACTTGTGTTCGCTAAGGTCTGCGACGATGATGGAGCATGTGATAAAAACAAGTTTGTTTTTATCCCACCAAATACTGTTGAAGCTCTTGGCCCCATTTGGGGGCTTTAGGACCTTGCACAACAACGAGAAGAAATAAATTCGAAGGTCATTTTTCTTGACATTATTTTGTTTTTTTTTATTGTTTAGATGGGTGGACGAGCTCACAGCCCACCTGGTGTTGAATGGTTACTGGAGCCCATAGACTTCTACAACGTAAATGCGCCACCCACTGTGATATATAAGTTCTAAGGTCTCAAGTATAGTTACAACAAGTATAGTATAGTTACAACGGCTGCCCCACCCTTCAAATCGAAACGCATTACTGCTTCACGGCAGAAATAGGCAGGATGGTGGTACCTACCTACCCGCACGGACTCACAAGAGATCCAACCACCAGTAAATTTAATTGATTTATTTGATTTAACTGATTACCAAATTAACCCCCGAAACTGCTGTCCCTAAAATCTGCCACACGAGCTAGTAGTAAATCCGCTACTACTTCATCGTTATCGGTAAGCTATGTAAGCTTAATTTAAAATGCGTGTAACATTTATTAAAAATATAGCGCATTACTTAATTCAATTAAGCATACTAATTCATTAATCTCTGATACCAATCTACATACACTCTGCTATGGTAAGCCGAAACGCATTGTGGTACCTACCCGTGCGGACTCACCATAAGTTTGATAAGCTATAACAATTAACGGTCACGCTGCGTTACTCAGAGTCTAAGTCTCTCGTCTCCACCCACTGCTCGCTAATCTGCGCATATCGTCACTCCACCTTGTTACTAGACGTCCTCCTACACTATGTGTACCGGTCCGCGCCAGTCCGCGGTCTCCACTCTTCTACCCCAACGGTTATCAGTTCTTCGATAGATATGACCGGCTATTGCCATGCGTCAGTAACTTTGGTTCTCAGGCCAAAGTCTTCAAACTGGCATACGAGCCATTACTCATTAAAGGAACAAAAACGTCTAAATTTACAGTCTATCAAACATTTTTTTCGTCGCATTAATAATCTAATAGTTTATTCAACAAAAAACGCCAAAAAAAACACATCAAGGTTTCACATTTTTCTAATGAAGTCAAACCTAGCTATTAACGGTAGAATTTCTGCTACAATCCAAAGCCATGCGAACACAAGTTTAGCACAATAATGTAACTTTGATAAATTTGTATTGACATAAATCACAAAGTTAGGCTGTACCCAATTAAGGAGTAAATCATGTAAAGTTTGGCCTTGTTAAGGTATTTCCACATCTGGTTAAGTTCGAATGTATTATTGTTACGTCGATAAGAGTAACGCCATCTGTCACCAAATAGCATAAACGATTATCAAAAAGCTAGTAATATCGAGAACGCTCGAGAAGTGTAACGCCATCTATTATCAAATGGTGGAAACACATATCGAAATGACTTGTCCTACCGGGAATGATCTCGATAATTGTTGATTTGTCTTGTCGACTATAAAAACGTTGCAGAGATGACATGAAGGCAGTTAGTGGTCGCATTTACTCGAAGCGAACGAATCGCCTGAAGCGAAGCTAAAGAAGTGAATTGCGAATTCTAAAGCGTTCTAAGAGTTAAATAGAGTTTTAATTTGTATTTCGGTGAAAGTTTTATTTATCCCGAACCCCAGTAACAGTATTAATATAAAGAGAAGGGAAGTCATATGCGTATGAACTTCCCGTGAAAAACTTAAATTATTATTTGAGGAATCCTTTATCTGCGATTGAAAGCTCCGCTCCAGATTCCCATTCTAACAACCCAAGCTTGCTACGCGAAATGCTTAGTACATAATGTTCGTCTTCATTTTAATCACGTCGGGGTAACCAATGTTGAGCCTCTTACTCGGGTAAAGTTAATGAGACACGGTGGTCAGTTCAGTGGAATGTTATAATAATTACAATTAAAACTCTAAAAGAGAATACTCTAAGCCTCATTAGGACACGTCACAGCTATTGTAGGACACCGTGGATAGTCGATTCACATAATATTTCAATAGAGGGCAGAGATTCCAGGTCGAGAAGATAAACTGTTACTTTACTAAAAGAGGACAAAAAGTAGAAAATAGGATGATAACAAATAACTCTTCGGAGAACTCTCTGTGCAATGACCAATGATAATCAGAGTCTCGTCCCAGAACCCGAGGTTCCAAAACATTTATTTTCTTTTATAATATATATGTAAAGATAAACCTTAGTATTTAAAACCTTTAAAACCTTTAGTTAAAAAAAGATTTTTAGACGGAGTCACCTGTCTGTCATTCAGTGAAGAGATTAAGTTGTTAAGTTTTGCATAATTTAGTTTTGCATAATTTAATAATACTTAAAATATTAATATAAAAAGCAGATTAAAGGCTTTAAATTTTTTTTCTTAGTATATTACAGAAAACGCTATTAAGTATTTTATTGTACATTCATTTTGGAATATTTCCATATCATTATATAATAATATATTTTAAATATAGTATTTTCTTAGATTTCCCTCTTCCTATCCCTCCCTTTCTTAGACTTCTTAGAGCATTCTACATAGTCTCTACATACTCTACATTGAGAATTAATTACGTTTCTTATATTCTAAAAGCCCAATACCTTTGTAGAACGTAAATAACAGACAGGTACGCGAAAACATTAACAACATATCGCCTAAAAGCCTCAAGAGGTACGTTTTTTTTATTATTTATTGCTTAGGTGGGTGGACGAGCTCACAGCCCACCTGGTGTTAAGTGGTTACTGGAGCCCATGGACATCTACAACGTAAATGCGCCACCCACTTTGAGATATAAGTTCTAAGATCTCAGTATGGTTACAACGGCTGCTCCACCCTTCAAACCGAAACGCATTACTACTTCACAGCAGAAATAGGCAGGGCGGTGGTACCTACCCGCGCGGACTCACAAGAGTTCCTACCACCAGTAAAGTACGTGTTATCTATACTTTCGAACGAGCTCATCGACATCTCGGTCGACTCAAGCTTTTGTTCAGCAGTTAACGTAGCTAATGGTCATCACAGACTGAATGCCGTAATCCACTATGAGACATGAGATCGAAATTATATTACGTCGTATTTATAGCATCATTTGCCTAATGTACCTACATCAATAGAACAACACAAACACAAGTCTATATTTGATACCGATTATCTAGAAATTACCAATAATGCCTCTTGCATCAAATTAGTGCACATTTCAATTTAACTTTTAAGTACTTGTTTAACAAACATTTTAATTTCTACTTTTATTTTTCGTGAACAATAAAAGCAATGTTGGTTTTTTCTGAAAAACAAGTATTTCATTCCACATTAGTAGCTAATCTATATATATATAAAAATGAATTTCTGTTCGTTAGTCTCGCTAAAGCTCGAGAACGAATTTTGGTCTTGAATTATTTGTGGAAGTCCAGACAAGGTTTAAAGGGTAGATAAAAATGAAAATGCTCGGAATTAAATAAAAATAACAATTTCGTTTTTCCTTTGATGAGACCCCCGTCGGACCGATTCCTTTTGTTTGTTTTAAGTTTATTTTATACAAAAGTTTAGGTCTTTTATTTTTCGATTGAGGCACTACGAAGTCTGCCGGGTCAGCTAGTCAAATATAAATAATTCCTTTTATGACAACTAGTAGTACATATTATATTGTGTACGAGCTTAATCCGAAAGTTGTCGTTCGTAAATTTCAAGAGAGCTTAACATCGCTCGCTCGCAGCGGCGTCGAAATTCAAGCGACAACAAATTACTCTTAACGTCACCACTTGCGCTATTAATAGCATTATTATTTCAAGCGTATCCCGGACACACCTCCCAGTGACTACCGCGATATATTATACAGAAACAATTTCCTGAAACATCTCGCGTTTCAACCATCGTTTAAGCTTATTACCAGCATAGTAGTCTACTTATATACTAATATTATAAAGAGGAAAGATTTGTTTGTTTGTTTGTTTGTATTGAATAGCTTCTGAAATTACTGAACCGATTTGAAAAATTCTTTCAGTGTTTGGAAGCTACACTATTCCCGAGTTACATAGGCTATAATCTTTTTTGAAAAAAATTTGGGATCCTTACTAAAACTCCAATAATGTAGCCCCAGGTGTAAAAAAATTACCTAAAATATTCTTTACATCACGTGCCTAACTATTGATTAAAACTAAAAACTATTGATGATAGAATAAAATAATGTAGTACTACGACGTTGTAGAACACATTAGTATTTATAAAAAGTGTCGCAACGGCATATGTCTAACTATTATAGTTATGCCACCATGTGTTATTTTATTTAAAAAAATAAAACAACGTCAAAAATCTTTGAAATTTTTGTTAAGAACCCGAGCGGAGCCGGAGCGTGCTGCTATATTAAATAAAAGAGGATTTGTCAGATGTGTGAAGGATATCCTATTTTTAACAGGGGCTAGTTATCAATATTTGTAATTTCAATTGTGTTTTCAATAGCCAAAGCTATTTACATTAATATGGATTTGCTGAGTGCACATACTATTTAGATTGCAATCCAGATTAGATATAGGTACTACTTGTACGATTTAGCTAATATTTACTGTAATGATTGCAATTTGTTTTGTGCATCGAGAAATTAAAAAAAATATATGATAGGAATATACAACTTTACCCAAAGAATAAATTTGCTAAGTCCGTTAGTATAGTATAGTATGGCATGGTATAGTATTGTATAGTACGGTATGGTATGGTATGGTAAGAATAACATACATAAATAGCTTTATAGACGTAGATACGTGATTAAATAAATAAAAACATAAAATTATTTTTTTAAGGTTTTTCAATTTAAAGCATAGTTTTTAAATGGAAAAACAACGTTATTAGAACCGGACGAACCGGCGAAACGAACTCAGCGAGCCAATCTTTCTTTTTCAAATTAATGTCAATATTTTTTTATATTTTCTTTTAAAAAGACATTTAAGGTACAATTTGATATTATAAATATGAAAGAAATAATAAAGTGATGCGGTTCGGAGTGAGCAAGCACCTCGTCCCCGCGTCGTGTTGTAGGTTTTTTTTATTGCTTAGATGGGTGGACAAACTCACAGTCCACCTGGTGCTAAGTGGATACAGGAGCCCATATACATCTACAACGTAAATGCGCCACCCACCTTGAGATATAAGTTCTAAGATCTCAGTATAGTTACAACGGCTGCCCCACCCTTCAAACCGCAACGAATTACTGCTTCACGGTAGAAATAGGCAGGGCGGCGGTACCTACCCGTGCGGACTCACAAGAGGTCCTGCCACCAGTATAGTCTTTTTATATTGACTACTAGCTGACCCGGCAAACTTCGTAGTGCCTCAATCGATAAATAAAAGACCTAAACTTTGTATAAAATAAACTTAAAACAAACAAAAGGAATCCGTCCCACGGGGAACACATCAAAGGAAAAATAAAATTGTTATTTTTATTTAATTCCGAGCATTTTCATATTTATCTACCCTTTAAACCTTCTCTGGACTTCCACAAATAATTTAAGATCAAAATTAGTCAAATCGGTCCAGCTGTTCTCGAGTTTTAGCGAGACTAGCGAACAGCAATTCTTTTTTATGTAGATTGTCTTAATGAAATATAAACTCGTATATTATTCTGGAAACGTTAGCGAAGACGGTTAAGTTATAATCGAAATGCAAATTGCAAATAATGACTTAAAAAACAAAACGAGTATCAGGGATTGCGAACTCGCTCGGGTTACTAAAAGAACCAAAGATTTAAATTTAATGCTTTTGAATTACCATAAATACGATGTTGGATATAGGACAGTCTCAAAGTTATTTTTCGCGTGAACGACATCATTTTTATTTTTATTTAATTCAGCAGACGTACAGACCAACTGGAAACCAATGACATCAGAACCTGAATGTCATCTTCCGTGCACGTAATTATGTAAATCTCAAGATCAGAACCATAAAATCATATAACCTTCAACTTCTCAAAACAAACATTTATACTGAATTCGATCATGCATAACCGACATTATTATTATTAGCCATTGCTGGCTAATAAATCGCAGGCAGGTATAATTTATAATGCTTGCGTTATTAATGACTGGTGTAATATATTAAATTAAAAGGTGTTTAACTTTTTTTTTAAGTTTTATGGGCGGATAGATAGTCATTGCCCATAAAAGACATACTATAAAATAATATTTAAGCCTATAAAAGGCAGAACAAAAGGTAGTGGGTCACTTACATTTTATGACACGGTCACGCACGGAAACTCTGTCGTTTTGACTTTGTGCGGTCTGTAAGTCCTTTCCATTTAATTAGTTCCTTGAAATTCACTCTAATCGTCATAAAATTGTACTTAGAGCATTCGATCTGGGTGTAAATAAATCTCATTGTTAAAGATTGCCGATTAAAATCCCCTTTTAGGGAGTAATTGTTATTTATTTAACAAAAAATACTTCGGATTCCTAAAAATACCCTCTTCTTAGCCTGCACGGAAGCCATTTTGTTTAAGCAACACAATTAAGACGTCTTCCATTCTCTCGACTAACATTGAAATTTCGATAATTTTCTGGCCCTAAATTCTATTTCATCAGCAACTTTGTTTCTTGATTTGAAATTCGTCCCTAAATGTTTCTGCGATTTCTGAACCAAGAACTTAATGTAAAACCTAAGTATATTGTGACAAAATATATCTATGTATAAGTACAGTGCGGATCTCGGTCGGCGACAAGGATTTTGCATACGGAGTATCCGTATCTAAACGATGACTACATTGTACAAAACTAGCGCTTCGCTCACTTTATCTCGAGTCCTATCAGTGAGGTTTTGTAAGAGGATTCTTGCGTTAAAGCTCTGTTATTTTCGTTTTACTAGAATCTTATTTTTATTATTTTTCGTAACCATTACCTCCCCTCCTCGCGTCGTTTCCTCACTGCTGAGGATCGTGACCAATATGTTTCAACAGGATTTTTTTCCTTGTAATGTCCCTCCAGCGCCTCCGATCATTGGCCGCGTGAAAGGCTTCCTGAAATGGGTTCTCTAATGTGGTGCGGATTTGATCAAACCACATTGTCGGACTCATTTCGTTCTTGAATCTTATTCCAGTTTGACGAGACATTGTCATGGATGCAAGTGTACGAGCTCGGTGTTCTTCAGCTGGCGTAGCTTTAGATAATAATAATAACCGTCGACACGCACGGTCATCTGACCCCAAACTAGAATTCCATGTACTACGGATACAAGAGACTGATACACATATACGTTTAAATAGATAAGTATTTTTACGCCGGTAAGAGTAGCGCCATCTATCGCTGAATAGTCGAACGAATATCGAAGGATCTAGTAGTATCTAGAACGCTCGAGAAGTACAACGCCATCTATTGTCAGATATTATTTATCCCGAACCCCAGCGCGTAACTTTATATTACACACTCAGATAAAGAGCAAAGAATGTTTGCCGACGTGGGAATCGAACTCACGACCCTCGCCTCGCAATCAGGTGCGTTCATTACTGGAGCGCCGAGCCAATCAATACAGGAAGTTCACGGACCGTCTGCTATTAAGCGGTCATCGGAGCTAATAGACATCAAAAGTTTAATACTCTCGATGAATATACAAGTTGATCTGTCAATTGTAATGATTATTATATCAATTGCCCCCACTCTTCGAAATATGACTCAAATGGCTTCGATTAAGCAGGAAGGTGGTACCTATCAATACATCCTACCTTTTTTATGTACAAGCACACAGTGACGGACTTAATGCCTCAGACATTCTCTGCTTGTCAACCATGATGGATGGTGTAGAGAGTGCTGTGATCGATGCATTGATTATTTGAAACAAAATGAATAAAAATCACATTTTATTGGAGGAATTGTTTACATTTTAGTAAACGAATTTATACGTTCACCGTGGATATCGTTCGTGAACGCGTGATAACTACATATTTCATTAGGATAATTGGTATCTGCCTGCAGTGTGCTTAGTGCGAGCTTTTTAACGTTCTCGATAGCGTAAGAGTTAACTTAAATTTGTATGGAGTTGGAACGCTTGCCTACGTTTGCCGCTAGGGACGCTGTTCCAACTGCATACAAATTTGACTTAACTTTTACGCTATCGAGAACGTTAAAAAACTCGCAATAACTACACTGAAGTCGACCACCGACACAGTCGCTTCACATGATAATCTAATATATAAAATTCTCGTGTCACAGTTTTCGTTGCCATACTCCTCCGAAACGGCTTGACCGATTTTGATGAAATTTTTTGTGCTTATCCGGTATCTATGAGAATCAGCCAACATCTATTTTTCATCCCCCTAAATGTTAGGGGTAGTCCACCCCTAAATTTTTTTATTTATTTTTTAGACAAAATTTTTAATTTCTATTTTTTTATGATACAGCATACAAAAATACATACAACCCTAAATTTTCACCCCTCTACGATCAACCCTTATTTTTTATTTGCTAATTAAAAAATTTAAAATTTTTGCGAGAATTTTGTTTTTATTTTGCCATGACGTAGAATAAAAAAAATCATATTACTCTGAAATTTTCACCCCTCTATGATCAACCCCTATTTTTTATTTGTTAATTATAAACTTTAATTTTTTTGGCAAGATTTTCATTTTTATTTTTAATTCGTCATGAATTAAAATAAAAAATCTGATGTTACTCTCAATTTTTCATCCCTCTATGATCAACCGCTATTTTTTATTTGTTAATTATAAACTTTAATTTTTTTGGCAAGTTTTTTATTTTATTTTGTTATGACTTACAATAAAAAAAATCATATTACTCTCAATTTTCACTCTTATATGATCAACCCCTATTTTTCCACCCCGATTAATATTTCTTTTTCTATGCACAAATCTGCAATAAGGTTGCAAGATGGCAATCAAATTTTATAATTGTAGTACGATAAATTCTTATTCAGAGTTTATAATTTCAAGTTCCTTTAATTATGATTTTTTTAAATTGAATTTGATCTCCCGCCCTCGCCGGTCGACTACTGATCAACTATCAATTGATCAGCTATCCTCGCCAGGTGTCACCACTCATCCAGCAAACATCACGTAGTAGGGATGAGGACGAAGCCGGTCTCCTGTCCTACTTACTCACTATACATCATAGATTATACACTTAATATATAATTTGAGAGCTATACAATACTATACATTTTTCAGCCATGTTTTTTTGGTTTTATTTGTGTATCAATAGTATGTTCAGTAGGTCTGAGAATCGGCTACTATCTATTTTTCATACCCCTAAGTGAAAAGGGTTGTCCACCCCAAACATTTATTTTTTATTTTAATTTTTTGGATATTTTTTTTTGTTTATAATGAGGTATTATGTGGTTAAATGAGGTTGTTTTTCTACAGTAGAATTTCCCTAGAAATCTTATTTAAGGCAACACAACGTTTGCCGGGTCAGCTAGCTATAAATTATGGCAAATAAAAAATTTAATAAAATAAAATTAACATATATGCGGGCAATAAAAGTGACCATTTTTTTGTTGCAATGTACACTATGCGCGACATTACCCCCACTACACCAAAACCTTGCCAACTTACGTTCCGCTTACTATATTATGTGGTTGAATGAGGTTTTTGAGAATTTTATATATTAGACTAGAATTTCCCTAGAAATCTTATTTAAGGCAACACAACGTTTGCCGGGTCAGCTAGTATTACATAAAACAAAGTCTTAAGCTCACGTCAAAACGTAATTTTCTGAATCATCTCTCAAACAAAACGTCAGAGTACATAATTTTTTTATTTGAAGAAATTTTATATAACACCTTATTTTTTACGTTACTTCATGATATGTGACGTCAAAATTCGTAAAACCAAATGCAAGCCCAATTCAAACGCCCTCTTTGTTTAGAAATTAAGTTTTGAATTTAATCTAATAGATCCCTCTGAAGAAAACGGGGAATTCGAGAAAAAAATCCACAATACATATTTCAAATATAAGCATTTTCCGCGCAAACTAACGAATTTTTTTAAATAAAAAAATAAAATTTATTCGTAAATGGTACCGATCTATTCACCGGAACTAGTGATAATACCGGGAAGAGTTTGTCTCGCGTTAGTCGTTTGAAAACATCCTACAGAAGACGTACACTTGGAGGACACCAGGTGAGTGACCAATTGGATTCGTGACTTCATAAATTCAATGGGCTTGTAATCTATATGCCTACCGCCTGCTCTTCTCTTCATAATGAGTTGACTATCTTTCAGCCACACGCACAGTTTGGTTATTTAAACGTCACAATTAAAAAAATATGGAAGACGCCGATATCCATGTACACTTAAGCGCGTTTCTCACGGATCTGTACTCTTTTTTTCTTAGAAGCCAATAGTCATAGATAGTGTAAATGCCTCCACCTTGGGGCATGAGTTCTAAGTCCTATTTCTACAGTACAACGGCTGCCACACCTTTCAAACCGAAACGCGATAATAATTCGCAGCGGAGTGGAATGATGGTGTTTGTACGTGCGGGCTCATGATCACGCTACTATCATAAGTAGATTATCACTCATTAATTATATTTGTTTCTTTTATTTTTTGTTTAAGTTATTCATAAATAAGTCCTTATTCGCGCTCCCGTCATTCGCGGATTAAAATAATGTGACCTAAAGTGCTATATATTTGTAATCTAATCGGTACATATACATAGATAAAAAGGATTCCAATATATATGTAGATATCGAACCGTATATATCCTTTGTAAGCCCATCGTCAAATTCATTCCCGATCCTGCGGACCGAATGGTAAACAGTCGACGTCGCCCTAAGCACAAGCACCGGTCATCGTCCTCATTGAACCCGTCGCTTGCAGCGAAGGCTTCGGCGAGTAAATTAACTCACAGACACAGCCCACTGAGTTTCTCGCCGGATCTTCTCAGTGGGTCGCGTTTCCGATTTGGAGGTAGATTCTGCAAAGCACTGTTCTGGCTAGGGTTAGTGTTAGCAACGTCGTCAGATTAGAGCCTCGTGAGCTCACCTACTCGTTTTGATAATCCAGTATAACCCCTCGAGGTATAAATACGAGGTATGAAATAATAATAGGTAAGAAAAAACCTCAAAAATTCTAATAAAAAAGAATAATAGACCTTATTATAACTATGCCTAACGTGTTACATGAATGTACTACTTTTTTTATTTTGTCACTTAGGAACTAATATAGATAATAATATATGATATAAACTTATATCATCTATAATCCCACATATGTCAATTACCATTCCATATTCACGGTTTCTGTATTCGCGACATATTTACGGAACATATATGTACACCGCGAATAAAAAGCTTTTACTGTACGTAACTAAGGCAGCGGAAACCATCGTGATAATATCAAACGATCAATTGTAGACTAGCCCTGGGAAAACTGAAGTTGTCATGACCCTCACAACGTGGTCAAGTTTGAATTGAATTCTCCATGTTCCCTAGGGAACGGCTTCTTGACGTGTCTTCGCTTCTTTGTACTAAGAAAGGCGCTAAGTAAGCGCTCTCACATAGTGGACCCGTATGGCTTAGATATGTGATTATTGGAGTCCATAAACAATACACAATTAATGCCACCAAGTACTTGAACCTATCAATTCTAATGGATTTCAATAACAGCTTTACTATGCTTCAAACTGGAACTCATTACTGCTTCAATGAAGAAATAGGTCCGATACTAAGGCTTATGTGATCAGACTCAGAGAACACCCTAAAATGAGATGAACTCAACTCCGAATCAGGCGTGCCCAACCCTGAATCTGGAATATCTTGCATGAGAGCATACGAAACAAAGAATTCTAAGTCGCTAAGTAAACATGTTGATGCATTATTTTTGATATATACAATATAAGTAATATGTAAGCGATAATTTTTCTATTATATTTTGCTACGTTCTCCATTCAAATACTAACACTAATTAGCATGGCCGACAATAATTAATTATGGTGACTAAGTATTTTTAAGGTGCGTGAGATATATGAGAGCTAATAAATACTCTTGAGGGAATTTTCTATACAATTCTGTACAAGTTTCGAATTGCGGGAGAATTTAATAATAATAAAAAAAAATATATATATAATATTAATATGACGCACAGATAAACATTACCATCCTGCCTAGTTCTGGCGCGTAGTTACGTTCATAAAAATAACTTAACAAAATAAACTACAATTCAAAATTTACAAGTACCTAAATAAATTTAAAGAAAATTTCGTCATAATAACATAAACATTTGGAAATGGTAATTATTATAGTCGGAACGAATCATTCTTGAACACAAACAGAGTCACCGTACTTAATAAAGACACAGTGCCTAAAAGAAATGTCAGGGTGTGGTCACAGCCGTCAATATCCAAGCCTCCTCGCAACCTGTGGAGTTACCTGCGTGGGAATACCAACCTGTTACGTACAAAAAAGTTCACTAACGGACAACACGCACACTTCTGTTGCAAAATACGTTAAGCACTTACCCTTCGCATCACCCGCAGGGAAAACGAAGAAGTTTTCATGTTTATTTTTCTTAATGAAATTTACCACGAAATATAAAAATTGATTGCTCTGCAGAAAGTATTTTAAGCCACTGAATATACACTTAGCAAACACGAATATTGCACACGCGAATTCCAAGGACGTTATTTATAACTAAGCATAAATTCTATAATCGCTAACTTAACCGTTACTTAGCCAATAGATATGTATAGTAGAAAATTTATTGAAAATAGAATGTCTATAGATATTATTTTGTATGTATATTTCTATGGGAGCCTTTGGAAGCGGGTAGCGCCCGGGACGGTATTTACTCGACTGATTACTAGCCTCGTTGTGGAAGCGGGGCGAAAAGGACACAGATAAAACGGTCCGCAGTGACGTATGCGCTATAACTTAACAATCAGAATGGACCTTAAGCGCGTCTGTTTAAAACTGTGTTTCGCGTGTCTGGAAACGAAATTTTTTGAAGGATCCCTATCGTCGTCTCGCTCTCACTTTCGCCTGGTTGGATGGAAAGCAGATACAGGATGAATTCAATTTACACCGTCACCACGAAGATACTAGTTCGATTTATTTCCATGAAAATTTTCCATTCAGTACAATCCAATACCGGTATTCTATATAACTTCTCATCTAGTAACACGAATGCCACAAGCGTTGGACGTAAAATCATTCAGGCGTGTCTCCATCACGTGTTTTTTTCCACATTATTTTAACGGAAACGTTAGAAGAGCTATTCGTAAATGCTGAGAACATTTCTTTATTAAATTATATTTAGTTTTGACCTTTATCGGAATCTGGAGGTAGGAACTGCAATTACATTAGTAAGTTCAGCTGAATTCTTCGTTACTAAAAGTTGTTCGCTTAAATTGTTGTGCTCACTGTAATTCAGAAAGTTTTTCAATCAGCCAACACGTGTTCGTTAAGGCGTAGTATTTATGTTTCGTTGTTGTTGTGATTAAGATGGAACTTCTTGACGAGCGAAATGAGACGAACATAAGTATTTTTGATTAATTATTTCTAAATATCGAAATGCCGATATTGGTCAAAACAATGTTTTTGTTTTTCTACAAACTATGAATTGAAAAGGCAACCAGTGCTTTTGCTTTTATTAGCTTTAGACGTATGTATGTTTGTATTATTAGTATGTAACGGAATCTTTGAACATGATTTTGATCCCCCGTCAAAACGTCGGATTAACCCGAAATTTGGTATACTTATTAAGGACCGATGACAATTAAATATGTAAAAAAAAAAACAAAAAAAATGAAAAATAAACAATAATTTAAAAAAACTAACAAAATACGCTTTTATAGAAAATCTAACTAAAAAATAGAAAATAAATTTTAATTAAAAATAGTGTAAGAAAAAATGATTTTATTGTAAAAAAGCGTGGGGTGTTTTTCAGGATAATATCAAAATAATCCTTCTACTCATATATCTGTTCATAAAATATTTATAACTACCGATACCATGCACCCCATGCTTTTTTTTACAATAAATCCTTTCTTATTTTATTAAAAAGAATTGTACTTTATTTTTATACCATTATCTTTTCAGTGCTTTAATGAACAGTGAAAGTTGGAAGTCCAATTAATTTATCTTCAACCTTATAATCAACGCCGAAGTTTTTAACTAGATAGTAACTAGTGAAATGTTGTTCAAAGATGGACGTTTTAAAATTTTTTGTATTTTGTATTTAAGATGGCTCAGCCCTTCCAAGAAGACTGGGCTACCGACTAATTACATATGTACGAGATATCTGTAGCTCGAAGAAGTATTTAAGTATGACGGCCGTCTGGTGTAGTGGTAAGTGACATGGTCACTACACAAGGTGGTCGCAGGTTCGAACCCCGCCAAGGGAAGATATTTGTATGAATAATATAAAATGTATTTTCCAGGGTTATGGATGTATATTAAATATATGTATGTGTATAATAAAAATCTTACATTGATTTCCGTTATCTGCTACCTGTAACACAAGTTCTTTACGAACTTACCACGGGACCAGTTAACGTGGCGTGATTGTCAGTAAATATTTATTATTTATTAATTTCTACTCCTCTGTACTCAGATAGCACTCGTGAGCACCTGTGTGGCATGTCGTATCTACAGAAAACTTCAGATTCATTCCCAACAATTCTCATCTGTTGTCTGTTTAACCGATAAAACTGCTGGTTGTTTCAAGAGGGAGCGCTATTGCTTATGGTCTCTCCGCACGTTGAGAGCACTAAGTGCGCTGATCGCAGGTTGATTGTTACCAACATAATCAGATTCGTTCAAACTACTGGTGGTAGAATCTTTTATGAGTCCGCGCGGGTAGGTACCACCACTCTGCCCATTTCGTGAAGCAGTAATGCGTTTCGGTTTGAAGGGTGGGGCAGCCGTTGTAACTATACTTGAGACCTTAGAACTTATATCTCAAGGTGGGTGGCGCATTTACGTTGTAGATGTCTATGGGCTCCAGTAACCGCTTAACACCAGGTGGGCTGTGAGCTCGTCCACCCATCTAGGCAATAAAAAAAACGATTTTTTGGATTTTAGAATTTCCGACTTTCAAAAAGGTTACGCTGTCATTTCGCTCGGGAACGGACAAACGCCCGGCCCGTTTCTTTAGTACTAGAATTCTCCCAAGTTCGAAATACGCGTCTCGATGGTTAGATTCAGTTTATGGATTGTACTAATCAAAGACAGCCCGCTTTACTGATTAACCTTTGATTCGAACGCTACCAAACTTCATAGGATTAGTCGCTACCGAAATCTGATGGTGGTACCTACCCGTGCAGACTCACAAGAGGTCCTACCACCAGTAATGAGAAGACTTTTGATGTTTTTGTGGACAAGCGTGCAAGCTCGCGGCCCACACGCGTGGCGCAGATCACTTTGAGGCTTGAGATCGAAGCTTGTATTGTATTATGATAGCCTCACATCCTTCAAACCAGAAATAATTGCATAGCATAAATATTTCAATGTGGTATCTTTAAACACACAACACACGCACACTAGTATATGTCAGCACTATTTGCTTAACGAAGACTTACGTGTGCAATTCGTAGCGAGTTCGTAGACTTATTTCGTAGACGTATTTAGCGTAGCCGTAGCAAGGGTGCTACGTATATCATTGTTACTGTATTGCGTGTAGCACTAAAATACATGAGTCGTCTATTATCAAAGGTGGCAATCTGTGCATTTGGGCAAAAAAATGTTATTGATATGTCAATACAGATTGATTTGAATATAATCGTCTCCTTCAATAAATACGGTTCAAAACCTGCATTAAATAAAGGTTAATACTTAACCTGTTATTTATCTAAGATGTCGTTCAGAAGAGTTTTGTGACTGCCAATGGAATACAAACTCAATAATTCGTTTTTCTGATTTACCAATAATTTTCCAAAAGTCACATTGCCGGCTTTGATAATAGTCGACTCACATTATTTTGTATTACTAGGAACATTAGAGCTTTTGGTTTTCTGTTATTATTATTTTTTTATCTATGCAGAAGCAATTTTTTTATTGCCCTTGTAGACAGACGAGCATACGGCCCACCTGATGGTGAGTGCTTACCGTCGCCCATGGACGGGCAGGACGCCCCTGGCATTGCTGAAGTGGGCAGTATGCTCGTCTGTCTACAAGGGCAATAAAAAAAATAATTAAAAAGCATACAGTCAGTAAGTACGTGCTGACATCATCAACATGAAGTCAATGTATTTTTTTATTTATTTAAATACATTCCGCTTATTTGTCCAAATAATATATGTTTTTTTTAAACAATATTAATAAATAAATTTACACTTGCACTTAAGACGTCCTGATGAATTGTTAACGTAATAATTTATTAATTTAATATTCTACTCTCCCTTAGTGCCAAGAGAGACGCTTTTCACCGTAGCTTACGAAAGCTTAGCGCGTTGAGTGGAGCTCGTTCAGTAAATAATCTTAAATGAAGTCGTTGGCGGTTTTCGGTCGAATTGAAAATGAAATTTACAGCACTGCAGAAACTAGACGGTAATAAATATAATATGACCCTGATTATTTATTCAAACTCGTAGCAGGCGAGTTCTGAAAAAGTATAAAATATTTTTTGTGATTTATTTAACTTAAGGCACAGAAGTACAGTGGCGGACTTAATACCTGAGGCATACTCTACCGGTCAACCAAGGGTGGTGTAGAGAATTCTGTGGTAGGTGCATACCTTAATGTGAAAATAATCAAACTGATAATAATACTTCATACAAATACAAACACATACACGGTATATATATATAATCACATACAACAACGTACACAGTATTATCTATATACTAATATATAAATCTATAGTGGTTTTTACGTTTTTTTTTTCCTACCTAAGCTGTTAGCCTTGAGAGGCTATTCCAGCGTAACCTTAACTAGTAGGTGAGCTCACGGGGCTCAAACCTGACGACGTTGCTAACACGAACCCTAGCAAGAGCAGTGCTTCGCAGAATCTACCACCGGATCGGCACCGCGACCCACTGAGAAGACCCGGCGAGAAACTCAGTGGGCTGTGTCTGAGGGTTATTTTACTCGTCGAGCCCTTCGTCGCAAGCGACGGGTTCGACGAGAACGGTGACCGGTGCTTGAAGTACCTAAAAGCACCGTTAGTGGATCGGTAGGATCCGAGATGACGTGTTTTGGGCGACGTCGACTGCTTTCCATTTTTTCCGCAGGATCGGGAATGAGTTTTTACGGATGTTCCGTTATAACTACTGAACCATGCATCCGATTGACTTGAAACTTAGTATCCATGTATAAAATACATGTACTTAATGGATAATATTTATATGAGTGTTAGACTCCCTACACCAGTTGTGGGGGCGTTAATGATGAGAATTTTGTGGGGGTGAGAAATAATAATGTTAGTTTTAAATGGCCAGCGAAGCGGACGGGTACAGCTAGTATCATGATAACAATACAAAATTTACACTTATATCTATATATAATCTCTATCATATACACGTATATTCATAAACATATTCATATCCACACTTAAACACAACATAAAAATATTACAAATTTAATCTGGTGTTTTCATTTTCATTATTATAATTTAAGACTTTTGCAATATTTTACAGTTTTTGTCGTAACGGAAGATTAATTATATGAGGACAATAAAAAAATGCAATATAAAATCATTTTATAGTTTCCACAAATACTTTTAAAAATTTGGCAACAAACACCGCGATACGAGAATTTTATATAGGTATATTAGATGTAAAGAAAAATCGTTTAGAATTTAAAACCTTTAAAACTGCTTAGTTTAAAAAAAAGATTTTTTCTTAGAATCACTCACCTACCTATATATACTTTTTGTTTATAGGTGCGTGTGACTTTGTATAGTATATTAATACTGTTTAAAATATTAATTTTAAAACAGATAAAGGGCTTTAAATATGGTTTTTTAGTATATCACAGAAAACGCAATTAAATCTTTTGGAACGAACTTCCTTATCGCGCGTTGTGAAAGGGGGCTAGACGGAAAAAATTCTTACGAAAAGTTGTCACGACACTTTTTAGATCCGTCATTCTGACCAATCAACGTGTAGGCGCTTATCGCGTGACATTGCTCGTATCCGATTGGTCCGCGTAATGAGTACAGTTTCTCGAGATAGCGTTTCAACAATAGCGTTTTTTTCTTCTTCATAATGCCGTAATTTATTATTATAACTTTAAAAAAAAAATTACAATTCCTTCACTAATTAATCGAAAGGAACTTCGTTCCATCCGGGTGTCCCTTGACACCTCTGAAGTTTTTTTATTTAACTGTTTCGTTTTTGAAGTATTCGATATCAGCTTACATTAATAAGCCTTATTCTCTCTATATTTCGGAAATAAACATCACATTTTAACATACTCACCATATAATAAGATATATTATGAAAATATCAACGTTCTCAAAGTTGCTAAATACAAAATTTGACGAATTTTTTTTTGAGCTAACCCACATTCGACCCCTATGTTGTACTTCCTCTGTTACCTTCACAGTTTGAAGTCAAACATAATATATCATAACAAAAACAAGGTCTCACGTAACTGCTAATTGCTACAATTTCATTAGTTACGAGTATGTGACCATTAATATAATTTACGATCACTTAAACAAATACCGAAAGTAAAGGCTACCAAATATTTTAGATATGAGATGATGATAATAATAATTAATAAATGACTGTGAACAAATCACGCTCGGTCATCCGGCCCCAGATTAGGATTCCCTGCGTTATGGATACCTTTTTTTTTCTTTTTCCCCTATCTATTCTACTAACATCGAGGGGTTATTCTAGATTCGCCGAATTTGTAGGTGAGCTCACGGGGCTCAAACCTGACGACGTTGCTAACACGAACCCTAGCAAGAGTAGTGCTTCGCAGAATCTACCACCGGATTGGAGACGCGACCTACTGAGAAGATCCGGCGAGAAACTCAGTGTGCTGTGTCTATGGGATAATTTATTCGCCGAGCCCTTCGTCGCAAGCGACGGGTTCGAAGAGAACGATAACCGGCGCTTGAGGTACCTAAAAGCACAGTTAGTGGATCGGGATGATCCGAAATGACGTGTATTGGTACCAGAGACTGACATACATACTTAAACACCCAGACGCAGAGAAAACAAACCTGTTCATCACACGAATGACAGTCAGGAGCGCTAACTACTTCACCACCGAGTCGATTACTAATCTGACTGACAATAGATACTCCGACTAGAACTTGTACCTACATACATTGGTACAGTACCCGGCGATAAATATTGCACATCGACCGTGGGAAAGAGACGGTTAATTTTTGCTTCGTAGAGCGTTATACCTATCGCACATTACTTAATTGACATTTAATCTCCATAGATACCGGATCGTTAGTGTTTCGTTGCACATAGGTAACGCCCCACAACAAAAACAAAATAAGACGACTGTCTCTTTCTATCGAAGTGCAATATTAATTGCCTGGTACTGTACAGCATTCAAAATCATCAACTAATACCCCAACGAGGCGGTCAGGAGTGCCACATTAAAAGCTTGAGTCAAGGGCATTGTTCGCACGCTCCCATTTTGCTTTATTACCTTTTAATTAAAATAAAGAGCAGGTCCGTTGGTATGAATTCCCACAGTGGGGATTATTAGGTCACCGAGAGATTGCTTAAGGTCATTCTGGGAAACAAGCGAAGAATATTAATCAGTTCAGGGTACCGTAGCCAATAACGGTAAAGCAAATATTAGAATTTATATTAGAATGCATATATAGATTTAATGGTGGAAAATTTTGGGAAGTATATAGATTCAATAGGCAGAAACATACGCAGTCATAAACGTGTCTACTAAGAGTAGCCAATATGTTAGTTGAGTTTGTTGCCAATTCTGTTAAGTGGTGAAACTACATTCCGAATCTGTGGTACGGTTATGTATGATAATTTTAAATGAGAGTGATTGTAAATTCCTATTCCTATATGAAACTTTTATTATTTTAATTAATCCTGTATATGCAGGACAAAAAAAATCATCAAATACTAAAGGAATGAAAAGATTGTTTGCTACTTACGTTACAAATGATTATCGTACAAAAGAAAATTAGGTTTTTAACAGAGTCTTAACTATGAATGTAGAATACTTTAGAGGTACACCTAAGAAAAAATGGATGGATTATGTGAAAAACGATATTTGTAAGAGGGTAGTGAACGAAGAAATGGTATATGATAGAGGAGTATGGGAGGAGAAAACATATGGCGCCGTGTATCTTGCGTTACCAGCATTCATTGAATATCTGGAGGATTATATGAATTTCTAAAATACCACACAAAAAATCACCTTAAATCATCTGACTTCCCAAATACAATATTTTCTTGAAAAACTTTAGGGTACTGTAAAACTGTTTATCACATTTTCCAATATTATGAAACATTGCTTTAATCATTTTGTTTCATAGAAAATAATTTATGATTATTTCATTAAAGACCCGAAAATAATTAACATTATATTTTTCACAGAATCATTATATAAACCTACAATAATTAATTGAAAGGAAAACAGGTGGATACGAAAGTAAAAACATTTCGCTAAAACCTGGTTCATTACGTGAACCCATTTAGTGCGCAGCTGAAAAACTCAAGGACGTAACGGAAAAAAAACTGGACAACTGAATTATAGGGGTCTTAATATTTGAAGAGCCCCCGGAAGCCCGTACAGGAATCTGTTGCCACACTGATTTTTCATTAGCTAGGATCAGTAGATTTATTCGCAACCCACCTGGTGCAAAAAAACTCATGGATCAAATAGATACCATCAACATGATATTTTAATTGAATTGCGCCAGCCCTATCCTTGAAGCTCGAATGCAAGGTTCTGTTACAGTAAAACATAATTATAGAACCCTTGCGCACTCGCAACATATTCTGTCACTTATCTATCTATTGTATTTTGTTACGACAATTTTTTGTCTAGCTGTATTCTTTTGTTTTTCGAATCACACAGGATGATTCTCAAAGCGAAAATTTACCCCACTGTCCCCAAACGATCTTTTGCTATATAAATGAACTGGCAGTTCTCACGGAGCTTTGTTTTTGCTGTACCTTTACTAAATGATTATGCTTAAAATATAAAATAACTGTGTAAGATCATAGAATATCCTTATTTCTAATAATATCCGTATTTGTATATCCTGACGGTAGGGCATCTTGTGAGCCTGGACAGACAGGTACCACCACCTCGCCTATTTCTGTCGTGAAACAGTAATGCGTTTCAGTTCGAAGGTCGCGGCAGTCTTTGCACTATAAAACTGATCCTTAGAACTCGTGTAACAAGGTGCGCTCCGGTAACGACTTAACCCCAAAGGGGCCGTGAGCTCGTCCACCCTTGTAAATCTATATATATACATAAATGAATTTCTGTTCGTTAGTCTCGCTAAAACTCAAGAACGGCTGGACCGATTTGGCTAATTTTGGTCTTGAATTATTTGTGAAAGTCCAGAGTAGGTTTAAAAGGTAGATAAATATGAAAATGCTCGGAATTAAATAAAAATAACAATTTTGTTTTTCCTTTGATGAGACTCGTCGCACGTATTCCTTTTGTTTATTTTAAGTTTATTTTATACAAAATTTTAGGTCTTTTATTTATCGATTGAGGCACTACGAAATCTGCCGGATCAGCTAGTATTGAATAAATAAATAAAGTTAGATGATAAGCGAAAGAAAGGGAATGAGGATAACACTACCAAACATCGTTGCGCTATTACCGAACGACGAATCCTAAGACTAGAGCTTCCACTCATTTTCAATATAATTAATACCAAAAAGATGAGTAATATTGGTAGTCAGTAGTGTATTATTGCCTACTACCGTGCCTATTTTTGTGGTGAACCAATCATGCATTCCAGTTCGAAGAGTGACACAGCAAGGTTCTCGTATAACCATTTAATGAAAGATGGACCTTAAATCCGTCCGCCCAAAGTATCAAAGTCAAATAAACTGAAGCGAAAGTTGATATTATAAAATACACTAAACAAAAGTTTGACTAGCGTTGTTGACGTATCTTCATTACACGTGTAAGTTTAGGCGGCCCCCTGTCATACCTTCGTTCCGGTAGCGCCTCTCGCCCAGCGAACTGACAAACTATACAGACTTGGGAAACTTTTTCTTGAATGTTATTGTTGTGTAATTTAATAAGATCGAGAAACATTTCATTTACCTAAGTTTTTATTTTTATTTATTTTTTTATTGCCTTTTTAGGCAGACGACCATACGGCCCACCTGATGGTAAGTGGTCACCGTCGCTCACGGACCTCAGCAATGCCAGTGGCAAAGCCAAGCCGCTGCCTACCATTAAGTACTCTCCGCAAGCCTCTGAAAGTATGTGAGAAAAAAATTTGACTATAATTGTTGGCAGCACAGCCAAATGAGAACACGGCCTCAAGTTTCGGCTCACCTGTGCTCTTCGAATCCTCTCAAACGACAAACTTTTCCAGGGCGTTTTTACGACAACAAAAAACTTTCAAAAAAAAGCCACTTTGTATTATGTTGTGAATGCTTTGCTAATGAAAAGGTGTTAAATTTTACATGCTACATTTCCAAGGAAACTTTTGCTCTTTATTTACTTCACGTTTTCACAATATCAGAAGCTTCCTTGACATCTTTGTAACTAATAGGAAGACAGTTCATAACACCGAGGTCAAGAACACATTAGTATTCTGAAGGCACAACAATATCAAAGCCCCCTTAAGTTCTAAGCGTTTTAGCGAAGCTTGGTATATCCATATAGTAATTTATTCTTAAGGGTTTTCGTTTTAGTATTATAGACTGTAAGGAAATAAATTAAGGAAGCTAACATTTTTAATATAAATGATATATGCCTTTACACTCGGTGATTTCATGTGCATCTGTGGAATGACTCTTTTGGTAGGTTATTCCGAAATGTTGCGAATTTATCGTTTACAATCTAAAGAATCAAACGAAATCTATCTATGTAAATAAAAGTCAATGTTTGTCTGTTGTCGTCTATGAGCTAAACCAATTATCCGATGAGATGATAATTTGTACAGTTGTTTTTGGCACCCTAGAGAAGAATCTATCATAGTACCATTAAGGTACAATGGGCGGCCCGAGAATACTCTAGGTTTATTTATTAACTATACAAGTCTCAAGCAATCGGCTGATTCGAGTTTATTTCTGAAGGTCTTATATGGAGACATCCGCCTTCAAATCAACATGTATTTCTGCTGCAAGTCCTGAAATATGCTAACAACGTGAAATGCGGGGAGAAAACATTTTTTTAGCTATTGCATAGATTTTATAGCGGGCCTTGAGCGTGGCGACCGAATCATGAAATTCCGTAACGAAAAAAACCTTACACCCCTCACTCCGCCTACCATGTAGCTGGCGTTCAACACATTCACACGTTGCGCTTGTGTAGTGTTTGTGAATAAGCGCGTGGCGTGACGTCACACTGCATGCGCATCATGAAAACTCTGCCCATCTCTCTCTCGCGCGGTCTAGCTTATGAGCGTGAAGGGGACAGTTAAGGTTTTGCTTTTATTAATGTTTAATATAGCGTGGTCTTGTTTGATTATTGTTTAAATATTAAATTATCATTTTCTAAATTTAATAATTGCATAAGTTGATAACAAATGCTATGCAATAGCTTTACCGCGTCAGTTCCCGAGTGCCACACGTTTTTTTTTATTGCCTTAGTAGGCAGAAGAGCATACGGCCCACCTGATGGTGAGTGGTTACCGTCGCCCATGGACTTCGGCAATGCCAGGCGCAGAGCCAAGCCACTGCCTACCGTTAAGTACTCTCCACAAGCATCGTTTGAAGAAGGATATGTCAAAGCGCTCTGGAAACACCGTGGAGGAGAACTCATTCCAAAGCCGGATCGCACGTGGCAAGAACTATTGCGGGAAACAACAATATGGTTTATCGTAGTAATTTTGTTTGTCAATAAACTTTTAATTAGACTTAATCATTAAATTGTGTTTTATCTGTATTCCATTACTCGGTTACTGTACTCGATGGTAAGTAAGTGATAAATGGTTTAGTTAAGTAGAGAACTGATTTAGATTGATTGATTCAATTCTTATCTATACTAATATTATAAAGAGGAAAGATTTGTTTGTTTGTTTGTTTCGAATAGGCTCCGAAACTACTGGACCGATTTGAAAAATTCTTTTTCCATTAGATGCCGACATTGTCCCTGATGAACATAGGCTACTTTTTTTTTATTATTTTTTTTTGGTTTCATGTGTGTTTTAATGTTTCCGAAGCGAAGCGAGGGCGGGTCGCTAGTATTTAATAATTTAAATAGCTTTTTTATAAAGATTGTTGTATTTGTTGTAATTTTTTTTAAATTGTTTATATTCCTCGTACAGAATCTAAATATCGCACCTTATTTCTTTAATAATAACATATTATATGTATATTCTAGACACATTTAAGAAGCAAAATAAAGCAAAGGTAAAAGATAAGATGTGAGCATGAAATTTCACACAAAAAAATAATCTCGTCTCATTTTTCATCATATCAAGACGGCCGCAATATTGACTGTCTCGTTACAAGCTATCGTGTAGGGAGCAGGCTATAAACCGATATATCTTCACGGAGAAAATTCTCCCAGTCTCAAGGTCGAGGCCAGAAGAGCATTAGTATTCTGATAGAGTCGTCTTGTCAACATTCATTTGCGTCTGAAATGCGCATTCCGTTTAGTATTATAATTCTTAATGCATCCTTGTAGTTTATTTTATGTTCATACATTTAATTTGTATTTTTTTGTTTGAATGAATAAAAAAAATCTTAATGTTGAATCGAGTTTTTTTTTTGGAACTTGATAGTTTTTACTGGTGGTAGGACCTCTTGTGAGTCCGCACGGGTAGCTAGGTACCACCATCCTGCCTATTTCTACCGTGAAGCAGTAATGCGTTTCGGTTTGAAGGATGAGACAGCCGTTGTAACCATACTGAGACCTTTGAACTTATATCTCAAGGTGGGTGGCGGCATTTACGTCGTAGATGTCTATAACACCAGGTGGGCTGTGGCTCGTCCACCCATCTAAGCAATAAAAATACAAATAAAGTGAAAAAGTCTACAGCGCATATGTCGTTGAATTTCTACTACAGTTTTCGAAGCTGTTGTGGCCTAAAGGATAAGACAGACGGTGTATTCGTATGAAACGATTCAACAGTGCCGATGTCCAAATCCCGCAAGCAGGTAACAATTTTTCTAACAAAATTTCACGTATGACTTCCGCGATTAAGGAATAATATCGTTTAATCAAGTCAATAAATATACATAAGTGGTCGTCACCATCCATCTTGAGACACACGGTCTCACAGGGTCGAAAATTTATTTGATTGAATAAGCCTGTCCCATCCTTAAATTCAGTACAACTGACTGCTTCGCAATAATAATAAACATAATTTTGGTACTATTAATATAAAAAATACAAATAATCCTTTTTCAACAATCCGTCATTAAAATTGCAGGAGTATACCGGGACTTCAAAAATCATATATCTTCAACAGAGATACCAATTTGCTACCACATCACTAGTCATTAAGCCAACGCGATAATTGAGATTGACGCTACGCAATTACTACTATATCTCATTAGCAAAGTTCTCCTAAAAGTTCATCAAAACCTATGATTAATTGCCGAGTCCCTAAACTTCTTACAACGCCAATAAAGCTTTCCACATACCGACAAACCACATCGCTAAGCCTTTGCTTCAGTCAACGTAAACTAAGCCGCGAACTCACCCTCGGGATCATCATAAAACCGTATCTCGAACTAATATATATCTGCCCATAAAGCAGACATTAAACGTTCGGAAGCTTTCCAAGTCAACGGGCTTTTTTTATTAGTCCTTAATATGGGCGAACAAGCCGGCCTAATTTCAAACGTATGGTTTCAACTACATCGCCATTGACACAATAGAAGTCCTGTATTCAAAGCATGCATTTCAATATAAGGATATCGTTGTATCGAATAGTGCAATCCTTCAACATGCCGTAGCTATTGCTTGGATTGATATTTTTTATTTATTTTATTGCTTAGATGAGTGGACGATCACACAGCCCACCTGGTGTTAAGTGGTTACAGGAGCCCATAGATATCCACAACGTAAATGCGCCACCCACCTTGAGATATAAGTTCTAATGTCTCAAGTATAGTTACAACGGCTGCCCCACCCTTGAAACCGAAACGCATTACTGCTTCACGGTAGAAATATGCAGGGTGGTGGTACCCACCCACGCGGACTCATAAGAGGTCCTACCACCAGTGATATGAAACACTTTTCTCGGCTTTAGAGCAAAAATAAATGAAAACTCGTATTCAAACGTGAATTATTCTAAATAATACAACAAGAAGGTTTTATGTGATGTGATGATAACAAACTAACTTCTAAAATAATATTTTTACTTCGTTGTTTTATTAAATAGATACATCAATCTAGACCCTAAACACGTTACCATTTTTATCAGGTCCCTACCGGTACGTAAAACAATTTCGATATCGCATCAAAATAATGGTTTCCTGTATCACGCATTCATGAAAAAACCCATAAATTATCCGAAGATTACATAGATAAATACATAGTGTCTATTTTGAAAAATCTGCCTTTTTTTGCTCTAATTTATAAGTTGATGTTCAACAATCGGTTACCGTAGACTATCAGGTCGTCGGCCACCTTGAGATATGAGGTCCAAGTCTCAATATCATAGCTTTCCCACCCTTCAAACCATATGATCGCTCCAGGACAATAACAGGCATACGGGGATAGACCATACTTATTATCTATATATATAAAAATAAATTGCTGTTCGTTAGTCTCGCTAAAACTCGAGAACGGCAGGACCGATTTGGCTAATTTTGGTCTTGAATTATTTGTGGAAGTCCAGAGAAGGTTTAAAAAGTAGATAAATATGAAAATGCTCGGAATTATATAAATTATATAAAAAAAACAATTTTGTTTTTCCTTTGATGTGTCCTCCGTCGGACGGATTCCTTTTGTTTGTTTTAAGTTTATTTTATACAAAAGTTTAGGTCTTTTATTTATCGATTGAGGCACTACGAAGTCTGCCTGGTCAGCTAGTCATAAATAAATACGCCACTAACATATCTTAAATACGTAAGAATAATATTAGAAGCAAATCACCCAATCAAACAGTACAAAATCTTACCTAGCTTCCACATACTAACTTTCTTCAAAGTAATCGAATTCTAGAACTAGCTTAGATTAACAGATAAAAGCAAATATATTGATTTACCAGTCAGACTAAACCTTGCAGAGAACAAAATTACTCCGCAGTATTTACCTAACTCGATCAAGCTTTGTGGAATGTATCCATTGATCTGTCACGACAATTTGACGTTCTCTAATCTAGGATTTCTTGTTTAATTTGAACCAACACTTAAACTTTTTTTTTATTGCTTAGATTGGTGGACGAGCTCACAGCCCACCTGGTGTTAAGTGGTTACTGGAGCCCATAGACATCTACAATGTAAATGCGCCACCCACCTTGAGATATAAGTTCTAAGGTCTCAGTATAGTTACAACGGCTATCCCACCCTTCAAACCGAAACGCATTACTGCTTCACGGCAGAAATAGGCGGGGTGGTGGTACCTACCCGTGCGGACTCACAAGAGGTCCTAACACCAGTAATTACGTAAAGTATAATTTTGCAGGTTTGATTTTTATTACACGATGTTATTCCTTCACCGTGGAAGTCAATCGTGAACATTTGTTGAGTACGTATTTCATTAGAAAAAATGGTACCCGCCTGCGGGATTCGAACACCGGTGCATCGCTACATACGAATGCACCGGACGTCTTATCCTTTAGGCCACGACCACTTCAAACCTTACATATTTAGTACAAATGAAAAATACTGTTAATTAATAGTGAACTTATTTAAGATACTACGTTTTTGCCACAAATTACTGTAGAACATGCTGAATTATCGCCTCCCATCTACATATCGACGCTTGAAAGGCAAACGTGACTAAGCGACAATGCGTGAACTTTACAGTAGACTAATTTAAAGTTGAAATACCTGAAAAAAATTTTATTTTAACGAATCTAGCTGTAGGATTGAAATGATTTTAATAGACCTAGAAATATATTTTTTTTTGCACATCGAATATGGTTATTGCCTATCATTTGTGTACAAAGCAGTTATTGTCGCTTAGTCACGTTTGCCTTTAAAGCGTCGATGTATAACGATGTCGTTCGTTAATATACACGGTCGAAACAGATAAAACTTGGTGTAATTACCGTATCCATCATTCTCCTGCATTTCTCCCAGTCACCTGGGGTCGGCGCAACGTGTTTTCTTCTTCTATACTCCTCTATCATATACTATTTCTTCGCTCACTCCCCTCTTACACATATCGTGTTTTACACAATCCAACCATATTTTCTTAAGTCTACCTCTTCCTCTAAATCCTTCCATATAGTTAAAACTCTTATCAACCTCATTATCATTTCGTCTCATTACATGTCCATACCATCCTAAGCACAAAAAAGTGTAATTACCGTAATACATAAATATAAATGTATGCTGTACTATGCAATTGACAATGAATTATTTTTATCACGAATTAAAAATAACTTTTTATATTGATATTTGTAGATTGTGATATAGCTTACCATATAGACGGTTAGCGTGGTATGGACATGTGATGCGTAGAGAGAAGATGCATGTGACTAGGAGATGTATGGAAATGGTAGTGCAAGGTAGAAGGGGAAGAGGTCGACCGAAGAAGACATAGGTGGAGTGTGTGAATGGCGATATGAGAGAGAGAGAGGAGTGAGTATTGAGATGACGGCTGACTGAAGAGAATGGAAGAAAAAAATTATCTGTACCGACCGTAGTGGGATAAGGTGGAGAAAAAGAAGAAAGATTGATATAGCTTAACGTCATTACTAATAGTACAACGGATACGTACAATAGTCAATGCTCCTGTAACAAGTCTTGCGCAAACAACAAATCTCCTTTATCCTTACAAAATCCAGGATTTTCATACTGAGGATTTCAATTATTCAAGACTTATCCGAGATGTATAGGGATGGGAAAATTATACTTCTATACACTTCTAAAAACAAACGACGAGCTGTAGCTCGCTTTCTAAAATCAAATAATATGTCATTACGAATCCGTATAAAGTCAGTAACAATTCTGAACTATTTTTTTATTTTTTTTATTTCATAGATGGGTGGACGAGCTCACAGCCCACCTGGTGTTAAGTGGTTACTGGAGCCCATAGACATCCACAACGTAAATGCACCACCCACCTTGAGATACAAGTTCTAAGGTCTCATGTATAGTTACAACGGCTGCCCCACCCTTCAAACCGAAACGCATTACTGCTTCACGGCAGAAATAGGCAGGGTGGTGGTACCCACCCGCGCGGACTCACAAGAGGTCCTACCACCAGTAATTACCCAAATTATAATTTTGCGGGTTTCATTTTTATTACACGATGTTATTCCTTCACCGTGGAAGTCAATCGTGAACATCGTCGAATATGTGCCAAGCTATTTCGCAATGTTTTTCTTTATAAGTACCTAAATAATATTTATTGCCTGTCTGACTATCGTCAGTCGAATCGTTAGTCGTTAGTCGAATAGTCTTGTGGGTTGAAACCTATTTCAGTCGCGATGCAATTATGCGTTTCAATTTAAAGGGTGATCTCTCTACTAATGAAAACCCATTGAGAGTTTGACTACCATAACTTCTCAGAGTTTATTAACCCATAAGTCTTTCGATGAATAAAAGCTACTTACTGGTAATTTTTTTCACCAGTATAGAAATTTTAAATGAATTCACGATCACCTCGTCCTAAAGGGTCAACGGACCCATAAATTTATAATAAAAGCTACCGTTTACCTGAAGTTGAAGTTTCAGATCTCGCTTTCAAACCACAATAGGTGTGTGCTTCTTAAGATGTCGCCGCGAGACAAGAATAAAATGCCCGGTGTACTCATATCGAACGATCACAGGCAGAAGATACTAATGATTTCTAATGAAATACGTACTTGATAAATATTTTTTCACCGAATGACTTACACGATGAGGGAATAACTTCTTCTTCTTGTCCTTAATAATAATAATAATAATTTTTTAAGTAATTATCAATTAAATTACAATATTTTCTTGATTTCTTGTCCTTATTCTTAGCGCACATTAAATACAATTAGGGATAGACTACAAGTCGTAAGTGGAATAGTGGAACTAATGTTTTGAGGTCTATGATCTTCTGTAGTGAATAAATGAAACAGTTATATGCGGAACCGTCTACCTACTCATATGAGCTCATAAAATCTATCAACCCTACTGTATTCTTTTTTGTTGATGCCGAGACAAGTCTAAGGTCCCCACAGTGATCCCCACCAGCCCTTTATAACGTAAGACCGTCTCGGTATCAATTTCATTCGGTAACATAAGCAGATAGCAGTGTATTGAAAAAAAAATGAAAGCATCCAATTATCGGAATACGTATATTATTAAGAATACAAAGAACATATTATTATAATTTGATCGGTTTCCTTCGCGATTCGGCATGCGTAGAAGTTTCGTTTGAAAGGAAAATAACGAAAAGAAAACTTCAATCAAATCAAATAAAAGATTGTATATTAGTATTTGTATGTATATATATTGTTTTGTATCTTGTAATATGTATATATTATTATATATATATAATGTTTACTGTATGCACTAGGTTTGTGTCCCTAAATCTTCTTTCCTTTTGCGGGCCAACTGGAAGAGATTTCAACATGAAATAAGTAGTGCCCTTGTACTCTGTATCCTTATTGTCGTGTTTTTTCTAACAGCTGTGTGTACAAAATATATAAAATAAATAAAAAATAAAAGAGTTAGAATAGAGGAAATAGAAAAGTTCGTTGAAAATAACTCTACAGGAAGAAAATGGTGGTAATAGTAAAAGGGACAAAACACCACCATATCGTTTGGAACCTCTGGGTCTGCGGAGGGACTTCGGTTCCCTCTGTATTTTGTACCGTATGTTCCATGGGGAGTGCTCTGAGGAATTGTTCGAGATGATACCAGCATCTCGTTTTTACCATCGCACCGCCTGCCACCGGAGTAGAGTTCATCCATACTACCTGGAGCCACTGCGGTCACCCACAGTTCGTTTCCAGAGGTCTTTTTTGCCACGTACCATCCGGCTATGGAATGAGCTCCCTTCCACGGTGTTTCCCGAGCGCTATGACATGTCCTTCTTCAAACGAGGCTTGTGGAGAGTATTAAGCGGTAGGCAGCGGGTTGGCTCTGCCCCTGGCATTGCTGAAGTCCATGGGCGACGGTAACCACTCACCATCAGGTGGGCCGTATGCCCGTCTGCATACAAAGGCAATAAAAAATATATATATGCATCAGCTCCTCGACATACTCCGCATGGTGTAAAAAGTTATTACACAGAATTAGGATAGATTTTAGCTCATCCGTTGTATATCAGAACTGAAGTGTATAAAATATGTAGTATTATTGTTACGCTGGTAAAAGTAAAGCCATCTATCGCCGAATAGTAGCACGTAGAACGCTCGAGAAGTACAACGCCATCTATTGTCAGATAGCAGAAACACAATACTAGAAATATGTGTAATATTCTCGATAATTCTAGGGATGTGGTATCGGCTATAAAAGCGTTGCAGAGATGGCACGCAGTTCAGTTAATAAAAGAAGCTAATTGAGATTTTTAAAGTGTTTGTGAAGTGTTTTAAGTGTTCTAAGTGTTGAATACAGTTTTTAAGTTTTACTTCGGTGGAATATTATTTATCCCGAAATCCAGCGCGTAACATTATTATTGACGATAGGCCGTTTTTTTTTTAATTGCTTAGATGGGTGGATGAGCTCACAGCCCACCTGGTGTTAAGTGGTTACTGAAGCCCATAGACATCCACAACGTAAATGCGCCACCCACCCTAAGATACAAGTTCTAAGGTCTCAAGTATAGTTACAACGGCTGCCCCACCCTACAAACCGAAACGCATTACTGCTTCACGGCAAAAATAGGCAGGGTGGTGGTACCCACCCGCGCGGACTCGCAAAGAGGTCCTACCACCAGTAAAAGTATTGTTAGATCGCACGGGTAAATACCACCATCCTGCCGCTTTCTGTTGCAAAACTGTCTTCTGTTAAAGTTTCAAAGATAGGGCAGCCGTTATCTAATACATTACAGTTAAAGACCTTAAGGTCACGGCATTCACGTTGCGATGTCTATGAATTCCAATAAGCACTTAACGTAATATGGGCCATCAGCTCGTTCATCGTCTATTCAATAAAAAACAAGAAAAATCTGTGCGTCAAAAATGCGTACTTAAATTATTATCGAGTATGTAGGCTATCCGTGTATCCATGACCTTTGTATTTTGTTACGACGATTCTTTCTCTAGCTGTATTTTTTTGTTTTTCGAATCACATGGGATGATTCTCAAAGCGAAAATTTTCCCCACTGTCCTCAAACGATCCTTTGCTATATAAATTAACTGACAATTCTCACGGAGCTTTGTTTTTGCTGTACCTTTACTAAATGATTATGCTTAAAATATAAAATAACTGTGTAAGATCATAGAATATCCTTATTTCTGATAATATCCGTATTTGTATATCCTGACGGTAGGGCATCTTGTGAGCACGAATGGGCAGGTACCATAACCCCGCCTATTTCTGTCGTGAAACAGTAATGCGTTTTAGTTCGAAGGTCGAGGCTCATGTCTCAAGATGCGCTTCTGTAACCACATAACGCCAGGGGGGCCGTGAACTCGTCCACCCTTGTAAATAATAAATAAAACCACAAATTCAAATGTGTGAAAAATAGAATGTTCCTATATGAATGTTCAAGAATAGAGCATATTATTACCTGAAGGGTAGACAACGCACTGGCGTAAACGCTGGTGACCGTGGGCGGCGGTGAATCACTTACCATCAGGTGACCCGTCTTGCTCGTTTGCCTCTCGTTGTTAGAAAAAAAAAAAAAAAAAAAAAAAAAAAAAAAAAAAAGCGTGGTATTTGGCGCATACATTTCTTCCTGAAGACCTCATAAAAAGCGACTAAGAGATTCACTGGATAATGAACCGAAACATTCTCCGAGTGTTATAACAGAGTACTGGAATATCCAAACAGTATTCACTAGTTGTAGGCCCGGGCGGGAAGGTACTGATATCCTGACCGTTTCTATCACAAAGCAGTCAAGTTTGAAGGCAAGTCTAGCCGTTATACTGTTAAGGTCGTGGTTAAAGCTGGGTGGGGATATTCAAGTTGTGATGTGTTAAGATTCTGGTAACCAATTTACATCAATCGATTCGCAAACTAATCCGCCCACACATGCATTAAAATAGTCCCACAATCATACCGGTTTCCGTCTATAAGTACCAATAACTTCGGTTTCAAGGATAGGTTGAACCTCATTCTGATGCACCTGAGTGTTTGATAACGAGTCTCGGGCGTTAATTTTGTTATGCTGTCGCAAAAATACGGTTTTTTTTTTTCTACCTAAGCTGATAGCCTTGAGAGCCTATTTCAGCGTAATCTTAACTAGTAGGTGAGCTCGCGGGGCTCAAACCGGAGTGATGCTAACACTGACCCCAGCAAGAACAGTGCTTCGCAGAATCTACCACCGGATCGGAAACGCGACCCACTGAGAAGATCCGGCGAGAAACTCAGTGGGCTGACGGTATTTAAGGGTGTCCTACTAATTCTTCTTAATCGACTAATTCTCTAAATTTCAATAGTACCTACGGCCCGACAAACTGATGAGCGAACAAACTCAAATCAATCCCAATTATATCAATTGTCAACGTAATATAACCTAATTCTTTCAGAACATAAATTTAAATAACAAAAAACAAACCTACCATTTCTTGTTTGGACTGTGAGTACATTAGTAGCCTGTATCGTAGGAGGAAAGAAGGAATTTTTATAGCTATTACTGCGTACGTGACTCATAGCGCGTAATACATTACTTTATATTAAAGGAAAAACCTTGTGAAGGTCATTACTAGACTTTCGGGTGCTTTGGACCTTCACAAGTTCATACTGAAAGTAAGTACCTTTGCAGTAGCATACAATACTCACCCAGACCCCATTACTTTAACTCCGGTCACCGAATTTCGGGAAATGTTTAGAGGTATTTTTTATGTTGATTTTCACTGGTGCGTGTTTGATTGGAATTTTTAATTGAATAATACAAGTTTCTTAATGAGCCAGACATTAGAAATTTTTAACAAACCTCATAATATGAAGAAAATACTAGAAGAATAACAATTTTATACGTTTTAAACCCGCATTTAATTAATTTCTATATTTACATTTTTCTATACTCTCTGTGTACACAATATCCTGAATCTTAAGTAATAATATTAATATTATATCACAAGTGTATAATCATAAGTGTAATTCAACCAATTTCTATATTTTACACCTTTTTGTTTCTATAACACGTTATATCTTATCCCTGGAGCAGAACAAGAAAGCATGAATCAAAATTAATACCGTTTTTAATCTATAAATGTGAATGTGTGTTTGTTTGTCCTTCTATAACGTCGAAACGAAGCAACGGAGTGACATGTTTTTAAAAGTATTCTTATCAGGTCAGTAGACTGACATAAGCTACCTTTTTTAAAAGACATCTCATTACATTAACACTTTTCCTTGACCACGAGGACGAGGCCGGGGCTAACAGCTAGTATGTACATATCTTATTAAAAAACACGTGTGGCACTTGGGGACTGTCACCGTAAAGCTATTGCATAGCATATTTTATCAACTTATGCAATTATAATTAGACAATAATAAAATAAGACCACGCTATATATAAAAGCATTAACTAAAGCAAAACATTAACTGTCCCCTTCACACTCATAAGCTAGACCGCGCGAGAGAGAGATGGGCAGACTTTTCATGATGCGCATGCAGTGCGACGTCACGCCGCGCGCTTATTCACAAACACTACACAAGCGCAACGTGTGAATGTGTTGACTGCGAGCTACATGGTAGGCGGAGAGGTGTTAGGTTGTTTTCGTTACGGAATTTCTTGATGCGGTCGCCGCGCTCAAAGCCCGAGATAAAATCTATGCAATAGCTTAAAACCTTACCATTACTTATTTTAGAAGTAACAAAGCAAAAGAAATAGAAACGACAACAAAATATTATTCTAATAATTGTATATTACTGGTGGCAAGGCCTGTTACTAGTCCTAGCACTACTAGTTAGTAGTAGTACTTAGCACGGGTAGGTACCACCGCCAATTTCTGCCGTGAAGCAGTAATGCGTTTTGGTTGTAAGAGAGGCAGCCGCAGTACTGTAAAAATTAAGAATTAGAACTCATGTCTCAAAGTGAGTGGTATTTACCTGGTGGCATTTACCTTGTTGATGTCCACGGCCTCCGATAACCGCTTAACACCAGGTGAGCCCTAAAGTCATCCCCCAAGCTAAATCAAAAAATGAAAATGAACAATTGTAAACTTTTTTTATTGCTTAGTTGGGTGGACGAGCTCACGGCCCACCTGGTATTAAGTGATTACTGGAGCCCATAGACATCTACAACATAAATGCGCCACCCACCTTGAGATATAAGTTCTAAGATTTCAGTATAATTACAACGGCTGCCCCACCCTTCAAACCAAAACGCATTACTGCTTCACGACAGAAATAGGCAGAGTGTTCGTACCTACTCGCGTGGACTCACACGAGGTCCTACCACCAGTAATTACGCAAATTATAATTTTGCGGGTTTGATTTTTATTACACGATGCTATTCCTTCACCGTGGAAGTCAATAGTGAACATTTAATTTTGTTGGGTACGTATTTCATTAGAAAAATTGGTACCCGCCTGAGATTCGAACACCGGTGCATCGCTCAACACGAATGCACCGGACGTCTTATCCTTTAGGCCAGGACGACTTCGAACCTTTAGCTATTTAAAAAAGAAACCATGTACGTAATGAGCTGATATAGACAAATACAGGTAGCTTGGTTTGCATTAGAATGATCATATTCATCATCATAGAACAGTGCGGCTACTATTGATGAGCAGATGTTCTTAATGCACGTTCTTCCAATGATCGTCGAAGTTGATTTGAAGTCGTCGTGGCCTAACGGATAAGACGTCCGATGCATTCATGTTGAGCGATGCACCGGCGTTCGAATCCCGCAGGCGGGTACCAATTTTTCTATAGAAATACGTACTCACCAAATGTTCACGATTGACTTCCACGGTGAAGGAATAATATCGTGAAATAAAAAAAAAAGCCGCAAAATTTTAATTTGCGTAATTACTGGTGGTAGGACCTCTTGTCAGTCCGCGCGGGTGGGTACCACCACCCTGCCTATTTCTGCCGTGAAGCAGTAATGCGTTTCGGTTTGAAGGTGGGGCAGCCGTTGTAACTATACTTGAGACATTAGAACTTATATCTCGAGATGGGTGGAGCATTTACGTTGTGGATGTCTATGGGCTCCAGTAACCACTTAACACCAGGTAGGCTGTGAGCTCGTCCACCCAACTAAGCAATAAATAAAAAAAATCCAAATAATACAACAATAACAACTGCCTTTAACTAAATTGAAATCTAAACAACTCATTAATACGTTTAAACAGACTGAAACCTTGAAGCGGATTCTAAATCAATGCCGGATTAAATGAAAGAGCTCACTTGAAAATTTTCGTGGAAAGTCAAAAGTTTCTCGTTATTAACAATACCTACCCCTTCCGCTAACTCCATTCAGAATCTGAAGGCTTTTGAAATTATAATCTGTTATAAACCAGGAAAATATCGTATTTAATGAAACACACAATTGCGAAATAAATTTTCGGGTTTTTCTGTTTTGAAACCTGGAACTTTTTAAATTATCTTGGATGAATGCTATAATGTTTTGCTATTGCTATTATTATGAATATGCTATAAATGCTATTATAATGAATATGCTATAAATTCTATTATTATGAATATGCTATAAATGCTATTGAATCGAATGGTGAATTTCTTCGGACACGTTTCGCGACGAGATGGCCGGTCCATAGAACGCCTCGTTGTACAGGGAAACGTTGATGGTACAAGACCGCGCGGGAGGCCACCAATGCGGTGGACCGACCAAATTAAAACTGCAGTGGGAGGTCCCCTAAATGAGTGCAGTAGAATGGCCTCGAGCAGGGAGAGATGGCGCGACATCGTGAGACGCATCAAGTCTGCCCCTTCCAACACTACATGACGATCACGACCACTCTGTCAAGAGTGACACGACTGANTTTTTCGGATCCGAGTGTCCGGCATTTGGCGTGCTATGTGCCGACCACTCGGATCCGAAAAAGGTGTTTTTTTATTAAAATAATAATATTATCAACATACTTTCATCCATATTTTTAAACATACATATATACTTAATCAATATACGCTATAAAAATAATTGGTTTCTGGCTAATAATTTTATATCATTTCGTCGGCAGCAAATGTGCTAGCTGTGTTCTTTTGTTTTTCGAATCACACGGAAGATTCTCAAAGCGAAAATTTACCCCACTGCCCCCAAACGATCCTTTGCTATATAAATGAACTGGCAATTCTCACGGAGCTTTGTTTTTGCTGTACCTTTACTAAATGATTATGCTTAAAATAAAAATATGTGTGGTATCGTGGGATACCGGATAGGAACGAAGTTCCTTATTATAAAAATATTAATTTTAAGTTCTATTTGAGGTATAAAGAAAATAATTATTAGGGTATACATTTTTTATTATGATTTTTTTATTTGAAAAAAAAAAGAAAAACTACTTTACAAAGTTATCAACTTTATTTTATTCACAATGATTTATAAAAAATATATAATAATATACAAAGAAACGGCTATTTATATGAATAATAATAATAATAACCGTCATCACGTAGACTATACATTAGACACTGTATAGCCATCATACTAAGACTATACATAAATAATAAAAATCTTACGTTACGGACGTTTTTACCCGGTTAGGGTACCCCACCGCATCGTCCCATAAGGAACTTCGTTCCAAAAATAGCAGTGTAAGAATATATAATATCCGTATTTCTGATAATATCCGTATTTGTATTAACTGGTTAGGGCGTTTACTGGCGGTAGGGCATCTTGTGAGCCCGGAGGGGCAGGTACCACCACCCCGCCTATTTCTGTCGTGAAACAGTAATGCGTTTCAGTTCGAAGGTCGCGGCAGTCTTTGGACTGTAAAACTGAGCCTTAGAACTCATGTCTCAAGGTGCGCTCCGGTAACCACTTAACGCCGTGAACCTTAACGGCGTGAGCTCGTCCACCCTTGTAAATCTATCTATCTATATATAAATGAATTGCTGTTCGTTAGTCTCGCTAAAACTCGAGAACAGCTGGACCGATTTGGCTAATTTTGGTCTTGAATTATTTGTGGAAGTCCAGAGAAGGTTTAAAATGGAGATAAATATGAAAATGCTCGGAATTAAATAAAAATAACAATTTCGTTTTTCCTTTGATGTGTCCCCCGTCGGACGGCTTCGTTTTGTTTGTTTTAAGTTCATTTTATTCAAATGTTTAGGTCTTTTATTTATCGATTGAGGCCCTACAAAATCTGCCGAGTCCGCTAGTAATAAATAAAAACACGAATTCAAATGCGTGAAAAATATAGTGTTCTTATATCCGTGTTGGGGTATGTGTGTATTTTGCGCATACATTTCTTCCTGAAGACCTCATAAAAAACGACTAAAAGATTCACTGGATAATGAACCAAAACATTCTCCGAGTGTTATAACAGAGTACTGGAATATCCAAACAGTATTCACTAGTTGTAGGCCCGGGCAGGAAGGTACTGATATCCCGACCGTTTCTATCACAAAGCAGTCAAGTTTGAAGCCAAGTCTAGCATTTATACAGTTAAGGTCATGGCTAAAGCTGGGTGGGGATATTCAAGTTGTGATGTATTAAGATTCTAATAACCAATTTACGTCAAACGACTCGCAAACTAATCCGCCCACACATGCATTAAAATAGTCCCACAATTATACCGGTTCCCGTCTATAAGTACCACAAACTTCGGTTTCAAGGATAGATTGAACCTCATTCTGATGCACCTGAGAGTTTGATAACGTATCTCGGGCGTTAACTGTTATGCTGGGGCAAAAATACGTTTTTTTTTCCCTACCTAAGCTGATAGCCTTGAGAGGCTATTTCAGCGTAACCTTAACTAGTAGCCGAGCTCACGGGGCTCAAACCGGAGTGATGCTAACACTGACCCTAGCAAGAGCAGTGCTCCGCAGAATTTACCACCGGATCGGAAACGCGACCCACTGAGAAGATCCGGCGAGAAACTCAGTGGGCTGACGGTATTTAAGGGTGTCCTACTAATTCTTCTTATTCGACTAATTCTCTTAATTTCAATAGTACCTACGGCCCGACAAACTGATGAGCGAACAAACTCAAATCAATCCCAATTATATCAATTGTCAACGTAACCTATAATTCTTTCAGAACATAAATTTAAATAACAAAAAACAAACCTACCATTTCTTGTTTGGACTGTGTGTACACTAGTAGCCTGTATCGTAGGAGGAAAGAAGGAATTTTTATAGCTATTACTGCGTACGTGACTCATAGCGCGTAATACATTACTTTATATTAAAGGAAAAACCTTGTGAAGGTCATTACTAGGCTTTCGGGTGCTTTGGACCTTCACAAGTTCATATTGAAAGTAAGTACCTTTGTAGTAGCATACAATACTCACCCAGACCCCATTACTTTAACTCTGGTCACCGAATTTCGGGAAATGTTTATAGGTATTTTTGCATTGATTTTGAGTGGTACGTGTTTGATTGGAATTTTTAATTGAATAAAACAAGTTTCTTAATAAGCCAGACATTAGAAATTCTAAACAAACCTCATAATATGAAGAAAATGCTAGAAGAATAACAATTTTATACGTTTTGAACCCGCATTTCATAATTGTCTATATTTACATTTTTCTATACTCTCTGTGTACACAATATCCTGAATCTTAAGTAATAATATTAATATTATATCACAAGTGTATAATCATAAGTGTAATTCAACATATTCGTATATTTTACACCTTTTTGTTTCTATAACACGTTATATCTTATCCCTGAAGCAGAACAAAAAAACATTAATCAAAATTAATACCGTTTTTAATCTATAAATGTGAATGTGTGTTTGTTTGTCCTTCTGTAACGTTGAAATGAAGCAACGGAGTGACATGTTTTTAAAAGTATTCTTATCAGGTCAGTAGACTGACATAAGCTACCTTTTTTAAAAGACATCTCATTACATTAATACTTTTCCTTGACCACGAGGACGAAGCCGGGGCTAACAGCTAGTATGTACATATTTTATTAAAAACATTACCATTACTTATTTTAGAAGTAACAAAGCAAAAGAAATAGAAACGACAACAAAATATTATTCTTGTAATTGTATACTAGATGATGATAGCTAGATCGATTTATCGCCCCCGAAATCCCCTGTATACTAAATTTTATGAAAATCGTTGGAGACGTTTCCGAGATTCAGATTATATATACAAGAATTGCTCGTTTAAAGGTATAAGATTCCTGGTGGCAAGGCCTGTTACTAGTCCTAGCACTACTAGTTACTAGCACGGGTGGGTACCACCGACCTGCCAATTTATGCCGTGAAGCAGTAATGCGTTTCGGTTTTAAGAGAGGTAGCCGTACTGTAAAAACTGAGAATTAGAAGTCATGTCTCAAAGAGGATGGTATTCACCTGGTGGCATTTACCTTGTTGATTTCCAGGGTCTCCAATAACCGCTTAACACCAGGTGAGCGCTGAAGTCATCCCCCAGCCTAAGTCATAAAAATGAAAAATAATAATAGTTACCGTTTTTTTTATTGCTTAAATGGGTGGACGAGCTCACCGTCCACCTGGTATAAAGTGGTTACTGGAGCCCACAGACATCTACAACGTAAATACGCGACCCACCTTGAGATATAAGTTCTAAGATCTCAGTATAGTACAACGGCTACCCCACCCTTCAAGCCGAAACGCATTACTGCTTCACGGCAGAAATAGGCAGGGCGGTGGTACCTGCCCGCGCGGTCTCACAAGAGGTCCTACCACCATTAATTAAGCAAATTATAATTTTGCGGATTTAATTTTTGTTACACGACGTTCCTTGGCCGTGGAAGTCAATCATGAACATTTGTTGAGTACGTATTTCATTAGAAAAATTGGTACTCGCCTGAGATTCGAACACCGGTGCATCGCTCAACACGAATGCACCGGACGTCTTATCCTTTAGGCCACGACGACTTCGAACCTTTAGCTATTTAAAAAAGAAACCATGTACGTAATGAGCTGATATAGACAAATACAGGTAGCTTGGTTTGCATTAGAATGATCATATTCATCATCATAGAACAGTGCGGCTACTATTGATGAGCAGATGTTCTTAATGCACGTTCTTCCTATGATCGTCGAAGTTGATTTGAAGTCGTCGTGGCCTAACGGATAAGACATCCGGTGCATTCATGTTGAGCGATGCACCGGTGTTCGAATCCCGCAGGCGGGTAACAATTTTTCTATTGAAATACGTACTCACCAAATGTTCACGATTGACTTCCACGGTGAAGGAATAATACCGTGTAATAAAAAAAAACCCGCAAAATTATAATTTGCGTAATTACTGGTGGTAGGACCTCTTGTCAGTCCGCGCGGGTGGGTACCACCACCCTGCCTATTTCTGCCGTGAAGCAGTAATGCGTTTCGGTTTGAGGGTGGGGCAGCCGTTGTAACTATACTTGAGACCTTAGAACTTATATCTCGAGGTGGGTGGCGCATTTACGTTGTGGATGTCTATGGGCTCCAGTAACCACTTAACACCAGGTGGGCTGTGAGCTCGTCCACCCAACTAAGCAATAAATAAATAAAAATCCAAATAATACAACAATAACAACTGCCTTTAACTAAATTGAAATCTAAACAACTCATTAATACGTTTAAACAGACTTAAACCTTGAAGCGGATTCTAAATCAATGCCGGATTAAATGAAAGAGCTCACTTGAAAATTTTCGTGGAAAGTCAAAAGTTTCTCGCTATTGACAATACCTACCCCTTCCGCTAACTCCATTCAGAATCTAGAGGCTTTTGAAATTATAATCTGTTATAAACCAGGAAAATATCGTATTTAATGAAACACACAATTGCGAAATACATTTTCGGGATTTTCTGTTTTGAAACCTGGAACTTTTTAAATTATCTTCGATTAATGCTATAATGTTTTGCTATTACTATTATTATGAATATGCTATAAATTCTATTATTATGAATATGCTATAAATTCTATTATTATAAATATGCTATAAATGCTATTGAATCAAATGGTGAATTTCTTCGGACACGTTTCGCGACGAGATGGCCGGTCCACAGAACGCCTCGTTGTACAGGGAAGCGTTGATGGTACAAGACGCGCGGGAGGCCACCAATGCGGTGGACCGACCAAATTAAAACTGCAGTGGGAGGTCCCCAAAATGAGTGCAGTACAATGGCCTCGAGCAGGGAGAGATGGCGCAACATCGTGAGACACATCAAGTCTGCCTCTTCCAACACTACATGACGATCACGACCACTCTGTCAAGAGTGACACGACTGAGAAGAAGAAGAAGAAATAAATGCTATTATAATGAATATGCTATAAATGCTATTATTATTATTTTTTGCGCTAAATGCATTTACAAACTCACGACCCGTCGGGTGTAAAGTTTGCCAGAGTTTACATTACAATATTAATGCTGTCACCTGGAGACGGTTTGTCGAAATCTCAACTACACGGCATAGCGGCTGTCACGCTCTTCAAACTGGAACGTATACGTTTTTTGCAACAGAAATGCAGTACCTACTGACTTGTGGTAGATTGTATTGTGATCCACATCTCAATCACCAATCGAACTAATAAGACAGACTCAAAAATGAGTCCAGCCGTTTAAAAAGACTTTATTTTTATTGCCTTTGTAGGCAGACGAGCATATGGGCAACCTGATGGTGAGTGGTTACCGTCGCCCGTGGAGGTCAGAAATGTCAGGGGCAGAGCCAAGCTGCTGCCTACCGTTAAGTACTCTCCACAAGCCTCGTTTGAAGAAGGACGTGTCATAGCGCTCGGGAAACACCGTGGAGGGGAGCTCATTCCAAAGCCACGGATGGTACGTGACAAAAAAGATCCTGGAAACGCACTGTAAATGAACGCAGTGGCTGCGGTAGTATGGATGAGCTCTACTCCGGTGGCGGGCGGTGCGATGGTAAAAACGAGATGATGGGACCATCTCAAACAATTCTTTAGAGCACTCACACACTTTAGTGACCAACATCTAAAGAAGGATAACACATAAAGATCAGGCAAGAGAGAAGATGAGGAAATTCAGCTAATACAAGCAAACGTTCAATCTATGTGGATAAGGACATTCACATCCAGAATCTCTAGTAGCTAAGTAAATAAACATTCTCACATATACTATCACTATCGAGGAAAATACGAATAACATAAAAAACAATAAGATAAAAAACCGACCATCTCACTTATTGAGGCCACATCTGAACTGGTAAGTTCTGAGGGACGAATAATAAGAACACGCTCGTGAGGATGGACCGTAGCGAATTGACCGAAATGGACATGAATAGGGAGACCATGGATTTTAATTAGACAAGGAAATTCTCAAACTTGCCTTAGGTCGTCGTGGCCTAAAGGATAAGACGTTCGGTGCATTCGTATCTAGCGATGCACTGGTGTTAGAATCCCGCAGGCGGGTACTAATTTTTCTAATGAAATACGTACTTAACAAATGTTTACGATTGACTTCCACGGTGAAGGAATAACATCGTGTAATAAAAATCAAACCCGCAAAATTATAATTTGTGTAATTACTGATGGTAGGACCTCTTGTGAGTCCGCATGGCTAGGTACGACCACCCTGCCTATTTCAGTCGTGAAGCAGTAATGCGTTTCGGTTTGAAGGGTGGGGCAACCGCTGTAACTATACTGAGACTTTAGAACTTGTATCTCAAGGTGGGTGGCGCGTCTACGTTTTAGATGTCTATGGGCTCCGGTAACCACTTAATACCAGGTGGGCTGTGAACTCGTCCACCAATGTAAGCAATAAAAAAAAGTGGGCTTTAACAAATCTGTTTGGCGCTTTCTATGAACTCTAACCATAGTGCGTCGACAGAGTGTATGCCTGTGGATGTAGACATGATCTTAAATCCAAGCAGCCCGTATTTAATTGGTTTATCATGAAGATAATCTACGAAAAAAGTAAGCAGTTAAACTTTTTATGCAGAGTTTTAATAAGTGTAGCAGGTAGCTGTAAGTGTAGCAGGTAGCTGCTTCTTCTATAAGTATATAATATTTAACAGATACCTGAATGGCGCAAACGACATTTCTAAGATAGCTTTGGATATATACAAGTACCGAACGATAAAACTCGGACCGCCAATCAATCGAACTATTATATGCCGCTCTTACATTACATCTTACATTTAGTTCCTCCAAATGAACAATGATGATCCTTTGTGCAATATTGTAATTTAATAGCTTTACCACCTGTTACCACTGAAGTCCGCCAATCTGAATGCATCAGCTCGCTGTGATGACGATGACACGAAGAAGAAGTCTCATTTAATCTCATTAATATACAGTACAAAAAATTAATATTTATTTTAACACATAAATCTGGTGCAAGTTTTTCGTCAGCGATACTTAAAATGCAGAGCTGTCGGCCGTGTGTTTCGGTTTCAAGATACGGACTATTATTGTACAATTCAATTCACATTAACAACAATTTAGCAAAGGATAAATTGGTTCGTAAAAATAAAACAATGCAAAAAGGATTTCCAAACTATATTTCACAGCATGGACACCAGATGCCCGATAACGTGGCACTAAGGGAGTGGAATGATTTATATTGGCATATCAAATTTCCTTACCTGGGATTCTGAGTAATTCCATTTCTCTAGTTTTCCCGTTTTTATTCTTCGACTTAATGCAGACGAGATATTTCCGAGCCCTTTTTGTGGGGAGGGCAATGAATCCAAGCGATTTTCACCCTCCATATGCGTGCCCCCATTCAACATCGTGATTAATGAAGACCAGACTGGCTGATAATAAAAAGTTTGTGTAAAAGAAGTTCTAACTTTTTTATTTTATATCCATTATTTATTTACTAACATAGTATAGGTGTCATTTTAAATCTATATTCTTATTTGTACTTGATACTGTAAGGCTTGCTGTAAAATAATATATCATGTTAAAATTAACGTGATTTTCGGATTGCCATATAGCAACACTGTTGGTCGGAACAATGGCAGTAATGGGGATGAGACATAGTAAAAAAGGTGGCTGTCGGAAAAAAAATGGTGGAGAAAAAGCGGTGTATTCTCTAGTGAGCATATATCTAAAGATTGTACAAGTGGAGTTACAAATAAATCAATACAGAATCAAGTGAACTACTGCAATATGTGTATTTATTTCCTGGGTGTTGGAAGCGAAGTTTACACTACGCATATGAATACAGCAACCTTGAGGTTAGGTCTTGATTGTATTTTATTAAAGACTGCTTCCCTCCCCAATGCAGGCTTCGTGGCAGAAATAAGCAGAATTGCGGTACCTAACTCTGCAGACTAACAAAACATCTCAGTATTCTTTCATTTCTTTTCTCTCTTCTTCTTAATTCTTTGGTCAGATTCCAGTTTTGTCACAAGTCCACTGTACATCTCTTGCTTGAAAGCACTATTATTTGCGATTGGAGAGAAAAATCAATTTCATTTAGTGCACTATTTCGTTATAAAATTTTGCGCAACAAGCCGGTATGTATTTATCGTTGTAAAGAATAAGCACTGTGATGCATCACTATCAAAACAAAAAACTACATAGAGACAATGACATAACGAATAAAGCAAATACTGCACTAGACTTCTTGTGGAAACCGTTTAATGGCTAAAAAACAACTTTTAGATGTTTTTAGAGGATGTTTACGAAAAATCTCAACTATATCCTTGTTTTAGAAATTAAGTTATAAATTCGAGTGTTATGTTTAATGAAATAAGGTTGTTTTTTAATTGCAGTAGCGGTTTAACGTTAAAACGAAAACTTTTAACTAGAAACTTTCCCTCTCGCTTCTTAAATAAGCAAAGTATCAAAAGTTATTTTCATATAAACGACGTCTCATTGCACCCTTCACACGCGGTAAATTAAATCAAGCGCTATCGGAAATCTCATTAAGGTCTACTTGTTTATGTCTCTCCTCATTCCTGTGCCAATATCGTTGGCTTTGTCTGAAGAGTCAAGCTACATTATGTAACTCGAATATGTTTCTCATAAATTTGATATTGTTTGAAATTTAAGCTGTCTTGTCGAAGATAACTTTGTGTTTTCTTGTTTAAAGTTTATCATNCGGTAAATTAAATCAAGCGCTATCGGAAATCTCATTAAGGTCTACTTGTTTATGTCTCTCCTCATTCCTGTGCCAATATCGTTGGCTTTGTCTGAAGAGTCAAGCTACATTATGTAACTCGAATATGTTTCTCATAAATTTGATATTGTTTGAAATTTAAGCTGTCTTGTCGAAGATAACTTTGTGTTTTCTTGTTTAAAGTTTATCATTTATGTACATATTATATCCTTCTTGTATACTTCAGTATATAATACGCCCAGTATTTGAGCACAATTATAAACTTGTTGAGCTAAAGATTTGAAAGACAGAAACTTATCTTTTGAATCTTCGAATTTCAGTAAGAAGGGATGTTTTGAGATTCTCAATAGATATTAATTAGCTACAGATACTGGCTAGCAGTATAGTCATCCATTCCTAGCGTTTCAACATTTTATCGTCAGGGGAACGAACTAAGAAGCCCTGATACCTGTCCCTGTCCTCTCTTATCACCTGTTGGTGCATATCAGATAGTAACTTCTTTCATATCCCAAATTTTTACGGTTTCAAAGACCGTAAAAATTCATCATCTTCATTAACCCATAGCCCATCTTTTCACCTGCCGGTGCGCGGTCTCAATTAAAGATAATATCTCCTTCTCCAATCGTGCTCCTCAGGTTTGAGGTTCATGACCACTACCATCCACGACGTTCATTCTCACGATATTATGCCATCCCGTTTTGCCTCCGCTAATCTGAGAGTATCTCGGACGACGGAATCGAGGGTAATTCGGACTTGAATAGACCATAACACATTGGACTGGACCCCGCGATGTTTTTTACCCACTTTGCTGCTAACCACCATTTTTTTCGAAGTTTTCTTCGTCTTTCCTGGTACTTTCTCTTGGGAGAAGGACTTGTTTACATTAGCCTAAGTAAGAGTAGTGCTTCGGAGGAACCAACCACCGGATCGGAATCGCACCCCGTTGAGGAGATTCGGCGAGAAACTCCGGCTGTTTCTATGGGTGCATCACCGTGCCCATCACTGCAATGAAACACTCATAGCTCCGGACTGATGAGCCTTTCCAATGTAACTAAAACTGTGACTTCACATTACAAGATAGACACATTTCATCAATGACTTATAGTTCAACATCAAGAGCTATTCAGTTCATCGTGAGGGTATTCAAATAGCTGTAGCGTGCAACACTCGGTTGCACTCGGGCGTCATCGGTCGCGATCGGAGTTCCCGAATGCGCAGGTGTCCCGTGACGTCACACTGCGAAATTCATAGACATCAACTCAGCGAAAAGTACTGCGGTGCTATTTCAGAGGGGAAGCTCCACACGGATTTCCTCCCGGATTAGGAGGAGGAATCTCACACCCCCGATTACTCTCTTTAGACAACCCATACCCTGAGCCAGGAAGGTCAAGTACCTGGGCGTTACCATGGACGCATCGATGACATTCCGCCCGCATATAAAATCAGTCCGTGACCGTGCCGCGTTTATTCTCGGTAGACTCTACCCCATGATCTGTAAGCGGAGTAAAATGTCCCTTCGGAACAAGGTGACACTTTATTTATTTATTTTTTTAAGGATTACCGACAGGGTTTACAGTAAGACATAAAATAACATTGACATGTATAGAGCAATTGATAACTGCAACTCTAATTATAGGCAATCGCAGCATGCATTACATTAATATATTAATAGAGATTTAACAATACTATTAATAATAATAAAAAATTAAAAACAAAAGAAAGACAACAAGGGCAGTAATACCCGAGTACTCAGACCAAGGCTGAGGCTAAGGTTCAACAACAACTTTTTATAATTTTGTTCTTAAATATTGGAAGGGAATCGCCAAATATGTCAAGGTTTTCAACTTTTCTAACAAGATTATTATAAAGGTTAGTTAGACGAGGAGTAGGTGAGTGCTTGCCTAGATTGGTTCTGCTAAAGCGGGTGCTGAAAAGAGCAACGGGGCGACGAGGTAACCTAGATGGCACCTTCAAAGAGAATTTATTGAGGATGAATTGGGAGTCGACAGTACCGCTCATAACTTGATGTAAAAAACATAAGCCTAACATATCGCGGCGATCACTCAATGTTTGCATTTTAAAATATTTAGCCCTATCAACATAAGATTCAACATAATTAGGCGGCCTAAAACGGTACGACATGTGGCGAAGTAACTTTTTTTGAATTCTCTCAATCCTGTTAATATGGGTTTTGTATGTAGGACACCACACAGTGCTGCAGTAATCAAGTTTGCTTCTAACATAACTGTTGTAAAGCAATAGCGTAGTGGAAACCTTCTTAAACTCCTTACCATTCCTAAGTACAAAACCCAGTGATTTGTTCGCGGCATCTATAATTTTGTCAATGTGCTTAGTGAAATTCAGCTTGGTATCAAGCTCCACCCCTAAATCACGAGTCTGAGAAACTTCACTCAAGCATTCCCCTGAAATATGATATTGTGTTGGTATTATATTGCGTTTTAATGTAAATTTTATATGTAGACATTTCGAAATATTCAAATACATTTTATTAATTTGGCACCAATCAACCAATTTATCAATATCTCTCTGTAATAGTTCAGCATCATTCACATCATTTATAACACGCATTATTTTAAGATCGTCAGCAAATAGGTAACAGGTAGAATATTTAAAAAGATTTGTAATTTCGTTGATAAAGATGTTAAAAAATAGTGGACCCAAGATGGAACCCTGAGGTACACCGTACCTTTACAAAACTTGCATAAGGCCCGTCATGACTTACGCGAGTGTTGTTCGCTCACGCGGCCCGCACACACATAGACACCCTCCAATCTCTACAATCCCGCTTTTGCAGGTTAGCCGTCGGAGCTCCGTGGTTCGTGAGGAACGTTGACCTACACGACGACCTGGGCCTCGAATCTATCCAGAAATACATGAAGTCAGCGTCGGAACGGTACTTCGATAAGGCTATGCGTCATGATAATCGCCTTATCGTTGCCGCCGCTGACTACTCCCCGAATCCTGATCACGCAGGAGCCAGTCACCGTCGACGCCCTAGACACGTCCTTACGGATCCATCAGATCCAATAACCTTTGCATTAGACGCCTTCAGCTCTAACACTAGGAGCAGGCTTAGGGACCTCGGTAACCGTACTCGTCGAACTCGACAAAGAGTTCGCCGTGCAACCTAACCCATGAATCAGCTCGCTGAGTTTCTCGCCGGATCTTCTCAGCGGGTCGCGGTTCCGATCCGGTAGTAGATTCATTCGCGAAGCAGCTGCTCTTGAGCTGTTAGGTCTCCTTCGGAGGCGCTCGGGTAGCTGTTAGCAAATCCCACCCCTCCTAGCTGAGCCTTTGCTCGCAGACCTGTCCTGGTGAAACTGGAAAGGCCTCTGGGCCACCAGTAATCCTTCAATCATAAAAAAAAAACTGCGAGATTCGCGCTCGTCGATTTAAGTTGATTGTAAAACGTATTATAATTTTAGTTTTAATTTGTGCCTTGTAGTACCTAGCGACTTGTTTACTCTTTTTACTTTATAATAGAACATTGTACAAATATTATATTATTATATTGTTGAATTGGTGTGTTTGACTTTTATGTGTTCGGAGCATAATATCCCGAGAATACAAATAACAAACCACATAGCTAAAAAGACATCTTTTCGTGTGAAAAATAAATTAACATTATACTTCACGGTCTGTATCAAGCTTAATAATATCCAATAATTTACTTTTTGTACTTAATTATGTTTTATTGCGTTCGTATAATTTTCTATAACGTTCGCCGATGAAAAGTTTATCCATTAAACTTTAACGATCTGTTTGTGTTCGTTAACGAAACATTTTGTGTTGTCAACAAGCTTCCTGTATATATTTATAATAATTCTCGAGAACTTTAACATATAACGCGAACATTTCCCGCAATTCAATCGTCGCTTTTCTTTTTTTTGTTGGATTGACTGCTGGTGGGCCAGAAGTATTTCAAGTTTCACCAGGAAAGACGGACTCAGCAGTGAGGGGTGGGATTTGCAAACAGCTCGAAGGCAGCTAGCTGCTTGGCGAATGCATGTACTAATGGTTCGGCATGGGGACCCGTTGAGAAGATCCGGCGAGATACTCAGCAGTCCGATGTTATAGGTTAGATTTCGCGTCGAGCTTTTCGACGAGTAAGATTACCAAGATCCTCTATACCTGCTCCTAGCGTTAGAGCTGCAGGCGTCTAATAGTGTTAGGTCTAATAGTGGAAGGTACCACCACCCTGCCTATTTCTGCCGTGAAGCAGTAATGCGTTTCGGTTTGAAGGGTGGGGCAGCCGTTGTAACTATACTTGAGACCTAAGAACTTATATCTCAAGGTGGGTGGCGCATTTACGTTGTAGATGTCTATGGGCTCCAGTAACCACTTACACCAGGGGGTCTGCGAGCTCGTCCACCCATGTAAGCAATAAAAATAAAGCGGACTACGTGGAAGTATTTGAATATAATGAATATACAAGGCTCCTTGATCGGTGGGCGAACTTACAGAATTCAGCTTGAGGAAGGCCGATAATACGCCCTAAAGCTAGTAAATCCCTGTTTGCCAAAGTAAAGCTCAAATAAAATTACCGTTCTCCAGTGAGTGTTTTTTGTAACATTGGGGAATCCAATTTTCAGATACCCAGCCGATGGGGCATCAGGCCGAGTTTTGTCAGGCTACAAGATGACTACCGATTAAACCCATTGATCATGATCTGCCGACGTCCGATCACCGCCTGGAACGGATCTCGGGTCAAGGTAAGGGAGATTCCACGGTCAACACTTATCCATCGAGGCCTAAAGAATAAGACGCCCGATACATTCTCTTCGAGCGATGCGAATGTCTTGGTAATTAAATACCGTCCCACAAACAGGTACTGATATTTCAAACGAAATTGACATGATTTGTTGACGCATGAATGACTTCCACGATTAAAGAATAGCATCGTGTAATAAAAATAAAAATTCCAAAAAACATCATTTGGAATTAATGGCGGCCACGGCCCCTGGCCCTCCTGGTGTTAAGTGATTACCGGAGCCCATAGACATCTACAACCTGAAAGTCGCTACACACCTTGAGACATGAATTCTAAGGGCCTGGCCACAGCTACTGGCGGTGCGTTTTGCGGTGCGTTGCGAGGCGCGGCGGGCGGCGTGATTTGCGGGGGTATGCCACAGCTAGACTAGTTGCGACGGCGGCGGCGTCAGAGGTGGACGTATTTAGAAAGCCCTATCAAATTTCCCTTTCAAAAGTGGCACGATATTACCTTGAAATAAGTGCGTTCTTAGCTGAAGATATTATTCAATTAAGAATAGGAGCGCACCCAGTTAGAAAAAGAGAGGACTTGGCGAATTTCACCCTATTTATTAGGTATTATATTAGGAATATTAGGAATATAAGAACTATCCCGATAAATAGATTATTAATAGATTCAACCTTCACAGAGATTACCAGGTTCAAATCTCAATTTACCATACGTGTTAATTGCTGATAAAGCCTATCCTCTTAAAAATTATTTGATGCGCCCATATCCACCGGGTAGTTTAAATGCGGAACAAATAATTTTCGACAAAATATTATCCCGGGCAAGTGTCACAATTCAGTACGCGTTTGGTATTCTAACTAATAAATTTCGTATTTTTACGAAAAGTGTAAAGGCAAACAAAAAGCACGCGACATTGATTATAAAGGTTTCGTGCCTTAAAAGAAAGTGATGGAGACAGAGATGCAGATTTTCAGCAGTTTGTTTCCCAGTTTGGAGACTCCAATATTCACAATAGCGTACGCAGATCAAGACGGAATAATCGAGCAACGGTTCAAGCATCTAGAATACGAAATCAATTCAAATTTCAAATTTTATTTCAATAATCCTATCCAAGAGTATCTAGGAAACCATTAGTACCAGAAAATTGTTGTTTTATTTCGTCCCACATTTTTTTTATAACATGCCTATATTTATGATGTGGATGTTTTAACATCCATATTTCTGGTCTACTCAGTATTTCACTAATGAATTGTTCCACATCCATTATATTTTATTAGCTCAACGCGCGGTAAAAACAAAATGATTTGTTTCGGTCGCGCGATGCCTCAATGCGTCCACCGACACCGCCGCGCGCGCCGCTCTGAACTGTGGCCGCCTCCATATTGTCTAGTACATTTGTTTCACTCGCACATGGCGCAGCTCGTCGCCGCCAGATGTCACGCGCCTCTCACCGCGCCTCGCAACGCACCGCAAAACGCACCGCCAGTAGCTGTGGCATACTTCATAGGTTGTCTACCATTTGTTTTCGCCGCTCCCGCTTGCCGCGCCTCACGACGCACCGCAATTCGCACCGCTCTCGGCTGTGGCCAAGGGGTAAGAGGTCTTTCCCGAGCTCTGTGACATGTCCTTCTTCAAACGCGGCTTGTGGAGAGTATTAAGCGGTAGGCAGCGGCTTGGCTCTGCCCCTGGCATTGCTGAAGTCCATGGGCGACGATTACCATTTACCATCAGGTGGGCCGTATGCTCGTCTGCCTACAAGGGCAATAAAAAGAAAGTCTCAGTTTTAACAGTACAACAACTGCCCCACCCCTTTCAAGCCGAAAGACAGGCAGGGTATCACGACAGAAACAGGCAGGGTTGTGGTACCTAATTGTACCTCTGGCATCGCCCATAATAGACGGTAACCACTGACCATCCAATGAGACATATACTCGTCTGCATACGATGACAATAAAGGATCCGTGTAGATCATACTAATTGTACGTAGCGTAGGATTAGGGTGATGAAAAATAAAGGTTAGTATGCAATTATTGTTTTTTTATTAAAATACCTTCACTTTCAAAAACTTTATCAATAAATTATTATTACTACAACATTTCAATATATATCTTCAAAATATATAAATATAAAATATTATAACCTAAAAGTAATAATTAAATATCACATGTTACATTTTAGATTAGAATATGGACAATGAATCATGGTTTAATTCAAAACAATAGAGTTGTCTTTTTTTTTACGGCCATTGGTTACTCAACTTAATAGCCATTGTCAGGTCTATAAAAATCTTCAATAATATTCTAAGATTGTGTTTCTTAAATGATTTAGGTTTTGCAGCACTGTTTTATTAATTTTAGATCATACAAAATTGTTTACGAAGACAATAAAGGATCAGTATACATCATACTAATATCCGTGTGGGTAGGAGATCACAGGAAACCCCACCATCATTAAGACTTTTCTCTGGGTACCGTAGATTTGGGGGATTAGGGACTAGGGGTAGAATAGGGACAAATCTGGGATGTCACAATGCTTTTGTGAGATTTAAATTTGTTGAATTGAAATATGACTTTTACGTAGTGTTTATGAATATTAAATAGTTTTATAATTTGGTTGGTTATTAGTTGGTAATAGTTCGGTTGGTTGGTAATAAGTAAATACTTGGTTGGTTGCTTGGACAAGTTTTTCTGCTTCGAGCACCCTACCCGCAGTTTTCGATTAAAGCATCATGTATGTAACGAGGTGGGAAAATTCTGGATGTTTCCAATTATTTATTATTTATTTGTTTGTTGGTTATAAGTAAATAATTGGTTGGTAATATCTCCATCCATTATACCACAGGTGACCAGCACCCGGTATGGCTCCGGTGCAATCATGAGGTCTGCAGCAGCGAGGACGCAAATATCTGCTGCATGATGTGCGGCAACGACGCTACGTCCATGCAAACGTGCGCGTGACCCACCGGCAGCCTCCTCAGCAGTCTGAACATTATATTTACAACATTATTGGTCATAGTGTCGTCGTGGCCTTAAGTTTAAGATGTTGGGTGCATTCGTATCTAGCGATGCAACGGTGTTCGAATCCCGCAGGCGGGTACCAACTTTTCTAATGAAATACGTAACTATACTGAGACCTTAGAACTTATATCTCAAGGTGGATGGCGCATTTACGTTGTATATGTCTATGGGCTCCAGTGACCACTTAATACCAGGTGGGTCGTGAGCTCATCCACCCATCTGAGCAATAAATAAAAAATTAATGCTGCAAGCATTTGTCAAGAGCTATATATACTAAAAAAAATGTTTACAAACACAAGAGCACGTTTCTTCTGATAACTGATAACATTCATGCTCGTCAACACCCGACTGACTCGAACGAATATACACATCAATAATGTAAATGCCTTAAGACATGGGTTCTAAGTCTCAGTTCCATGATAAAACGGCTGAACCCCATCAAACTGAAACACGTGACTGCTTCGTGGCACAAAAAACAGGACAGCGGTACATACCCGTGTGGGACACGAGCCATTCGACCACCGCGAGTATACTTTAAATTTAACAAAAAAAAACACTTACGAATTGGCTTCATCTCCCAAGCTGCCGATGAATATGACGTGCGCTTGAACTTTGGGCTCCGCGGTCAGAATGGCACCCAAACGCTCCGGAGGAATCCCGTACCTGGGTACGAGGAAATAAAGCTTAAAATACCATGAGCGAGGTCGGTTATCACCAGTAGTCGGAGAAGGTAAATTGATTTTATATACTTGCGTCAAGATATTATAATATTATGGACAAGCCATTTTATCCATAATGATTATTTTTTTAAATTGAAAAATAATATTTTTAATCCTCATCGGATACAAATGATTGAAAGTTTACTGGTGGCCCGAAGGCCTTTCCAGTTTCACCAGGACAGGTGGGCGAGCAAAGGCTCAGCCAAGAGGGGTGGGATTTGCTAACAACTGCCCGAGCGCCTCCGAAGGAGACCTAACAACTCAAGAGCAATTGTTTCGCGAATGAATCTACTACCGGATCGGAACCGCGACCCGCTGAGAAGATCCGGCGAGAAACTCAGCGAGCTGATTCATGGGTTAGGTTGCACGGCGAACTCTTTGTCGAGTTCGACGAGTACGGTTACCGGGGAGCCGGATACAATTTCTATATTTATGAGTAAAGTAACAAAAAGCCCTGTCTATGTTTTGTCTCATACTGACAAGCGTCATTTCTAATTCAACAGAAAGGGACAAAATACGGTGTAACTATTCCAAAATGTTTTTGTATAAAATAGAATACTGATTTCTTTCACCATTACTTAGCACTGGTAGCGTAGATTAATATTATTAATACATTTTTCACCTTAAACACAGATTCATGCTAATTTCAAAATTCCGGAACAAATATCACAATAAATATGAAGTTCTGGTATTTTGGAGCCATATCCATATTATCCTCTACGTTTGACGTCAACGACCTTAAATCAATCTACCTACTCCGACCTCTAGTTATCACTCATGGCAGCAGATCCTCACCTCCTCAGGTTCGCGTCGGAGAGTATCAGAACGATGGCCTCGTCCGCGTCTTCCTCGGCGAGCGTGGAGATGGCGTGCTGGGCCGCCGGCAGGGTGTTGTCCCCGGACCAACAGAACTGCGCGTGCGCGTGCATTGTTCTTATTATCTGTCAATATTCAACCTTATGTATTAGAGAATAGAAAACGTTTTATTTACTATTTACTCGTCGAGAGATTGAGATAACGCCAACCCGCTGATTTTCTCGTTCTAATCAGTGGGTCGCGTTTCGGATCTGATGGTAGATTCAGCGAAGCACTGCTCTGGCTACGGTTAATATTAGCAACGTCATCAGATTAGAGCCCCGTGAGCTCACCTACTCACTCGGCATAACACTCTAAGGGTACCAGCTTAGGTAGACTAGGTATTGCTGGTGGTAGGACCTCTTGCGAGTTCGCACGGGTAGGCACCACTACCCTGCCTATTTCTACCGTAAAGCAGTAATGCGTTTCGGTTCGAAGGGTGGGCAGCCGTTGTAACTATTCTGAGACCCTATAACTTATATATCAACGTGGGTAGGACATTTACATTGTGCATGTCTATGGGCTCCGGTAACCACTTAAAACCAGGAGGGCTGTGGTGAGCTCGTCCACCCATCTAAGCAATAAAATAAAATAAAAACGTGTGCAAATCACACGTGGTAGAAGTGAAACCTTCAAAAATTTAAATACAATTATCCAAATGTCTAAGCACATGTAAAATTTAGTCATTGGTAAATAATTGTAAATCCAAAATTTAAATTCACTACTAGAGGTTTCATACACACGTTAGTATTAAAACATCTCATAGATGGCGCTGTATTAAAAAAAACACTACACTGTGAACGTCTAATGTGTTCAGTCTCATTCTCTCGCCGGCTGAATCCTATACATTTATGTGTTTGTATCTCTATGGACTTATTTTTTCGTTTCATCGAGTTTGAAATCTACTCCTATCTACTCCTAAGAACTGACCTCTAATCTCTGCTTTTCGTTTTCCGGCGGCCGGTCCGCCCTGACCAGCTCGAGGGCGTGCTCCTCCCCGGAGTGCGCGTACATGTCGTACTTGATCCTGGACTCGTAGCCCCGCAGCGCCTCGGTGAGGAGCACCACGGCTTCCATGGAACGTTCCAGACGACCGTCGTACGAATTAAACCTGTTTTGGTACAATTTTATTGCTATAATTTGTGCTTATGTTACAAGGCAGTTTTTTTTTGTTACCTGTTGTTACTTATTGTGTATTTTTTTTATTTTCTAATGTGTATTGTGTGCCTAATAAATAAAAAAAAAATGATGTCTGGGAATTTATAATAATATGGTTAATATTGATATGGTTCATATGGATCGTATCGTATCGACAATTTTTTTTTCTTTACTTCTTAATATATTTAAAAAAATGCACACATTACGCAAGTATGTAATTTAATTAAATAATTTGAGCCTTATTATTTGCTTAAAAAACAAAATAAGTATTTAAGTTCGACATCACCAAACAAAGAGCTACCATACTTCATAGTTAGAGATGTGAATACAATCGATAAATGATTCATCGATAAGATCGATTGAATTTCACCTTTTAAAAGTCATCGACTTCGAAACTCGTCCCCATAACTTAGACATGTGGCAAAACCGTTGCTTCTGAGTTCGAAAGCAATATCAAATCACCCTCAATATATTAATTTTTATTTCATTGGCTTATTAATAATTTATATTTCACCTTTAGTGTACTTCATGCACAATTTATTAGATACAGTATCCGTGAACGCCAATATCTATATATTGACAACGTCATATATATTTTTTTTGTATGCAGGGGATATATTTTTTTAGAATTTCCCTGGGCTTTTACAATTAGTCCAAATTAGTCCAACATAAATACCGGAGACAAACACTGGCCCACCATATCGAACAATTTGGAGCCGATAGTAGAGATAACCTTCAACATTCATGTGTTAAGTTGTTATCGAAGCGTATAGACATCTGAATAAGTACGATTTTCCTTTGTGTTCGTCAGCTGACTTTTTTTTTTAATTTGTAGATATTGAAATGTTTTAGCGTCAATATTTGAATTTCAATCTGTCACTATTTCTTCGTAATGCTAATTATAAAAAACAAAAGAGAATATGCAATCCAAATAAAACTTCTTTTAACTTTAATTATAATCTTGTGTATGTATACCTGTACATACTGCCGGAAACGTCTAGAACTAGCCTGAGCCGTTTCGGTTTGTCCGGCGGAGCGCCCTCTGGCGGCGGCTGCTCCGTGCGGCGTCGATATATCGTCTTCTCTCCGGTCAAACCTGTTATACGTACATATGTATATTTTTTTATTACCCTGGTAGGCAGACGAGCATAGAGTGGTTACCGTCGCCCGTGGACTTCAGCAATGCCAGGGGCAGAGCCAAGCCGCTGCCTAACGCTTAATACTCTCCTAATATATACTAATATATATTAGTCTATTTAAATGTTTAATATCTAAATTATTCACGAGTCAAGATCACAGTTTTTTTTTTGTCGTAAAGCTGATATTGAGTATAGATATTATCAGGTCGAAGACCCTATGACTGGGCGACATAATAAAGCAAGACTCTGGTATCAACCCGTGCATGCTTAAAATACATCCTAACACCATTGAAACTGTCTTGAGTAATTACTTTCTGTTATGTATCAGTTAAATAAATAATGTAGTTTCAACTTTGGCATCGTCTCCCATACCTGCGGCGCAATGTACACATGATTTAACTACCTTCAATTATTTTCCCGTCGTCGAGTTCACCGCTGGTCTGGTGTCGGCTCCATTGCCTCTCTTTAGCCTTGGCTTGTAGCTCTGCTAGGACCCCACGCAGCGCGCCAATCTGAAAACGATATGAGGATTTATGCAAAAAAAAAAAATTGCTTAGATGGGTGGACGAGCTCACAGCCCACCTGTTGTTAAGTGATTACTGGAACCTATAGACATCTACAACGTAAATGCGCCACCCACCTTAAGATATAAGTTCTAAGGTCTTAGTATAGTTACAACGGCTGCCCCACCCTTCAGACCGAAGTGCATTACTGCTTCACGGCATAAATAGGCAAGGTGGTGTCACCTACCCGCGCGGATTTACAAGAGGTCCTACCACCAGTAATTACGCAAATTATAATTTTGCGGGTTTGATTTTAATTACACGATGTTATTTCTTCACCGTGGAAGTCAATCGTGAGCATTTGTTGAGTACGTATTTCACTAGAAAAATTGGTACCCGCCTGCGGGATTCGAACACCGGTGCATTGCTCAACACGAATGCACCGGACGTCTTATCTTTTAGGTCTTTAGGCCACGACGACTTCTTTGACGACGACTGTTATCAACAATGTGTTAAAATTTTTCACTGAAATGAAAATAGATCCAGAAAGCGTTACAAAGCGATTAGTGATTTTTACTTTCATTTTTATTACTAACACAAAAAATAACAAAACTAAGTACACTATCGATAACGTTTATCGAAAATAAAAATGCGCATCACTATGCCCGTCCATAAGGCTCGTGAGTAGAAAAGAGAGCGAAATACTCGCTTCACCGCTCCGATTATTTATGACCCAAACTACACGGACAAAATAATTCTACTATAGTGTGGTCCGCACCTGGGGCTGCACGGCCCTGTGGAACTGCTCGTACAGTTTGGCGTCGTACTCGCTCATCTTGATCTCCTTCAGCCTCTCTTCGAACGCCTTCCTGTTCATCTCGCGGGCGGCGCGCCGCACGTGCTCCGGCACGTCGGCCTTCTCGGCGTCTGACAACTGAACCAGAGATGATAACAATTAAAACTAATTGTATTTTTTTTTATTGCTTAGATGGTTCGACGAGCTCACAGCCCACCTGGTGTTAAGTGATTACTGGAGCCCATAGACATTTACAACGTAAATATGCCACCCACCTTGAGATATAAGTTCTAAGATCTCAGTATAGTTACAACGGCTGCCCTACCCTTCAAACCGAAACGCATTACTGCTTCACGACAGAAATAGGCTGTGCGGTGGTACCTACCCGTGCGGACTCACGAGAAGTCTTAACCACCAGTAAAAAAATGGTTTAACTTTATGGACAACATTGTTTGTTATTTGTGTGCATGGGGGATGCGAATATTAAGATGGATGTATGAAGTGACAAGAATGGACAAGATAAAGAATTAGTATATCAGAGGAAGTGTGAAAGTGGCCCCGGTAAGCAACAAATTAAACAGCGGACGGTTAGCGTGGTATGGACATGTGATGAGTAGAGAGAAGATGCATGTGACTAGGAGATTTATGAAAATGGTAGTGCAAGTAGAGGGAGAAGAGGTCGACCGATGAAGACATGGATAGAGTGTGTGAATGACAATATGAGAGAGAGAGAGGAGTGAGTGTTGAGATGACGGTTGATAGAAGAGAATGGAAGAGAAAAATTTGCTGTGCCGACCCCACCTAGTGGGATAAGGTGGAGAAAAAAGAAAAAAAGAAAAAGAGATTGTATGTTATTTGTCTGGGTGTTTATTATCTATATGTGTAAAGCGTATATAAGTATGTATGTCTCAGGTCCCCATACGGTAGGCAGCTTGGCTCTGCCCTTGGCACTGCTGACGTTCATTGGGCGACGGTAACCACTCACCATCAATTGGGCCGTATGCTCGTCTGCCTACAGGGCAATAAAAAAAAACACAGGGAATCATAATTTGGGTCCGAACGACCGTGCGTGATTTGTTCCCGTTTATTTATTTATTAATTATTATTGATAGAATCTCTTCTTTTTTTGCGTTTTTTACTGTAATTATACTATTCGCACGCTACGAATGTTTGGTATAGTAATCGGCAAACTTCTTGAGCAAATGACCTTGACTGCGCAGAACCGAATTTTAGGTCACTTTGGTGGTGAGGGTGAGGCGCGACGGCAGGGGAAATCGTATCGAGCGCGTTATTGGTAGATCAGTCGAACCTTGCGTCCCGCACCGCGCCCTCATTCCGCTTGCTCCCAAAAGTACGCTTGCGTACAGTGGANAAAGGAATAGAACTGGCTCTCCAACCCACATGCCGGAACACAGCTAGGCTATTTGGCGGCAGACTCTAGTTGGAGGGTGGTCGCCAGCCAGTCGGACTAGGTCCTACCACCGATTGTGTTTTCGGCTCCCGTTTAGCACCACCCAGGGGTTACTTGTAGGGAATCGCGGGTTAAACCTACGGAAGCGGGAAGCATCAACCCCCAACAAGCCACCTTTAGTGTAGTCCCAATATACTTCATGCACAATTTATTAGATACAGTATCCGTGAACGCCAATATCTATATATTGACAACGTCATATATATTTTTTTTGTATGCAGGGGATATATTTTTTTAGAATTTCCCTGGGCTTTTACAATTAGTCCAAATTAGTCCAACATAAATACCGGAGACAAACACTGGCCCACCATATCGAACAATTTGGAGCCGATAGTAGAGATAACCTTCAACATTCATGTGTTAAGTTGTTATCGAAGCGTATAGACATCTGAATAAGTACGATTTCCCTTTGTGTACATTAGCCGACTCTCTTTTTTTTTAATTTGTAGATATTAAAGAGTTTTAGCGTCAATATTTGAATTTCAATCTGTCACTATTCTTTCGTAATGCTAATAATAAAAAACAAAAGAGGATATCGTCGCTGTTAAACCAAGATCTGCTATGTGCAAAAACTCTATTTTTATTTAACGAGTAAAAACATTTTCGTATAAAGTTTTATATGAAGGTGAATTTTTAAGAACTACATATATCAAATGAAAGCTATAGATAAATATTAAAGCTATAGACACATAACAGTTTTTTTTATACGGTAGATAGGGCTGTGAACTATACGAAAAGGTCAAAAAGTAAAAATGTCAAAAAGTGCACATAGCAGATTTTGGTTTGATAACGACGATATGCAATCCATCAAATACCTCACTTAACTAGACTATAATCATGTGCATACCTGTACATACTGCCGGAAACGTCTACAACTAGTCTGAGCCGTTTCGGTTTGTCCGGCGGGGCGCCCTCTGGCGGCGGCTGCTCCGTGCGGCGTCGATATATCGTCTTCTCTCCGGTCAAACCTGTTATATGTACATATGTATATTTTTTTTATTACCCTTGTAGGCAGACGAGCATACGGCCTACCTGATGGTGAGTGGTTACCGTCGCCGGTGGACTTCAGCAATGTCAGGGACAGAGCCAAGCCGCAGCCTAACGCTTAATACTCTCCTAATATATACTAATATATATCTCTTTAAATGTTTAATATCTAAATTATTCACGAGTCAAGATCACAGTTTTTTTTCTGTCATAAAGCTGATATTGAGTATAGATATTATCAGGTCGAAGCCTATGACTGGGCGACATGATAAGGCAAGACTCTGGTATCAACCCATGCATGCTTAAAATACATCCTAACACCATTGAAACTGTCTCGAGTAATTACTTTCTGTTATGTATCAGTTAAATAAATAATGTAGTTTCAACTTTGGCATCGTCTCCCATACATGCGGCGCAATGTATACATGATTTAACTACCTTCAATTATTTTCCCGTCGTCGAGTTCACCGCTGGTCTGGTGTCGGCTCCATTGCCTCTCTTTAGCCTTGGCTTGTAGCTCTGCTAGGACCCCACGCAGCGCGCCAATCTGAAAAGAATATTAGGATATATGCATTTTTTATTGCTTTGATGGGTGGACGAGCTCACAGCCCACTTATTGTTAAGTGGTTACCGGAGCCCATAGACATCTACAATGTAAATGCGCCACCCACCTTGAGATATAAGTTCTAAGGTCTCAAGTATAGTTACAACGGCTGCCCCGCCCTTCAAACCGAAATGCATTACTGCTTCACGGCATAGGCAGGGCGGTGGTACCTACCCGCGCGGACTCACAAGAGGTCCTACCACCAGTAATTACGCAAATTATAATTTTGTGGGTTCGATTTTTATTACACGATGTTATTTCTTCACCGTGGAAGTCAATAGTGAACATTTGTTGAGTACGTATTTCATTAGAAAAATTGGTACCCGCCTGCGGGATTCGAATACCGGTGCATCGCTCAACACGAATGCACCGGACGTCTTACCCTTTAGGCCACGACGACCTCTCAAGCATAGGTAGGAGGAAAAAACAACAGACTATAGTAGAATTATTTTGTCCGTGCAGTTTGGGTCATAAAAAATCGGAGCGGTGAAGCGAGTATTTCGCTCTCTCTTCCACACAGGAGCCTTATAGACGGGCATAGTGATGCGCATTATTGTAGTCGATAAGCGTTATCGATAGTGTATTTAGTTTTGTCATTTTGTGGGTTAGTGATAAAATGAAAGAAAAAATCACTAGTCGAACACTTACACCACATATCGCCGCAGCAAGTTAACGAGAACGGCAGAAATTAACACTTTGTAACTTTTCGGGATCTATTCTTATTTCAGTGAAATTTTTTAACACATTACTGATAACAAGACCTGCATATATTATTTTGAATAAATTCTGCCGTTTTGATACAAAACAAAGGAGTAGCCATTGTGTCACTAAAGAAATTCAGAGAACGAATGCATAAAAACACATTTCTCTTCGATATAATGTACTATAATTTGTAGGTAAGTGACAAACGACTCATAACATAACAATGTCTCACCACCCTTCGTATACCACCCCGCCGCCGCCTTCGATGACTCATTTACTTTTATCGATAATGGCGTTGCGCCCGCGCAACATGCTCCCCGCCCTAGCCGGGCTATGTTTTATGACCCAAGCTGCACGGACAAAATAATTCTACTATAGTGTGGTCCGCACCTGGGGTTGCACGGCCCTGTGGAACTGCTCGTACAGCTTGGCGTCGTACTCGCTCATCTTGATCTCCTTCAGCCTCTCTTCGAACGCCTTCCTGTTCATCTCGCGGGCGGCGCGCCGCACGTGCTCCGGCACGTCGGCCTTCTCGGCGTCTGACAACTGAACCAGAGATTATAACAATTAAAACTAATTGTATAGTTTAATGTTATGGACAACTTTGTCGTCTGGGTGTTTATCTGTACTAATATTATAGAGCTGAAGAGTTTGTTTGTTTGAACGCGCTAATCTCAGGAACTACTTGTCCGATTTTAAAAATTATTTCAGTGTTAGATAGCCTGTTTATTGAGGAAGGATATAACATCATGAGACCCATACAAGTGGAGCACCAATAAAGAATGTTTCAAAATATTTTCAGTTTGTACGTAAATGAAGTGAGGGGTAAAATTTAGCGTTATGCCAAAGTAACTATTCCACGCGGACGGAGTCGCGGGCAAAAGCTAGTTATCTATATGTGTAAATTGTATATAAGTAAACAGTCTATAGGCAGTTTGGCTCTGCCCCTTGCATTGCTGACGTTCATTGGGCGACAGTAACAATTCGCCATCAAGTGGGGCGTATGCTTGTCAGCCTACAAGGCAATAAAAAAACCACAGGTAATCCTAATTTGAGGCCGGATGACCGGGCGTGATTTGTTCCCAGTTATTTATTATTATAAGTATAATTTCGCTTTTTTTTTGTTTTTAACTGTCATTATACTATTCGAACGCTACGAATGCTAAATGATCTTTGTATCACTGACCAATGAAACAGTGGTTTCAATTAAGTCTAGTACTAGCAAAAACCGAAAAAAATACTAAAGGTTTTATTTTTTACGGGACATTCATATTTTCGAAAGAGTATAGAACAAATAAAATGTTGCCAGTGTCGAACACTATTTAATTTAGTACTTTTTGTTTCATTCCGGGACTTTCCAATAAATAGGCGAATGGATTTAAAATGTACGACTCAATCCTTTCAACCGCTAGATGTCGCTAGTTATTGGTGACGTCACCTGGTGCACGTCGTGTCCCTTGTCCAGGCGGTAGGGTCCCCCCTTCCCCCCGAGCCCCGCGGTGTCGCGCCCCCCGGTGCCGCCCGCCCACGTGTTCCCGCCCACGTGCGGCTTGTTGTCCGGGTCTTCCTTGCCGTGCTTCGGCGACGACACGTCTTTGCTATACGAATAATTTATTTACATTTTTAATGTTATATTTATGTTATTATTAATATTACATTGTTCATATTTGTATGTATATCTATACATATAAGTAAAATTGGAATGTCTGTTTGTAATATTGATATAACCGCTTTTTACTACATGCATATGCATGTATATACGGTACATCAAAATAACATTTTTTACAATTTTTTGTCTGCTGTTCCGGCCGATTTTGACGAGACTTTCACTGATAGGTAGCTTATGATATAAGGAGTAACGTGGGCCACTTTTTTTAGACTAGCTTCGCCCTGCAGCGTCACCCGCATACGACAATAACCGCGGGTAACATCGCGGGACTCGGCTATCAATAATAAAATTAAATGTTTCCGAAGCGAAAAGAAATTGACTCGTGAATGACACGTACCCGCTGGTCCTCTCTATGGTCATCTGAAGCTTCTTGAGGTCCTTCGAGCGGCCTTCGAGCACGCCATCTGTCGGCAGCCCGCTAGAGTGGAGCACTTCCAACAACGTGTCCGACACGTCCTTGCTGTACCTGTCGAAATCGAACACGTTGCCGATCGCTGTGGCCAGATCTTCGTCTGGGTATCTCTAGAAATCAACATGAAACGATAGAGGTTAATAATGGTAGGACCTCTAATGCCGATTCCGATCCGGTGGTAGATTCATTCGCGAATAAGTCGTCGTGGCCCAAAAGATAAGACGTCTGGTGCATTCGTGTTGAGCGATGCACCGGTGCCCGAATCCCGCAGGCGGGTTCCAATTTTTCTAATGAAATACGTACTCATTAAATGTTCACGATTAACTTCCACGGTGAAGGAATAACATCGTGTAATAAAAATCAAACCCGCAAATTTTAATTTGCGTAATTACTGGTAGTAGGACCTCTTGTGAGTCCGCGTGGGTAGGTACCACTGTCTATTTCTGCCGTAAAGCAGTAATGCGTTTCGGTTTGAAGGGTGGGGCAGCCGTTGTAACTATACTTGAGACCTTAGAATTTATATCTCATGGTGGGTAGCGCATTTACGTTGTACATGTCTATGAGCTCTGGTAACCACTTAACACCAGGTGGGCTGTGAGCTCGTCCACCTAACTAAGAAATAAAAAAAAAAGAAATGAACACTACTTTCGCTAATTAAATTTCCTACAAAAAGTCGTATAGTTAATTAGCAGAAAATTCTAATGTATAACGTATAAGAAAGACCTCTGTTATCCGTGGCCACAGAAAAAAAAACTGTTAAATTACCAAATAAAATAAAAATATATATGACTTAAAATTGTAAACCGTAAAAGTATGTAGTTTAAGTTGTATTTACGTATTACACTGACCTAGGAAAATAAAATAACAAATCTTAAAAACACTTAATTGAGAGGGGGGGGGGGAGGAGAGTGTTAGCCCCCCGTATTCATCACCGACCTGCGAATGCTTGACAATATTGACCAGCTCCCTCGTCGAATAAGGATACGTCAACTGTCCCTGATCAGCCTTCTCCCTCAGCACAGCGAAGGCCTGCACCAGCTTCTTCATGACATCCCGAGGCACGTCTGGTCCGTACGAGCGGAGAAGCTCCATCTCCGAATCGATCGAGGGATTGTCGACGGCGTGACACGAGAACAGATCACCTGGGACGCATCTTTAAAGATTAACTGACCTGTACGAGTAAGATGACAACCTCTCTGGTACGCTCTTAAGGGGTAATTCGAAGCTAAGGAGCAGTTGGAACATTAATAAAATATTCTCAATTTGACAACAGCAGACGTCAAGAACAAAAGTTTGACAATAAATAGTATGCATGCGTGTGTGCGTCAAATACAATACATGGTATGTAGTGTGTGTAATGTTTTCTTTATTGATTTAATGTATCTTTTATGCATTATTTTAAAAAAATATTAGCATTGTGCACTTCTTCTCTATATTCTCTATAAGTATGGAAAATTTCATACTCCTCCGTCCGCGCAATTTGCATAAAAAAGGATACAAAGTTTTTGCTTCACTTATTAATATATAGATTAATTGCAATTTTATACAGTGTTACTAAAAATCGTTAGTTCCTAAATAAACCGCACCAATAAAGAAACGAATCTAAAATGGCGGCGGCGATCATGCGCTCTCGCTCTAAACTATTGCTGTCTTTAGTCACACACGGCGCGTACTACTGTATGCAAAAAAAAATATCAGTTCTGACTATCAGTTCTTGTTGAGTTCGAGTTTTTCTCACTTTCGAGTTGTGCGACTTAGATGACTGGCAGCAAAAGTGTCTACGCAAGTTTGCATCCCAGATGAGACACCTCCTCTGCCAGGGCATAAAGTAAAGTAAAGTACATTCCCATTTGTTTTTTAAATTTTTTTTACAATAAACATTTTTTTTCTTTCTATCTTTTTTTTAATTGTTGACCCTACCATCTGTCAGTGCAGGTACATGGACGCCATTTTCGATTAATTTCTTTATTGGCGCAAGTCCGTAATACTTACCTAGAGAAGCGAAGAAATCGTTGCCCAGAAACGGAAAACCAGGTCGATTGGCCAACACGATCATCCTGAAGTCATCGGGAACGGGGATGAAGCTGGACACTTCGCCACCTGAGCTCTCCATCATATCCTTAGGGACGATTCTTCGACCGTCACTCAGGACCATCTCTCCGTTCTCAACCAAGGTCTTCAGAATACACGTCACATGAGTAGGAGCCTTGTCAGCTTCGTCCACCACTAATACGTGACCAAATTTAACTGCTTTCACTAATGGAGAATCTTCATATATAACGACACCATCTCTCACGGTCGGTTGTACGGTCAAGGACTGCACGGTCGTGTCTCTGTGTAGCTGGATGTACTCGCGCGGCCGATTCATTAGCTGCAGGAGTCTATCGGCGATCTTGTTCTTTCCTACTCCCTGATTGCCGACCAGCAGTAAATGGTTGCCGAGCAGGAAGTCCTGTAGCAGCCACTCCAACAAGCGCATATGTTGAGGTACGTCGTAGAACAAAATATCGGGTACTTTGGTCAAAGCGTCCGTTTTGAATATATCAGTGCTGGTTTTGCCGATGGTAAGAACGTTGTTCTTGACTGTACACGCCACGGTTGTCTCGTTAGGATTGCTACCAAAAATGCCCAGTTTTCTCGGCGGCTCGATGCCTAGCTTTTGGCTGACGCTGTCCAAAGCACGCCTGGCTAAGTTAGGCAGGAATTTGGCTAAGAACGTTCGCTGGACCGTCTCGTAGGCCGAATCCGTGGGATATTTAGACATCCTACTGGCTATCCTCAGCAGCTGTCGAGTGGACAGCGAAGAAGATAAACTCTTTAAAGTGTTATCGTCGGAATTGCGAAGTTCATCCGCTAATTCGATTATCGTCTGCAGCGGTGGTGAAATGTTGCCATACTGAAAATTGTACGGCCATTTGTAGAAATACTCAACAAGCCGTCTCGTAGATCACCGAAGATTAGGTGAATAAAAAGGGTATTTTTTTCTGAATAAGTCATCCTTAAAGCTAACTATTTATTTCATCAAATTTATATCACTTTTATGACGTGCGTGTTCTTAATTGACTAGTTGCTTGTTATTAGAACATCACTTGTTATTAGGTACCACGACCCCACCTATTTCTGCCGTGAAGCAGTAATGCGTTTCGGTTTGAAAGGTGGGGCAGCCGTTGTAACTATACTGAGACCTTAGAACACATATCTCAAGGTGGGTGGTGGCATTTACATTGTAGATGTCTATGTGCTCCGGTAATCACTTAACAGCAAGTGGGCCGTGAGCTCGTCCACCCATATAAGGAATAAAAAAAAAAGGTCGTTATTTTTAAATCGCTTGGTCGTGTACCTATGATATCATGAAGGCCTTACCAGTGTATTGATGATGAATATCTCCTCGTCCTTACTGAGGTTCCTCATCTCGTGGAACACGAACAAGCTGAGTATTTCCGGAGACAGCCAGTGTTGACCGCGACCGACTGTCGGTGGTTCCGCTAACGCAACAATCCTGTAAATAGAGAAAACACGTTGTAACAATCTCTCCTCTCGCTCTGAATGTTGCGCCGAGGGTCGCAGGTTCGATTCCCGCATCACGCAAACATTCGTGTGATAAACGTTTGTTTGCTCTTCATCTGGGTATGTATTATCTATACTAATATATAAATCTACAGTGGTTTTTACGGATGTTCCGTTATAACTTCTGAACCATGCATCCGATTGACTTGAAACTTGGTATCCATGTAGAAAATACATGTACTTAATGGAGAGCCTAATATTTATATGAGTGTTGGACTCCCTAATAATAATGACAATACATAATAATGTTATTTTTAAATGACCAGCGAAGCAGGCGAGTACGGCTATTATGTATATAAACATATATAAGTGTGTTTATCGGTATCTGGTACCCATAGCCACAGGGGATCCCAATTTGGGGCTAGATAATCGTGCGTGATTTGTTCCCATTATTATTATTATTTAATTAATACACTAACAAATTAAAATGTTTACTTTTGTTAAACGGAAAATTGACGTTTGACGTACGAAAGAAAAAGATATAGGGTGCGAGTGAAACAAACTATAGCTATAGGTAGATAGGATAACGATAGATTCCTGGTGGTTATGCTCAGTGATTTTGAGGACCAATTGAATTATGCTTGTTAACAATAATGTGTGAAACCTTTCATGGTGTGGTGATACTTGCCTTGTTTATTGACTAACAAGTGCGCCACTTAGACACAGCTTCTCAGTGGGTCGCGTTTCCGATCCGGTGGTAGATTCTGCGAAGCGCCGATCTTGCTACGGCCAGTGTTAGCAACATTCCCGGTTTGAGCTCCGTGAGCTCACCTACTCGCTCAGTTACGCTGACATAGCCTCTCAAGGCTATCAGCTTAGGTAAGCAAAAAAAAAAGATGGTCCTGCCCACTAATTTTGAGGACCAACTGAATTATAGTTGTTAACAATAACGCTAGGAACCGTTCAAGGTGTGGTGATGCTTGCCTTGTCTATTGACTAACAAGGCAATTCTGTATTTACCTAAACGATGGGTGGATCCTCTTGACTCCGTTTTTATCGAGCTGCTCCTCCGTGTGCCCCGCGGCGACCAGCTCGTCGTACCTGTCGTGACGCAGCAGCCTGGTCCCGTCGTGCAGTTGCAGCTCGCGGTCGTGGACCAGTCTGAGGAGCGTCAAACTGTGCTTTAGGCATCGGATAATTTATATGGCCAAAAGATCATGTGGTACGGCAGTGAGATTAACATTCTTGTCTTTATTTAAAAAAAAAAAGAAAATTTTGTTTGTGAACTGGTGGGACCTCTTGTGAGTCCGCGCGGGTAGGTACCACCACCACCCTGCCTATTTCTGCCGTGGAGCAGTAATGCGTTTCGGCTTGAAGGGTGGGGCAGCCGTTGTAACTATACTTGAGACCTTAGAACTTATATCTCAAGGTGGGTGGCGCATTTACGTTGTAGATGTATATGGATTCCAGTAACCACTTACCATCCGATGGGTTGTGAGCTCGTCCTACAATCAGTAGTTACGCAAATTATAATTTTGCGGGTTTGATATTTATTACACGATGTTATTCCTTCACCGTGAAAGTCAATCGTGAACATTTGTTGAGTACGTATTTCATTAAAAATATTGGCACCCACCTGGGATTACGAACACCGGTGCATCGCTCAACACGAATGCACCGGACGTCTTATCCTTTAGGCCACGACGACTTCTTAAGATACTAGATATTCTGGCGCCTCAGTAAGAAGATCGAAAAGAGAAATCTAGATAATTACTTCAGGGCGCCGCTTAGGGCACCGGTGACCTACGCGGCAGTCAACGTGTCAATTGATCAGTCCACGCGTTACGAACCTATGCAGCACGGCCAAGGTACTGGCGTGCATCCTGTGCAACCCGTCGAGCACCGCTAGATGTCCTTTCAGGGCGGCTTCGACTAAAGCCGAGTTCCTCCACACCGTGTCGCCGCTGTCCAGGGTCGTCCGCTGCTGAATCAGATCCCTGGCCGTCATGTCCTGGTACAAAACTATCGGTTCTATCGTGTAGCCCAGTAATGACGCTAACTGGGATACCAGAAGACTTTTCCCGCAACCTTTAGGACCTGAAATTGAGGAATTTGCTTAGCGTAAATGAACCTAAAGGCAATTCGTGTCAAATGACTACAGCAAGCTAGAGTCCGGATTGCGTTGGATCAACATTCCTGCCTAACTTACAACAACTAACAGCAATAAGCAAGACACTGTTTTTTTTTATTACTTAAGTGGGTGGACGAGCTCACGGGCCCCCTAATTGTGTCTATGGGCTAGTTCGCCGACGGCTTTACCTTGCCCCGTCGCCTGAGCCGGATATGTAACTAGCGGTGGTCACGATAAGAGGCTTAACAAGTACTATCCCTATTTAAACAGTCGGTAAAATGGGGAAAACATTCACAGTATCTGCTTGCTGCCTTTCCAAATGTTGTTGCTAATATAATGTGCCTCACAACTAGACAAAGCCTAACTCACTAAAAACATCAGTAGCAAGGATCAAAAGGCTGACGATACTCACCTATGACGCAAAAGTCAGCGACGCTGTGAGTCATCAGCAGCTCGATCAGCAGCCGACTTTGATATGCAGTTTTGACAACCCCCTTCCTTTCCCGTCCCGTTTGCCGTCCTCCCCGGGGCACACAAAACTCCGCCTTAGCTCCGTCCATTTCCATATTCACTAAAGCTTCAGATCCTTTGAACTCGACACCCTGCAGTGTCGTCTTGCAGATCGGCTTCGTGTCCATCTGCAAGTTCTGAAGAACCCCTTCGACGNTCAGCAGCCGACTTTGATATGCAGTTTTGACAACCCCCTTCCTTTCCCGTCCCGTTTGCCGTCCTCCCCGGGGCACACAAAACTCCGCCTTAGCTCCGTCCATTTCCATATTCACTAAAGCTTCAGATCCTTTGAACTCGACACCCTGCAGTGTCGTCTTGCAGATCGGCTTCGTGTCCATCTGCAAGTTCTGAAGAACCCCTTCGACGCTTTTCACGTGATCTCTCGTCAGGAATGTATTGTACGGGTAAAGGAAGTATAGTAGCTTATGTATAGGAATTTTCGGATTTCTTTCCTGAAAAAAAGAAAAATCTTACAACATGTTGTCGATCAACATGGATTTATGGTCCATAATAAAAACGATATTTTTTTAATGATAGAAGGATTACTGGTGGCCCGAAGGCCTTTCCAGTTTCACCAGGACAGGTAATAAAAATAATAGTGATATAATAAAAATAATGGTTAAAGCCCCCACTTCACGTGTTAATACAATAATCACAGCGTTCGTACGCAACGCAAAATTATCACAAAACCTTTCAGCGCGAACCGTCGATACATCGACTCTCTATTAATGCCTACACGTAGCGTTGGAATACCGACTATTGCGCAGTTTGATTCTAGATATTAGGTATCGACCTGTATGGACTTGTCTTAGCGTGTGCTTGTATGTACATATAACATTTTTAATAACTTAATAACCTTTATAAATAACCATTTCAAATTATTTTGCTGTGCTTTTTATAAGGTACTTTTTTTTAAAAAATCCTTTAGTAATTAATTTATGCAAAATATGTGAAAATAAGCTCAGCACTTAACGAATTAACAAAAATCCTTGCACAAACTTGAGTTACTATTCACAGAGTTGTACTGGTAAAAGCGAAACTTTAGAACTCATAGAACTCATGTCTGAAGGTGGATGGGTACAATTTACGTTGTAGATGTCTATGGGCTCCGGTAACCACATAACACCAGGTAGGCCGTGACCTTGTCCACCTATCTAAGCAATAAATAAACATAAAAAAACGTGTGCAAACAGTTTCGAATCTGGACAAACAGTCGTGAATCAAGCTACGTGACTAGACAGGCAAAGTTTTGTCGAATCTAAATCAAAAACGTTTAATTGTCCGCAAGTACGTTAGGGGACCATTAGCTTGATTTGTGTGCGTTTTAATTAAGACGAATACACAAACTGATTCTTTCTTACGAGCGAAAAACTTCAATAATGTTTGTCAAATTAATGAAATTTAAGAAAAAAAAATTGTATACCACTACCAATATCCGACCGACTTAGTAGGACTACTGCAAGGTTACTATTTGAATGTAATTTTGTAGTGTTTTTTTTTATTTCTTTTTTTTTTTTTTTTATTGCCCTTGTAGGAAGACGAGCAAACAGCCCACCTGATGGTGAGCGATTACCGTCGCTCATGGACGTCAGCAATGCCAGGGGTAGAGCCAAGTCGCTGTCTACCATACTAACTACCATACTCTATTGCAACTAAAATTTTGATAGAATTTATTTTAATCCATTAATGTCTGTTCACATTGTTTGTTAATTATTTTTGTATGGAATAAAAAGCTTTATTATTATTATAATGATTCCCTTCTGCGCAAAATGGCCGCGCGAACAAAAAGAAAATGACCGTCAAACGCACACAAGACCTTGAATTTAACCAAGTTCACACAGTGATGACGGTATTGCGTGATCGTTTTGATACAAAAAAGAAAAGATGGCCGAATTACTATCTGAAACCATTCATTTGTTTAGCAGAGATACGTTAGAAGAAGCGTAACTTTGTAAGGGGGTTCGCAATACAATAGAACTTTCAGTACATTGGACTTGATGCTTGATTATATATGTGTTTTTTTTATTCCTACCTATGCTGGTAATCTAGAGTATTATGCCAGCGTAACCGGACATGTAAGGGGCCCTAACCTGACGAACTTCGAAACCCTAACAAGAGCAGTGCTTCGCAGAATCTACTGCTGGATCCGAAACGTGACCCACTGAGAACATCCGTGTCTGAGGGTAATATAAGGGTAACAACCCTTTCACTACTTTCCTCGATTATTTAACATAATTTAAGTTGAGCCAAATTCTTTATGATAACTATTTAATTACAGTAATTTCTTCGATTTTGACGACTAGTTAATTACCTTAATTGTCACTAATTTTACGGTTTAATCTCGCGTTATTTATTCTTATTATATTCTTTTGCAACGATTCGAATACCTTACAGTTTTCATGGATACCTACGGACGTCCGAAGCAACTAGTCAAGTTTAGAATTTATTTTCTAAAAACAAAATTATTGACACTTAAAATTTCTTGTACATACAATTATCAGGTTTGGCCAGGCAGTTTGTTTCACTTGGTTCTCATCCACGATGAAAAGATCCGACCTACTAGATATGGTAGAAAAGTGGTACTAAGTTAGCTATCATCTAGAAATAAACATATTCTTCTAACCAGTATGAGTGCCGCCACATGAAGACTATCCACAGGAAAATCTGGTAAGCTGATCTGCAGCAACTCAGGACTGACGAGAGCGTACGCGGCTGACATGAGCTGCTCCAGTTTCGTCTGGTCAGCATTAGGGGCATCTTCTTTCAACACTGCTAAATGCTCCTGATAAAAAAAAAACCATAAACCTGTGAAAAAGCTCACATCCACGTGGTGTTAAGTCGTTTTCGGAGCCTATAGACATCAAAGCGTGAATGCCGTCGATGACTTACATCACACCTGTTCGATGTTATTTGATTAAATAAATGTTGTCTAAGAGTTTGTACTATGCAATGGCAAATGTTTTCTAAATAATTTGTTTTAAGAGTGTTTCGGGAAAAAAATATTTTCATCTTAGAGTGCAGCCGTGTTGTAAAATACCTTGCTACATTAGGGTTACCAATACATTGAAATATTAGTTAAACAACACACGATATCTTAACTCCGGCAATGCAAATCCCAGTGTTTGTCGTTTAGAATTAATATCGCATTTCTGGTACGAAAATTATGCATAGCTTAGTTACGTTCGTCACGAAAGCTCATTTTATTGGTCTTTGTGATTCATAGGAATAATGGACAATTTCAGAATTAATTACGCAATTAATTTTACAAATCGCATTGAGTAAAGAAGGTTTTTGGAATTGTACGTAAAAAGTTTTTGGGAACATTTACATAATTTGAATATGGCAACATCGGTCCGGTCAAATTATGAATGAAAAAAAACATTAACAGTTCAATGTTTTTAATAAGTTTTTGAGTTATAATATTTTTTTCCAAATTTCAAACTTTGGTTAGCTCACCTGTAAAGTTGCAAAAATGTCGTTTAAGCCTAAAATTTCCTACCTAGCCTGATGGTCTAGAGAAGGGAGACCATATCAGCGTCACGAGACTAGTACTAGCCTACTAACTTTCTCGTCAGATCTCCTCAGTGGGTCGCGATTCCGTTTCGGCGGTAGATTCTGCGAAGCACTGCTCTTGCTTGGACTAGTGTTAATAAATTCTCTCAGGTTGAGCCCGTGAGCTCACCTAACCATCCGGGCGTAGTTGGAATAGGTAGGGGGAAAAAAACGAGTCACTTCAAGGATTTCTTTGGGTTTTCGTGAACCTCAAACGTAATTAATTCGATCTATTTTATTATAGTCATAATAATGGTATAAAAATCACCAAGTTTGGTGTATAATAATTCCCAATAAAATATTTTCTTAGTGTTTACCAAACAATAAAATAGGCTAAAGAAAAGGTTACAAAACTTGATCTATGTTTATCTATCTTTGACAGTGCGTGGAAGCTAAACCTAGACTAAACACGCAATATCAAAATGTGTCATAATTTATGTTCTGATCTAGAATTTCTATGAAACGCGATAATTAGTTTTACAAACTCAAAAGACGAGAATTTGAAAAGTCGTCATGGCCTAAAGGATAAGACGTCCGGAGCATTCGCATATCTAGCGATGCACCAGTGTTCGAATCCCGCAGGCGAATACCAATTTTTCTGATGAAATACGTACTTAACAAATTTTCACGATTGATTTCCACGGTGAAGGAATAACATCGTGTAATAAAAATCAAACCCGCAAAATTATAATTTGCGTAATTACTGGTAGTATGACCTCTTGTGAATCCGCGCGGGTGGGTACCACCACCCCACCTATTTCTGCCGCGAAGCAGTAATGCGTTTCGCTTTGAATGGTGGGACAGCCATTGTAGTGTAAAAACGGAGACCTTACAACTCATAACTCATGGTAGGCTTCGGCATTTACGTTTTAGATGTCTATGGGCTCCGGTAACCACTTAACACCAGGTGGGCCGTGAACTTCTTGTCAAAGCATCGCTCATTCACACCATTAAACAAACCGGCTCATGATATTCTATAAATAACCACCATTGACGTTCATATGAAACAAGAGGCAAGAAAATAAATATCAAAATTTAAGTTCTAGCTTCTAACTAGCATGTTAGAACACCATTAGCGGTGGGCTCAGCACGAAAACAATTTGTTTCAAATGAATACTTACGTCGAGGTATTCATTATGTGTTTTACTTATTAAAGTGTATATAGCTAGTACGTAATATGAGTCGACTATTATCAAAGCCGGCAATCTGACTTTTGGACAATGATTGGTAAATCAGAAAAACGAATTATTGACTTTGTATTCCATTAGCAGTCACAAAACTCTTCGGAACGACATCTTAGATAAATAACAGGTTAACTGTTAACCTTTATTTAATGCAGGTTTTGAACCGTATTCTTTGAAGGAGACGATTATATTCAAATCAATCTGAATTGACATATCAATAAATTTTTTTTGTCCAAATACACAGATTGCCACCTTTGATAATAGACGACTCATATAGTATATAGTAACACAGTAGGCACGTAGTCTTACGTTTTGAAGGCAAAACGATAATCAGCGGTAGGCAGCGGCTTGGCTCTGCCCCTGACATTGCTGAAGTCCATGGGCGACGGTAACCGCTCACCATCAGATGGGCCGTATGCTCGCCTTTTTTTATTTTTATTTTATTGCGTAGATGGATGTACGAGCTCACAGCCCACCTGGTGTTAAGTGGTTACTGGAGCCCATAGACATCTACAACGTAAATGCGCCACCCACCTTGAGATATAAGTTCTAAGATCTCAGTACAGTTACAACGGCTGCCCCACCCTTCAAACCGAAACGCATTACTGCTTCGCGGCAGAAATAGGCAGGGCGGTGGTACCCACCCGCGCGGACTCACAAGAGGTCCTACCACCAGTAAAACGGTCCGGTCTGCCTACGAGGGCAATAAAAAAAATATCACAAAACAAACTTATTTATCATAAACGGTTGGGCGTTTACACTGTGATATTTATAAAACTCCGGAGACCACTGATCACCAAAAGGCTTCGTATATTCGCCTACCAAATAAAAATAATAAATAACACGTCTCTTTCACGCAGTTTCGGGACTGCAACTTAAAACTCAAGTTCATTTCGAAAAACTGAACCATTTTTTTTGGAACCAATCATATTTTTCTTTTGAGCGAATGCTTTGATCTCTGTGTTCACATTTACGAGGTAATTTTTTTTATATAGCTTAGATGTGTGGACGAGCTCACAGCTCAACTGATGTTAAGGGGTTACCGGAGCCCATAGACATCTACAACGTAAATGCTGTCACATATCTTGAGATATTAGTATTAAAGTCCTTACAGTACAACGGCTGCCCCACTCTTCAAACCGAAACGCAGTGTTGCTTCACGGTAGAAATAGGCGGGGTGCGGACTCATAAGATGTCCTACCACCAGTAAAACGATTCTAAGCAGTAGTTAATCATTTCCTACGACAAGAATACGCGAGAAATGCCTTACAAATAAAAATGGCGAGACAATACAATAACCCCAAAGTCACGGTAAGGTGGTTAATACGACACATAAACTAGAAAGGCCCTTCGAGAACTCGCGATATAGTACCGCGCTATCTGATCGCTCGACGAATTTACATACGGACGACTCGCAAAACTATTTTCGACTTACACTTACGGTTTGCTGAAACATTTCGGTTATTCCGTTCAAGCTTCTATTGGCTGTAGGCAATAGCGCAGAGTTTATACATACAATAGATTGAATAAACCGCTCTTATCTGACAGTCTACTTGGATAAAAACATATTAGATCAGAAAAAATTTGATGGCAATCACCTGTTCAGCTAGTTTGATACGAGCCTCGTATTGATTGATAGCCACCGGTTTTTTAGAGCTTAGATGGGTAGACGAGTTCACAGCCCACTTGGTGTTAAGTTGTTACTGGAGTCCATAGACATCCACAACGTAAATGCGCTATCCATCTTGAGATATAAGCCCTAAGGTCTCAGTATAGTTACAACGGTTGCCCTACCTTTCAAACCGTTCGGATTAGAACACCGGTGCATCGCTAGATACGAATGAATGCACCGGACGTCTTATCCTTTAGGCCACGACGACTTCAAATGGCGCTGATAAGACGAGCATATGGTCCATCTAATATAAGTGGTTAGCGTAATTCATGGACGTCAGCAATAGCGGGGGCAGAGTCAAGCCGCTGTCAACCATTGAATACTCTTTGCAAACCATGTTTGAAGAAGGACATGTCATAGCGCTCTGGAAACAGCGTTGAGGGGAGCTCATTTCAAAGCCGGATGGTACGTGGAAGAAAAGATCTCTGAACAGAGATTTTACCACTTTATTCTGTGGATGAACGCAGCGGTTCCAGATAATATGGTTTTTTCCTTTTTATGCAGACCTGCCTGCCAGCCTTTTCAAGCAGACTCGACTGACTTAACCGAGACAAAGTAATGCGTTTCAGTTTGAAGGACGAGACAACCCTATATTATACAACTTAGACTTAAAACGCAAGTCCCACGTTGGGTGCCAACCTTAGTTTTGTGATGTCCCACAATGCACTCCGGTAACCACTTAAAATCAGGTGGGCCGTTAGCTATTTGACCTATATTATTATGTATACAGTATTTCATCGAATAAATATCGTATCGGCAGTCATTACAACGCTGATGTTTCGTTGGAAACTATTAATTTACAAACATAAAGCCGTTGGAGTTTCGTGCGCCAAATGATTCCAATTTCCCTATTTTATGTAAATTTCGGCTCAAAATCTACTGTCTATGCAGTACCGGGTTACGTATTTAATGATTTTAAAGTATCAAATAGATAAGATTGTATTTCAGGTTTAAGTTACAAGACATTATTGGTTAATATTCCACTGGTGGTAGGACCTATTGTGAGTCCGCACGGGTAGGTACCACCGCCCTGCCTATTTCTGCCGTGAAGCAGTAATGCGTTTCGGTTTGAAGGGTGGGGTAGCCGTTGTAACTATACTGAGACCTTAGAACTTATATCTCAAGGTGGGTGGCGCATTTACGTTGTAGATGTCTATGGGCTCCAGTAACCACTTAACACCAGGTGGGCTGTGAGCTCGTCCACCCATCTAAGCAATAAAAAAAAAAAAAATTATATATATTACTTTCGATTCTGCCCCTAATTGAGTAAGTGTATGTGCGAATTGCTTACTAAGATTTCAGCAAATCTCATAACAACTGCATATATTCGCAATTATTAGTCGAGTGGTTTGTAAATTAGTCTCATGTACCACAGTTCGATATGAAAGGTTCGATTGCCGGCCAAAGTCAATAACATGGTTAAAGACTTTGTTTTTCTTACGACAAATGAACGAATTCTCACGTCCTATCTGGCGTAAAGTGATTACCGGATCCCGTAGACATCAACGATAGAAATTACGCCACCCACCTTCAGACATGAGTGCAAGTCTGTCTAGAAATACAACATGGCTGCCCCACTCTTTAAGGCGTAACTCATTACGGCATTAGGTTAGGTTAAGTGAGACTTTTGCTTTTACGTATTTCTGGTGCCCCTTAGGGACCTTGACACTGGTCCGTCAAAAAGCCCTTTAAATTCAAAGATATCCCGAGACATTTATGCCACTAGTGATTGGAAACAGATGTTCGCTTACTTTCTCGAAGAATAAATTTTAAATCTTAACAGCACTGGAATTTTAACCTTCAAATCGGAAATTAAGATCGTTTCGCGCCATGAAAAAAAAGCCTCTAAGGGTGCTTGTTCACCGGAGCGGAGCGAGGCAGCGGAGCAGAGAAACGGAGAAATATTAACCAATAAGATTGCACAAAATAATTTAACAATCTTATGATTTTGATTTTGTGCAATCTTATTGGTTATTATTTCTCCGTTTCTCCGCTCCGCTCCGGTGGACAGGCACCATTAAGCTTAGAGTCTGAACCCCTGACTCTCAAAAAAAACAACGCATAGATTACATCAAAAACCTAGAAGAGACTGCACAGACTTATTAGTCTGTGGGTAGGTATTAGGTATATTTACCATATACCTCCACAATTTTTTTTTCGGGCTGGTGACCGAACCTCCTACGAGGTCCCCGCGCCTAGGGGGCGCGCGGGGTATGTGGGACTAGATCTGCAGGTGTTGGGAGCAGACCGCGGGTCCAATAAATTTTAGGGGCCTACCGCATTAAACGACTCCCCTGTACTCTTACACCCGACGTCCGATCTCCGTCCGGGATCAGAACCCAGTCAGAGTAGAGGGGTTCCCGCGGTCAACACTACAACCAGACACGCGGCGCCACCCCGTACCTCTACTGTACCTTAACTTGATTTATAATTTACAGAAATATTGCATGTTACACAATAATTACATTGCAACGGAATCCAGCTATTCCACGAATTGCAATTCCGACTTAGAAATGGGTTTACGTTAAGTTTTATTGTTAAAATCGAATAGTGGCCAGATACTGTCTGTGACAATAGTTAGGGCTTGTGTAAGTTGATGGATTATATTTTATTTTATTTGTTTCAAAAAATGATTTAAACATTCTTGTTACTAGTACTTTGTCAATGTCCCTATGGGTTTGTGGGTAAATAGCGTGAAATATATTTACAATTCTTACACGTGCTTATAAATGTTATATTAAATTTAAAAGCAGTAAGTGGCGGTTCTCCTTTACGAGGATGCTTCAGTGAAACCTTTACTCTGCTGGTAATCAAATTTCAATTATCTCGTCTGGTTCAATATGACATTTAAATAAGCTTTTAAGGTTTTATTAAGCACTATAGATCCGATGTTATTAAAACGATGAAGCTACTTAATTATTTATTTATTATTTGTTTTGTATGTATTTTATATAGTATTTCTTATGTATCGGTTATATTTATTTCACTGTATTTAAGTTTAAGATGTTCGACACTATACATTATTTTTAAATCTTCTGTCGCTTTTTCTTTAGCTTCCAGAAAACTCGTTAATGAGTTAAACTCTTTATAAGTGCTATTTTAAAATGTGCATGTTTTTTTGTCCTTGCATTCTCTATTATAAATAATAAATAATTATTTCTTAAAGATCGATTCAAAGATATAGCAAAAAAAAAAGCATTTTACAACCGACCTTACGTACCGTAATTCGTCTTCCTTCGAATTACGAATAAACATTTTTATACGCATCACAATCCACCGTACGCGAACGGATTACGTATAAACCGGGTGTAAAGAAGAACGGGTAATGACATCGCGTGTGCACAGACCCTTACGTTCACGACAAAACCGAACGTCGTTTCCCAGTGAATGCCAGTCACACGACAGCCGAACTCTCCGTAGGACGCTTCTAACAATAACTTAAATTCCAATGTTTCGATATTTAAATTACGGAATAATTTACAAATGAGAAATCCTCAGTGAATTTAGATGAGTAGAGCTACGGAGTTTTACGTGATCGCTACAATACGTAGCCGATTAGCGTAGCACAAGGTCTACGGAGAGAATATTAATCATAACTAGAGGTCCCGCAGTAGTCGAAATTCGACTATAATTAATTGGAACTGTAAGTTTGTACACTATTATGATTGTATTTTATACTTCTACTATAATCACAAATTTCGCAAGACTACATTATAAAAAATATTAACAAAGACAAACAATATTTAATATATTCTCAATTTGACAACAGACGGCAAGAACAAAAGTTTGACAATAAATAGTATGCATGCGTGTGTGCGTCAAATACATGGTATGTAGTGTGTGTAATGTTTTCTTTATTGATTTAATGTATCTTTTATGCATTATTTTAAAAAAATATTAGCATTGTGCACTCCTTCTCTATATATTCTCTATAAGTGTGGAAAATTTCATACTCCTCCGTCCGCGCAATTTTCGTAAAAAGGGATACAAAATTTTTGCTTCACGTATTAATATATAGATATTGTCAGGCAAGTACGAATAATGTTCATATTAATCAAGTAATCAATTATTAAATTTCGTTTAGTAATTTCAGTGTTATTGATTGAAATAAAATGTTTAAAATTCTTGCTACCAACTTGAATTCGCCCGGTATCCCGCTAAATATGTGTTATGTGTTATTTATATCGAAAGGTGAAAGGATATTCGGTTTAAGCGACATTCCGCTTAATACGCAACATTTATCTTTGTAATTAAATATCCGTCTTATTTGGTATAAGCGGCTCGCTCCGGCTCCGCTCGGGTCTTTAACAAAAACTTCAACGATATTTGACGTTAATTTTTAAAAATAAAAGAACACTTATTGCGGCATAACTATAATAATTAGACATATGCTGTCGCGACACTTTTTGTTAATAATAATGTGTTCTACAAAGTCGTAGTACATTATTTTATTCTATCATCAACAGTTCTCGCAGGGCACGCGATGTAAATAGTATTTTAGGTAATTTTTTACAACTTGGGTTATTGGAGTTTTAGTAAGGATCCCAAATTTTTTTCAAAAATAATTATAGCCTATGTCACTCGAGAATAATGTAATTTCCAAACAGTAAAAGAATTTTTCAAATCGGTTCAGTAGTTTCGGAGCCTATTTAATACAAACAAACAAATCTTTCCTCTTTATAATATTAGTATAGAAGTATAGATTAGTATCAATAATTCGATGTTTTTAATTGAAATTCAATTATGTTTACCCGATTCAGATAGGTGAATAAGTTTTTTTGTGTTATTTTGATATTTTTTTCAAATTTTAAACTTTAAATGGCTCTCCTGTAAAGTTGCAAAGTTGTAAAGTTGTCGCTTAAGCAAGCTTTGTCACACAGGATAAGAATTAAGAGGCAACCCCTAGGGGTATATTGCGAGTTGCTCGCTCCGGGCATTTCAATATTACAATAATTGTTACGTAATAATACTCATTGTAAAAATGAAAATTAAAAAAAGTCTAATATTTAAAAAAATATTCTAATATTTAAAAAAAAGTCACGTCCGCTGAGTTTATTGCCAGTTCTTCTCAGGACGGAGGTTAGTTTTTGTGAATTGGCGGTAGTTCTTTTGACGTTCAACAAGTATGTACTTTCATTTATGTTGAATAAAAAAAAAATTTTTTTTATTTGATTTGATTTGATTAGGATTGTCGATGGAAGCGGCAGAGATCAAATAATCTCATTTTTATCAGCTGGCCAAACTATAATTGTATTAGATTTACCCATCCTCTCTTAAGTAAAACGCAGGTGCCCGATATACTTGTATCGAGAAATGCGATTATAATGAGGTTCAAATCCCGCGAAAAAACGATTTTTCTAAATAGATAAGTTCTAAGGAAACCACTAAGAGATCTTGCGTCGAACGCCGAATTTTAATGTTCAGAGTTTATATGTATGCAAACATAATTATTTTGTTACTGCTTAGATAGGTGAACGAGCTCACGGCCCACCCGGTGTTAAGTTATTCCCGGAGCCTATAGACATCAACAACGTAAATGCTGCCATCCACTTTGAGACAGAAGTTCTAAATTCTCAGTTTTTACAGTACAACGGCTGCCCCAAATCGAAACGCCTTACTGCTTCACGCAGAAGTAGGCAGGGTGGTGGTACCTACCCGTGCGCTCTTAAAAGACATCCTACGATTATTTTATTTCTTCACCATGGAAGTCAGTCGTGAGCATTTGTCGAGTACACGTTTCATTAGAAAAAAATATATAGATATAGCATCGCATTATTTGTAATATTAAATTCGCAAATGAATGCCTACCTTTTTATGTAAGAATAAAGCAAATATAAATTTACTTTCAAAAATACATGAGTTATGTTAAGCTTTGCTCCCATAGAAATAATGTACATTTTCCCTTGACAACCCAATACGTCGAAACAAAATTAGCGTGAAGTGAACGATCATTCTCGTCAGCCGGCCAATACATCAATCTCATTCATGCATTTGTCTTTCATTCGCTCATCAATTCACGATACAGGTTGGACACACGTTTCTCGCTGGATCTTCTCAGTGGGTCGCGTTTCCGATCCGGTGGTAGATTCTGCGAAGCACTGCTCTTGTTAGGGTGAGTGTTAGCAACACTCCGGTTTGAGCCCCGTGAGCTTCACCTACACCCGTTAGAGTGAATTTGAAATAGCCTCTCAAGGTTATCAGCATAGGTAGAAAAAAAAATAAGATAGGTACATGTTATGAGACAAGTGAGCTAGTGATCTAGTGAGCTATAACTGAGTTACTGATACATTTGGAGCCCGTGTGAGTTAGTGATACATTCTATCGGTGTGAGTGATATGTATCTTTTATGTCACTCACTCAGGAGCTACACATCTCTACCTGCAATGCCTAAGGTGCAGCTACGCCTCTGGTTACCGATGAAAACACTCCGCATACCTCGATTAACTATCTCGCATGAATACATATATAATTGTTACGAGATAGCCACCTACAGGTTTTAATCGAGGTATCCTAGTCTTCTGTTAAGCTAGTCAGAACCTACCCTTTATCGAAGTATCCTAGTCTTCTGTTAAGCTAGTCAGAACCTACCCTTAATCCAGGTGTCCTAGTCTTCTGTTAAGCTAGTCAGAACCTACTCTTAATCCTGGTGTCCTAGTCTTCTGTTAAGCTGGTCAGAACCTACCCCTAATCGAGGTATCCTAGTCTTCTGTTAGGCTGGTCAGAACCTACCCTTAATCGAGGTGTCCTAGTCTTCTGTTAAGCTGGTCAGAACCTACCCTTAATCGAGGTATCCTAGTCTTCTCTTAAGCTAATTTCATCCTACCCGAGTATATTAAAGACGGTTACGAATTTAACTTCAATGCAAAAACTGGTGAAATCGAACATCAGAGGATCAGTGAGCTGTTTAACAAGTCCCAACTGGCGCGCTTACAGAAATATTAACAAACCGCATTTCAGTAATGAATTCATGTAACTACAACGATTAATCAAGTCACGCGGCTGCCGGAAGTGATTAATAATTTGCGAGCAACAAGTCGTACCGAACAAAGAGGTAGGCTGCTATAAATACTAAGGGTTTTGTTGCTTAAGCGACCGAAAGAAAATAATAAAACCGTAAAACCGAAGAAAGCACAATAAGAGAAAAACGTTTATGGGTTTCGGTAACCACTTAACACCAGGTGGGCTGTGAGCTCGTCCATCCATATATGCAATAAAAAAAATAAAAAAAAGAACAATTTCATACGCTCGGTGGAAGATCTTCCCTTTGTCGTATATCTCAAAACATTTTCAACAAGCCATACATTACAATAAGCAAAATGGTGGTACGAAATCGTGCGGGATTGTAAATGCCCTGAATTAGGGATTAGACTTCCTAATCTAATCCCTAATTATATCATATATAGCAGTCTCCTGACTGCTATAGCGGTTGAGACAGGACAGTAGTAGTAGCAGCTACAGAAACCCAAGCTGCTATACACGTATTAATAGAAAGACATAGCAATTGGAATTTGATCGCTTGAGATCTAAAAATACCATGTTAGAGATATTCACCATCCTCATTGGTGGCACATACGAATTCGATATCAGTACTGGGAGACTACGTCCATATAAATTCCAATCTGCTTCCCATGTGCTCTAAACACAATGTGTTCTATAATACCTTGGAATCACGGTCAAAGCTCGAGGGATACAAACTGACACGCCTTATGCGAAGCCTCGCAAAAACATTAGAATTCAATCCAGCATAGTACATATATTCATAAATCAAGTTACGTGTTAGCCACATCACCGAATCATCATAATCGATGCCAATTAATTACAATAACTATGCAAGACTCTGGCAACAGGTTCCAGGTTAGCTTCCATGTTTTGTCGATATGCCAATATCACGCTAAGCTATTATTATTCCTCAAAATATCCATTCACCTGTATTTTTCTATGACTAAAAATGAACGATATTTTAGAAATCGATATTTTGTAAATCAATAGTGACAACTCTATAGTGACAGAGAAATTCGAAGAATTCGGATTAAAAGAAGCGAATACGAAAATTTTTGAAAGATTTATGATCTTAGTAAAATTATAACAAAACACGTATAAAATAAATTATAGGATAATGATGGTAGAGCGTCTTGTGAGCCTGCACGTGTCGGCACCACCAACCTGCCTATTTTCGGCCGTGAAGCAGTAAAAAGTTTCGGTTGGAAGAGTGGTACAGCCGTTGTACTGTAAAAACTGAGACTTTGAACTCATGTCGATGGGTGGCGGCATTTACTTTGTTGATGTCTAAAGGCTCCTTTAACACCATGTGAACGAGCTCATCCATCTAAGCCAGCCTTTCCCAAAGTGGGCGATAACGCCTCCTTGTGGGCGCTGCAGGCCTAAAGGGGGGCGGTAAGAGACTTAGAAAAATAAGGGGAGCGTTGTGTAGATGGTTGAAGGTGATTTGTAATTTCATCTAGGAGGACCCTTAGACACCGACTGAGCTCTCGGTATAGTGGTATTTAAGTAGGTGAAAAAATGGGGGCGTTAAACAATAATTGTTTCTCAAAGTGGGCAGTAGACAAAATAAGTTTGGGAACCCCTGATCTAAGCAATAAAAATAAATGCCATTTATTAAAATATGAGTCTTTTTTTCTGTAGTACATCCCAAACCATTCGCAATTTCCGCCACCATTTTCCGCAAATAAAAGCCACCTTAAGAAACTGAACGTGAATAATATAAACTTTTAATGTCTGTTTGCAGAACGAAGCCAAGCATCGCGACTAAAGGAATGATACCTATCAATTATAAAACACAAAGCAAACTTTTGCACGCACTAATGGAAAGAATCGCGTGACGGAACACGTTAAGTGAACTTCGAGTGGCATATAATATGCCAGTTCTATGGGAATCGTCCCTACGGCCTATGTACATAAGGACTGTGTGGGTGGACGGATTCCGACACGCCATACTGTCGCACGACGATCCCTGTTTAATTAAGTTAAAAAGACGAAGGCCCCATTCGTCGGCGAGCTGCTCCAAACCGGATAAGTCCGGTTCTCGTTTGAGCAACCACTCAGATCTGAACGAGTGTTTGAGGAAGTTCAACTACGTCATCAGAAACGATAAAATCTTAGAGAAACGCAAATCCGAAAGTAATGAAGTGGCCATCGAAAAACTGAACCTGAGCGACGTTGAACAAGATTCAGACGACGAATTCATATTGAAAGCGAGCCCGCAGCCTTTGAACGACTTCACCGGAGGCCCGAGCTACGAATCCGGTCCAGACATGAAGAGCATCAGGCTAAACAAAACCGCCAGGACCGAACTGAAGGAGAACACAGATCTATCCGACAGAGTACTGCAGTGGCTAGATCTGGCTGGAAAGGTCGATTTGCTGGCGCCAGAAAACGCGGAACGCATGTCGCAGCCCAGGCACAGTTGCCCCGAATTACAGAGACGGAATCACAACCTAACAAAATCCAGGACCGTTATAGACATACGTAAAGTCGATTCACCGAAAACGGAAGGTCCAAAAGCGCAACAAACAACAATTATCGATCGTCACCATTTCTGTGTGACGACGACTACGGCGAACACAATCGAGAACTACGCACGCCAGTCACGGAACAACAAGATCACGCCACGTAACGATGCCACAGCGAAAACAAAAGATAAAAAGTCGAAGGACATCAAAGCGAACGTAGTCGAGACGAGACTGAAGATGGTCAACGAAAGAAACGCAATACAAAAACAATACGTCGAATTAATCAACAAGAAACTAATACCGAACGTCGATAAGAAAATCAAGAAACAAGTTCACATATTTATGCCCGATGTGCCGAAGAGAAACGTGGCTGATGGAAGCGGCCTATCTGAAAGCTTATTGTCGCAAGCTTCTTTGAAAACGCTCAAGCATTGACTAAATAAATATTCACGATTTTTTTGGTTTTTTTTTTGGGCAGCTATAATTTATTTCATTCGTTCTCTTCTTTTCTTACCCAGTATTATATTAAGGGTAAAATCTAATTCTTCTTCTTCTTCTCTGTCGTTTCCTCATTGCTGAGGGTCGTGACCACCTTGGTCCAGTTTCAAAATCTAATAGTAGTTATTAAAACTTAGATGATTTTATTTTCTGTAAATACCAAAGATGACTCTGCTTTATAATCGACTCTAAAATGAAGAACGTGCTCTGCATTTGTAAATGTAAAATACGTAAAAAGAAATTAAACAAAATTTGATTACTTCGATGTTTGTGGTCCAATTTTTATCGTTAAATTATGTAGGTATTTCATTCTTGATGTAGGTTTTCAATCACTTTTCTTAATTGTATTTATGAAAATCTGATATTTTGCTACGTTTCCGCGAGCCGTAAACATAATTATGAAAAAATACTTTTACCGTCAATTTTCGCTATTTTTGATTGTTATTACATTATTCCCGACGTTTCGTATACTTTACAGTTTGCGTGGTTCACGAATGACTGATTAATCATAGAAGTATATTGTGACGATAGAGTCGTTGAGGTCTTGTGAATCCGCATGGGTAGGTATTACGACCCTGCCTATTTCTGCCGTGAAGCAGTTAGGCGGTTTGAAGGGCGGGGCAGCCGTTGTACTGTAAAAACTGAGACCTTAGAACTATTATCTCAAGGTAGGTGGCGGCATTTACATTGTAAATGTCTATGGGCTCCGTTAACCATTTAACATCAGGTGGGCCGTGAGTTCGTCCGCCCACTTAAGCAATAAGTAAAAAAACACTACGGCAACATGAAGGAGAGAAATCATCGTACTGCATTAATATTTCAGAAAATTCAAATATATTGTACAAACATAGTCTATACTAATACTACGTACTATACTATAATAATATTATAAAGAGGAACGATTTGTTTGTTTGTTTGTATTGAATGGGCTCCGAAACTACTGAACCGATTTGAACAATTCTTTCACTGTTTGGAAGCTACACTATTCAGTGACATAGGCTATAACCTTTTTAAAAAAAATTTAGGGATCCTTCAATAAAACTCCAATAATGTAACCCAAGGTGTACAAAAAATACCTAAAATATTCTTTACATCGCGTGCCCTGCGAAAACTATTGATGATAGAATAAAATAATGTACTACGACTTTGTAGAACACATTATTATTTACAAAAAGTGTCGCGACAGCATATGGCTAACTATTATAGTTATGCCGCAATAAGTGTTCTTTTATTAAAAAAAAATAAAACAACGTCAAATATCGTTAAAATTTTTGTTAAAGACCCGAGCGGAGCCGGAGCGGGCCGCTTGTCTATAATATGGTGTGAGCTTATGGGCACTAATTTTAGTAATGGCATTCGATGTTATATTAACGACGTGTTTCTTACCCCATATCCAATAGTGGCAACATCCCTGGCTTGGAATCTAGAACGTAAGGGAGGATCTAAGGGCTGCCCGCTGTACCGCGGCACCGGGAGTCCTAGGGCTATCACTCTGAAGTTCTCATCGACGCGTACTAAACGCCATCTAGCAACTTCTTCAGGACCGTGCTCCTAAAAAATGTTCAGCATTGGAAATGACGAAATATATATTTTTTTTTAATACCCCATCTTGGGCTTTTTGAGCATTGCTAAACCGGATTTGGTATGACTTTCCCTCCACGGTATTTCCTGAGCACTATTACATATCTCTATATGAGGTTTGAGGAGAGTCCACAGCGGTGGGCAGCTGCTTGACAATGCCTTGATATTACTTGTCAGCTACTCACCAATCGCTGGTCTATACTCGGGTCTGTCTCATGGCAATTAAAAAAAAACATACCTGTAAAAGTTTATCGTATCTCGTCGGAGGTACCAGAAATCTGCCGTCTTCTAAATGCATCTCTCTGTTTTCCAAAAGATTATTCAATACTGGCAGGACATTCCTTTCGGCCTTCTCAATGCCTTCCAACACGAGTACACGTCCTTCGACCGCTGCTCTAACTGCGCTCTAAATAAATAATTAACTAATATAATTATGTCATTATTGCTGGTGCTAGCACGTACGCTTGGCCGACGTCCTTTATATATATTTATTTTTTATTGCCCTTGTAGGCAGACGTGCATACGGCCCACCTGATGGTGAGTGGTTACCGTCGCCCATGGACTTCAGCAATGCCAGGGGCAGAGCCAAGCCGCTGCCTATGGAGGTACAGTAACTCACGCAAGTCAGAATTAGCCCCCACTTACGACTCTCGACGTAGAATGAATGCTGATCTTAAAATCGATGCTTGAATGTCCAACCAGATAAAATAAAAAGAATTAAGGTAGACCCAACAAGAGGGGCGATAAAATGATGAAAGTAGTTCATCTATTTGTCAATCATTCCTATGATTCTATAATTTATATATAAATAAAAGTCAATGACTGTATGAATGTTCTCTACAGACTCCGAAATGAGTAAATGAATTTCAATTATATTTTATTGTGCTAACGGCTGAACCTGGGAAGATGGGATTAATCAGATCAAAGTCAAATAAAAAATCAATTACCAAACTAGGCCAGATTTGACCAGTGAATTATAAAATGTCTCTTTGGATCTTGTTTCTTACAGAACTATTAAGTAAAAATAATTTATCCTAATTTTACCTGATCAAAATATTGGGCAGTGGAACTATGTATCTCCCTTCTCTGTTTGAGATCTGCCTCTGTGGTATCCCTTGATAGCGCCACATATTCTAATTCTCTTTGAGTCAACTCTAAATATTGTAATGCTACTTTTCTCCTAAAATAAGAGCACATTATATATTTTATTATGTGCAATATATGCAGCAATGGCATAACAATAAAAATGTTTTTCATGATGACCAGGGCCCTGAAACTGTGATACTTTAAGAAAAATATTTCTTGTATGGAAACATCTTGACGACAAGCGACATCTTGGAGCCAATGCCCCTAAACTTATATGTTAAAAACAGAAAATAAAAAATAATAAATCATACAAGTCTTTATTTGTTATTGACAAATTGATTAAATTTTATCAATTTGTGGATTCTGAAAATTTATAAAATCCTTCATTAAGAATAAAATATAAGATAGGTAATACGTAACTGCCATCTACAGGAGCAATGAGAAACTAATCAAAGTGAAACCATCAACTGGCCGATGCCCGTAAACATTTTTGTTGAGTGCTTATCTATAACTAATTTAAGTGTATTATCTATGATAATGACAATGCTCAGTGTTAAGGTGCCACACAAATTTTTTTTTAGTTTAAGGCATGCACCATTGTTCAGTAACCTTTGCAACTCACTGAGATAGCATGAGTTTCTATCATTGTTGACTTACAATCTAAATGTAATGCAATGTAATGTAAGTCAATATATCAATAGTGTTGGCACTTACACTCAATTGGCTTTAACATGCTCTTTTCTGTCCAAACAATTTTTGCCATAGCTAGTTATAAAGTTAATAATTGTAATTATTGTAGTAATTGTAACAGTATATTGCACACATAAACCTAACTATACACAAGTACCTATCGTTATCTTATTTTTAATAAACAAATATTAATTAACAGGGAACAAGATGATCATTTGATTGACTGTATGAATTTTTTTGTATCAATGTTTTATTTTACAATCATGTGAAAAGATTTCAACATACCTGCTCGGTCCAGGTCTTCCTAAAAGAAACATATCTTGTCCAAGAGAATCTTTTTGCATCATCCATCTTAAATTTCTCAAGGTACTTTGTGATAATGATTTAATTTCCGTATTTTCTATTGTTACTAAAATAACAACATGTTTTTAGAAAGAAATAAGTGGTGTGTTTTGGTTAAAATTCATTTAAGCTTTGTTGTTTACGAAGTTAATATAATTATATCTTAAAAAACAATGTAATGATCTAAAATTTACAGTTGTTTTTATAGTTAAGGTTACGAACCATAAATTACTTACGATACTTCCTGGGTACGTATTCGACCTTTTTCGGACGCGAAATCTCTTTGGTCACATCTCCTATAATCACTTTATCGTCACTGGAATACGCTCTGACGGGATTCGCAGTTAAAATCACTTTACGATGACTTAAAATACGCATCAAGACATCAATTCTTCTAACCGTTACCTCAGGGATATACATGACTTGTGTCGCTTAGAAATATTACAAAATCATAAATAACATTAAAAACTTAAGAGCCAATGGCTATAAATTTTTATTTATCATTTCTTTCATTAATTAATAAAATATGATAACAAAATGAAGTTCAAAGTCTATTTGAAAATTGACTTCAAAATTTGACACTTCTATTTACTCAGCTGATTGTCAAAATTGTTGCCATTTTCAATTCTTTTTTCTGACTAGCTGCATTAAAAAAGTCATACATGACCATGACACCGGTCACCCACATGCGCACGAATACGCAAACCCGCAAGTGTGGGACGACATTTGCAAATGATTATGCAAAGTTTTCGCTACATTCGTGGTTTTCCAAGCTGTGTCGGTTTTTAACAGACATCAAAGCGCGCGAACCTCGAACCTTCGCGTAGTCTCCCACACATTCGCTTGCCCAGTTGCGCCGACGATTGCGAAGGCAACGGACATATACTATACGCCATTTTCATAGTTTGTGACGTCTACTGTGTAGCGTATCTTCATCAAAAGAAATCCCATAAAAACAGCATGGCTGTTAATGATGTCTGGGAAAGAATTAAAAACTCTTTTTCTCTTCAATGTTCTATTGACGAATTAAAAAGGAGGAGAAATTCGTGAGATATTCGTAAACAAGTGTAGGAGGAAGCGCAAACGGGTTCGCAAATTGAGTATGCGAACCCATTTGCACAGCCGCTAGGTTTGCGAATGAATGAGGACGGCCCTTCACATGCGCGCAAACATTTGTACAATGTACGAATATTTGCGCGCATGTCAGTGGCCGGCATGAGAGCTGTAAGCGTTGGAAATAATACACAAGAAGTTTACCAGTGGAAGTAGTTTTATTTCCAGAATACATAAGTTATTATTTTCACCAATCTTATGACGACTGGAGCCATGTCCATTCACTACCTTAACATTACGCTATACTTCTTAGATTTTTATTTATAGATATTTGGCATATGGGGTGTGTCTTATTATTTTTAATCACATTTATAAGCAGATAACCATACGGGTACAAAGGCAAACAAAGTGCTTACAACTGAGTAATTTTCTCAAACATCGTTTGACGAAAGACATGTCATGGTCCTCATGAAACACCATGGATCAATTTTATTCCATGGCCGGGTGGCACGTGGCAGAAAAGGTATATGTAAATTCCAAACATGGTGCATTAATCTGATTTAAGGATGAAAAATGAAAAAAACCACAATACTACACATCGAAAAAGAAGTTTCACTTCATTCACGTGCACTGTTTTTTTAACTTAACATAAGACGTTGTATTTTTATTATTATGTATTAAACCTAACCGACCCGACAGAAGTTTTCCTGTGAATGCACACATTTTTTTTTATTGCCCTTGTAGGCAGACGAGCATACGGCCCACCTGATGATGAGTGGTTACCGTCGCCCATGGACTTCAGCAATGCCAGGGGCAGATCCAAGCCGCTACCTACCGCTTAATACTCTCCACAAGCCTCTTTTTAAGAAGGACATGTCATAGCGCTAGGGAAACACCGTGGAGCGGTGTTCATTCCATAGCCGGATGGTACGTGGCAAAAAAGACCTCTGAAAACGCACCGTCGATGAACGCAGCGGTTCCAGATAATATGTATGAACTCTGCTCCGATGGCGGGAAGTGCGATGATAAAAAGGAGATGAAGGGAGCATCTCAAGCAATTCCTCAGAGCACTCCCCATGGAACGTACGGTATAAAATACCGGGAACCGAAGTCCCTCCGCAGACTCAGAGGTTCCAAACGATCCATGAGGATACTCATGGATCGTATCGTGAGAATATTTAAGTCGATCCAGCCGTATAGTTGCACTATAGATAATTAACCTAGATAGCGACTGCAGCGCCATTCGCTGATTAGCGAATCTAAACCATCCAGGACGCTACCCAAATGGATACAAAAAAATTCATTCAAATCGGTCCAGCCGTTTAGTTGGTTTAGGAAGAGTTCAATAAAACACATACACAGTAGAATAATATATTATATACAAAGAAAATTAAGATGAAAATTAAAATAACGTTTATTAACATCTAAATCACTTTAACAGGCTTATTTTAATCAGAAAATTAACTTAAAACTAATCACTGCATTGCACTATCAATTGCTATATCTAACTTCATACATAAAGTAATTTACTTACAATCAATTAAATCCGAGAAATAACCCCCATTGAAATGATATTGCTATTTTAAAATCTATATGTGACACAGATGTTTAATGTTCGTGGTCGAAGGAAGATGTTAAATTATCACAAAAATAATGATAATGTACGATATTAATGGTTAATCTTCTCATGGCAAAAAATATCGTCAATTTTCTGACAAACCCAATAATTAAAAATGTATGATGGACAGAAAAAAAACTTAGTTGTTCATTGCGCTGTTTTTATCTACCTATTAATACTAATAATTGTGCGTTTTCTTTAACAACTTAATACTCAACTCATTATGTACGTACCGTATTTGTGAAAAGAAAAATGTCTATGTAACCTCAAGAATTGAGTTTTATTTAATAGTAACATTAATGAAATACAAAAAAAAACAGTTTTTATTTTTTATTTTTTTATTGCTTAGATGAGTGGACGAGCTCATAGCCCACCTGGTGTTAAGTGGTTACTAGAGCCCATAGATCTACCATGATTAAATCTCGAATTGGTCTGCTATGGTCATGAGAACTGTTTTTTTTTGTTCACCATTTGAAACATTGGAAAACTATGAAAATATATTAAATTGAATGAAAATTTAAACTAGACAATACTAATCTATTAATTAACGTAGTTTCACAAATAATTATCATTAACAAAACTTGATTTATAAATTATTAGATATGATATTCGCATCACATAATTTACCGGCGTGACAAAAATCTTCCCAAACACTAAAGTAGATAGAAGCGCACCTTATAACAGTAAAGATATATATATTATGATACGGTAAAAGTAAATATTGCGGCAAATGTAAACATTTTCCGGTACATGTGCACATTTGCCTCCTCGTTTGGGTAATGTGCATTCAACTAACATTTACAAGCTCAAAGAAGGCAAATGTACATTGAATTCACAATGACCATGTCGTTTTGGTAAATGTGAGCATGGCATACAAAGTACGAAATCACAAGTGCTAGTAAAGCGGCGCATCACCACAACCTAATCTAACCTACGACATATTATATAATATGCAAAAAGAAAAGTCTGTTTTGTTTGTCATTAACATTTTTTTAATTGAAATAATTTTCGTTATTAAAGCCTTTTGTATTATGTTTATTTAAATAAATATTTTTGATGTGAAACATCTATAGCCGCACGTAAAACCGATTTCTGGCGTGGCGACGCATGCCGTGGCGACGCGTCGCCATGCGCAATCGACTGTGCGATTCTCTCCCACTCGATCCGGCGTTAAGCCGTCTCTCTCGCTCCACTGAGCTCGGATACCTATAGTGTATGCTCCGTAGTGTATACAGTGTTGTTTACTACAGTACACATAACCTATGTTTTTATCTTCTTACTTTGTTTCTTCTTATTTTTCTCATGAACGCAACCCAGTTACAAAGCTGGTAACCTAGTGGCGGCTGAGTTAAATTACTTTTGAATTCACGAAATATAATTTTTTTTTTATTGCTTTAGGTGGGCGAACGAACTCATAGCCCACCTGGTGTTAAATGGTTAGTCCATAGACATCTACAACGTAAATGCGCCACCCACCTTGAGATATAAGTTTCAAGGTCTCAAGTATAGTTACAACGGCTGTCCCACCCTTCAAACCGAAACGCATTACTGTTTCACGGCAGAAATAGGCAGGGTTGTGGTACATACCCGCGCGGACTCACAAGAGGTCCTGCCAGCAGTGATTACGCAAATTATAATTTTGCAGGTTTGATTTTTATTACACGATATTGTTCCTTCACCGTGGAAATCAATCGTGAACATTTGTTAAATACGTATTTCATTAGAAAAATTGGTACCCGCCTGCGGGATTCGAGCACCGGTGCATCGTTAGATACGAATGCAGCGGACGTCTTATCCTTTAGGCATGCTAAAACGATAAGAAGTTATTCTCACCCAAGTAAATGTATACAATGTTTCAACAGACAATAAATACCTGCTATTATCCGTTACCTCTTGAAATTTGTTAACTACCCACTTTTGTTATAGCTCAAACAAAATCAACCAGTATTATCAACTTCGCTGTGTTGTATATATCTGCTCTCACATATAGTGTTCCTTCCTTCCTACTACTAATTTTCACAGAACATTTTATAGATTAGGTATTGTTTACAATTATTCTATTCTTGCGACACGATTCCTATAACCCACACTCAACGTTTCACTGCGGTGTGTGACCAATTAGTAAACTATTCACCTAACTTTAGCGTGTAACTTAAAGTATATTTTTACAAATCACATCATTAACAATTATAATTTTTTTATTGCTTAGACGGGTAAACGAGCTCACAGTTCACCTGGTGTTAAGTGGTTACTAGAGCCCATAGACATCTACACCGTGCATGCGCCACCCACCTTGAGATATAAGTTCTTAGTATAGTTACAACGGCTGCCCCGCCCTTCAAATCGAAACGCATTAATCGTTGATATCCTCAATCGAATCTAGGGGTTCGATTTTGACGCTGACAAAATCAGTGGGCTCCAGTTCGACTGTGTTCTGTGTGTTTTCCGTGTCGCTGTCAATTTTCTCCATTTTGATGCTGACGAAATGCTGTTTGGTCACTTCCTCTTGGCTCTCGCGGTCACTCTCCTCCGGTTCGGGCGCGTCGTTGTCTGTCGGTTCGTTTTCCTCGGTATCATCTTCATCAGACTTGGAAGTCTCGGCCTGACGCGCGGCCTTCGAGATCCTTTGGTTGTGCACAGTAACAAAGTCCCCGACCAGGACGTCGTTAACGATCCTCTTCGGCGGACCGAAGATGCTGGTCATCACCTCCTCGTCGAGGCCGAGCTTGCAGTCTCTGGGATCCAGTTTGTTATAATAATCCGTAATGTTCAATTCGGTCCCTTTGAGGCCGTGACGTCGACGGAGATGTTTCATCATCGTCTTCTTCACCGAGAAACCTTTCGGGCAGACCTTGCACTGGAAGAAGATTTAATAAAATTAATAAATCTCTGAAAATTTTTATTTTTTTATTTTCAAAGTATTGTCGTATGTGTACCATGATAAAAATTGTGTTAAATCGGCGGCGTTGTCTATTTATACAATATCTACTTTCGAAACTCTTAGTGACCTGTTTCTTTAATTACTCATGTTTCACGTTACCTTACGTGCTCACTTCAATGACCAACAATTCAAAATCCATTGATGGGTTAGGTCAATGCTCTCCAGTAACTAGTGACGCATGCTTCAGTTTACATATTCGAGAACTAACTAAAAACATAAAGTCTTTGTTTGCCTATCGCCTAGCTTGGTAAATTAACATCATTTCACGCTTGAAGTTTTCATTGGTATTGAAAGTTTTATTACGTAATCTAAGGCGTTTGATCACGAATTCTCACAGTCGGCTGTTTGCTTCGGCATTAATGCTTATGGCATTACAGGCAGTTTCCATTTGCTTATCCTCTTATCTTTTAAAAGATATCGAAACGATTTTCATCCTGCAGAAGAGAGCTATTCGTGCTATTTATAATATGCACCCGAGGGAATCCTTGAGGGACAAGTTTAAGGAAATCAAAATTCTAACTTTAGCGTCCCAATACATTTTTGAAAATTTATTGTACGTGCGTAAAAACATTGAAGAATTCCCGAGAGTCTGCGATTTGCACAATGTGAACACTAGGAACAAACATAGGCTTGCGTTGCCGGCGGCTCGAATTAAGAAAATAAGCAACTCTTTTAGAGGGCTGGGTGTACAGCTTTTCAACAAGATCCCACTATACGTTCAATTACTACCTGTTCATAGATTTAAGAAAACTGTCAAGGAACGTTTGTGCAACAAGGCATATTATAAAGTTAAGGATTATTTACTAGATGGCACTACGTGGGAATGAGGCGCTCGCTCCTGGTCTTTTAATTTTTCATTATTATTGTATTAAACACTGCCACGCCTGGGAAGACGGCAGGACACACTCCGGCGAGGTGGGCAACAATCGGCCGGAGCGTTAGGGACTATTGGGAGAGAAACCGGCGAACTATACGGGCATTGTCGAGCAAGACTGCTTTTTGCATTTGGGCCACCACCGACTTTTTGTTGAGACCAAGCCTCTCGAGATGTTTTGAGAGGCTTTTAGGGACCAAACCATTCACCGACACAACTACCGGGATTATTTCTGTAGATACCACCCTCCACATGTCGGTCACCTCGTGCGCCAGGTCCAAATATTTGGTCTTTTTATCTGCCTCGGCCCGCACGAGGTTCTCGTCGTAGGGGATGGTGATATCCACCAGAAATACCCGAGACTCCGTCTGGTCCATCAGCACGATATCAGGCTTATTCGCAAGAATAGTCCTGTCCGTAATGATGGGCCGGTCCCAGTAGAGCTTGGCACGGTCGTTTTCGAGTACAGCGTCCGGCTGGTACTTATAATACGGTAGCCTCTGTTCGATGAGGCCATACTTAAGGGCGAGCTCTTGGTGGAGGATTCTGGCTGCTTGGTTATGTCTGTGCAAGTACTCAGTGTTAGCAAGCATAGAACAACCAGAGGTGACATGTCTGAGGGATTCACCCGGTCGGCGGCATAATCGACAGATGTCAGCTGTCCCATCCCTCAGAATGTGCTTCCTATAGTTGTTCGTCCTGATAACCTGATCCTGTATTGCACAGACAAAACCCTCGGTTTCCCCAAAGAGGTCATTATTATTATTATTATTATTTTTTATTATTTATTATTATCATTATTATTATTATTATTATTTTTAATTGTATTTTTTGACTTGTTTTTTCCTTTATTATAAATATTTTTATTTATTTAAAAAAAAGAAAATATTTGAGAAAAAACAAAAAAAAGCCCGCTGAGTTTGTTTCGCCGGTTCTTCTCAGGACTGTGGCTTTTTTTGGAACCGGTGGTAGAGTTAACATTGTTATTTGTATTTTGACATTCAACAAGTGTGTCATACTGACATCTAAGTTGAAATAAATGATTTTGAATTTGAATTTGAAAGTAAAACTTTTTGGCGGGAACGCGAGGAGTGAAATCATGTGATTCTTTTATTTTGTTTATTTAGGGTTTCTTCAGGTTTAAATATGTAAAAACGGTGGTTTATTAACTGTTTAATATCTGTGAAACTGCATAAATGTGGGAAAATGAAACAAAGCCGCTGGACGTAGCTTCTCGGGATCCCTTATAACCACTATTTTAGTGAGATTATATTTCATCCTATATCATCTCATTTCATTTCATTTCATTCCACTCTATATTATCATTTTTCATAAAAATATGAATATAAATTAAAATAAGACTTGACCTAAAGGTCTTAGTTACCAGGTCATAAAACCCTAAAAAAATAATAATTAGTAAACAAACTGACATGGAACATGCTGAGTTCAGCGTGCGTGATGACGTGCAGCCTCAGCCCGACGGAGCTGCTGAGGCACTTCCCGCACAGCGGACACGGGAAGCGCGCCCGCGTGTGCGCCGTTCGCAGGTGACGCAGCATGTAACGCTCGTCTTGGTATTTCTTGTCTGGCAACACAGGCACACAGATTATACAAACGGACACGTGGAAAAATAATTAGTGGTGACGTGTGTTTATTTTTATTTTTTCTATTTAGTACTTAGTTCAATATGAAATTATGTTTTAGAATACATCCGCCATTTTAAGCTGTTTTGTTACCTATTCTAGTAACCTCGAGGGGTCATACTAGATTCACCGAGCGTGTAGGTGAGCTCACGAAGCTCTATCCTGACGAATTTGCTAAAACTAGCATTTGGCATCGTGGCATTTACATTGTAGATGTCTGTGGGCTTCGGTAACCACTTAGCAGCAGGTGGACCGTGAGCTCATCCACCCACTTAAGCAATAAAATAAAAAGACTTACCACATAAAGGACATTTAACGTTGAATGTCTTTTCTTCGTGCGTCTTCATGTGTTCGCGTAGGGAGCAAACGCTTGTGAACAACTTCGAACACACGGAACACGTCTCTAGATCTGATGAACAAAACAAAATCTGAATTTATATCCGGGGAATCACCAACTTTAAATTTCGAATTTTCAAAATTTTCTCGTATGGTATTATTATTATGAAGCGTGCGATTTTTGTTTCTGGTATATTTTTTCTATGGAATTGTTTCTTTTGTGGCCAAGATTTACTAGATACAAATAAAAAAAAAACTTACTTGACTAACAAACACATATCTTATTCATTCATTCATTAATGTCATTCACATTGTGTTCTTCGTGGGTTTGGTGGTCACTTAAAATAAACTTGGGAACACTTGTGATGATTAATTTAATTATAATTTATTACGCAATACTATTGTCTGTCCGGAACATTATATAAAAAGATAATTAATTTATTCAGCTTACTTTCCCCCGTGTGTTTCCTCACGTGGTACGTTAGTTTTGATTTCTGTACAAAAGTCTGACCACAGTACATACAAGCGTACATAGTCTCTCTGGAATGCGACCTGCGAAAGATTTTTGTAAATCAGATTTAATGAAAACTAGCACTACGGCAGATAAAATGGATAAGAGCTTGTTATCAATCTAGGCAGGTCCACTTCATGCAGGACTTGCGCCTTTGATATCAATAAGTCATCAGATATCGTCATCAAATAGTGCCTCGCGTGATGTTTGCAGCAATATTCCCAATGGGGTACTGTGAGCTTCGTAAGCCACCTAATCTGACGCACGGCTTGCACCTCCCCCCAACCCGTTTACCCCCGCTAACCTGACGCACGGGCTGCTCTTCCCCCCGGTCCGTTCACCCCCGCTAACCTGACGCACGGGCTGCACTTCCCCCCGGTCCGTTCACCCCCGCTAACCTGACGCACGGCTTGAACCTCCCCCCAACCTGTTCACCCCCGCTAACCTGACGTGCGCGTTGCAGGCTCCCTTGTCCGCGAAGGTCCGATCGCAGTGCGGACAGGCGTAGGGCCGCTCGCCGGTGTGTCTCCGCTCGTGGCGCAGCATGTTGGAGCGCTGCACGAACCGCATCGGGCAGTAGGAGCAGGCGTGCTGCGGACCCTCGTGGATCAGTAGGTGCTCGCGGAACGAGTCCTTCTTCTGTTCACAGCGAAATATAATTGAATATGCAATTTCGAAAAGGACACATCTCTGAAAATGTAAAATGTTCAGGAAATGAAAAAAAACTGATTATTTTCTAAAGCAGTGTAAAATTTAAAATATTAACTTTTGAGTTAAATTTTAGTGTTAATTAGCAATTGAAAATTACTGGAATTATTATAAAATGGGTGTAGGTAAGCCTCAAAACTACATGTATATGAAAAAACGTATTTGACAAAATATGCGACATGTGCCCTTTTCGAAATTGCATATTCAATTAGAGTCGGAATATCGGTACAATCGGTACTGGTGTTAGGACCTCTTGTGAGTCCGCGCGGGTAGGTACTACCGCCCTGCCTATTTCTGCCGTGAAGCAGTAATGAGTTTCGGTTTGAAGGGTGAGGCGGCCGTTGTAACTATACTGAGATCTTAGAACTTGTATCTCAAGGTGGGTGGCACATTTACGTTGTAGATGTCCATGGGCTCCGGTAACCACTTCACAACCAGTTGGGCTGGTCTGTCTGGCCTGGTCTGAATAAAAAAACCTGCCTTCCTTACAAGGAATGACTTCAATACAAAAAGCACGGAGCAGAATTCAGAGGACTCACCAAGAACACCTTGTTACAATAATTGCACGTTAAGTTCTGTCTGTTGGGCATGTGCTCCTGCTTGTGCATGTACAATGATGACTTGTACTGGAACGACTTGCCGCACTGCGTGCACGTGTACGGGTGCTGCCCCGGGTGACGGATCAGATAGTGGAGTTTCCTGTAAATTCAAATCGGTAAATTAACTTCCGACTTACGGATATACATCAGAAATAATTGAAGTGAAACTTCTTTAGAGTAAAATTTAACTCGCGACATTTTTGTTACGGCTAGAGAGAAAAGATACAATTTAGGACGAGCGAGAGTGAGAAAATAGACAGAACGTCTCGCGAACCACTCGAACGTGGCGAGAGGGTACGGACAAAGCGAGCTATGTCGTTTCTTTTATACACAGCATTCCCTATTACAAGAGAAATTTGATTTAAGAATGAATAACGAACCAAACATTCCAACAACTCAATCCGGAACTACCACTGATGGTATTTTCTACAGATATTTGGAAAATATTGAATCTAGAATACATATATATGTTATTATTATAGTCATCATAATCCAATAGTAACTACGGTAAATTGCGGCATCAACCAATGCTTCTGAAGATACTTCGGAAATCAACTAAAATTATATTGTTAAAGAATTCGTATTAAATTTTGCACTTTGTCACCCTACCATTTTCTCCTCCTCCCTCTCACTCCGTGTGTTTGCGCATGCGTGTGCCTGTATGTATATCTCTTCACTTTATAAAACATCATAGTATTAAATCGGAAAAAATGAAGAAAACCACAAAACTACACACCGCAAAAGAAGTTTAACTTCTTTCACGTGCACCAAGTTGCACGCGCCGCATTTTTTATTTTTTTTATTTTGGTGCACTCATACCTTTCATCCGAAGAATGAAGGGATTCCTTGCACAGCTTACACTTGTATCGGCCGATGCCATGCATTTGCGTGATGTGGGCGTTGCAAGCTTTCTGACTTTTGAAATCTCGACTGCAGACGGGACATTCCACTAAGCCCCCGCCGCGGGACTTCGGAGAGTGCAGGGTCTGGTGATGAAAGTACAACTTGAATTAGTAACGCGGGTGCCGGAAGCCGATATGTAACATTAACACCACAAAATCATATCTGCGTTTTGCATAGACCATTATAATTTTCAGACAAATTTACCAAAGAAATTGTATTCTAAAACAATTCTATTGGACATTAGTACCAATTGCTATTAAAATTATTCAATTTTCACTCGCTCGTAAAGTCTTAGCTTGTTTATTTTCGGTGAGCCCGCAATGAGGGTGAGGGTGAGGCAAGGTGGCCCTCTCGTGTCATTGCACACAAGAGCTATTGACAATGAGCATCAAGCGTTCTTTTTTTTATCGCTAAGATGGAGGGACGAGCTCACAGCCCATGTGATGTGTCTGCCTGACCCAAGAGGTCACCGGAATCCAAAGACATAAACAACCTAAATGCCACCACCCCCCTTGAGATATGAGTTCTAACTCTGTGGTTTTACAGTACAACATTCATCTAGTAAATCTAATGGGTAGTCTATTGTTTCTTTCTTATCAAGTCAGTCTCTACTATCTGTTGTTTTCGGAAGCTATTCTCTAAGCCAGATATAGGTACATATAGGTAAAAAATATCATATCCATATATTTTGTGTGAAAATTTTATAATTTTGTTTCTCCTCATAATTTAGGATTAAATGTCTACACTCATTTGAAAATTTCTTTCCAAACACTGTATATTATTTTTAATCAACTCTAACAGCCACAAAACTATGGTTTTCTCAAATTACTTATCAGTCTGCTATTGCTTTCATGGTACATATTTTAATATAATTATTACACAAGTCCTATCCTGATGGTCTGATACCAAAGTCTTCTACCCGTCAAGCAGATAAGCATTAACGAAACTGAAAGATATAATCACACTGCAATATGGATTAGTTGTTTTTTTAAAGGGATTTTATGACCTGGTAACTGAGACCTTTAAGTCATGTCTTATTTCAATTTACACTCTTGTTTTTATGAAAAATTATAATATGGAGTGATATGATATGAAATGAAGATGATTAATTTAAGACATTAATCAACTGGGATGAAATTAAATGAAATGAGATGATATGGGATAAAATATAATCTCAGTAAAATGGTGCTCATTTAATGAGATTTTTAGTGGACTTTTTGGAAGATCCCGAGAAGTTACGTCCAGTGGCTTTGTTTCATTTTCCCACATTTGTGTACTTTCACAAATATTAAACGGTTAATAAACCACCGTTATTACACATTTAAACCTGCAGAAACACTAAATAGACAAAATAAAACAAACCACACAACTTCACTCCTTGCATTCCCGCCAAAAAGTCCCCAGATTAGTTGTAAAAAAATAATAAATAACTACCTTCAAGTGAATTTTAAAAGACTTCCTTTGGCTCAGTGGTTTATATTTACAAGGGGGTAGCGAACAGAAGACCTTCCTCGCTTCCGGATGTTCAGCACTGAAGTGACTGCGGACAGCATCAATGCTCGGGAAGCAAAATAAACACAAACAGCATTTATAAAGGAATGTTGGTGTTTTACTGTTGCTTTCTTGGTGTTCCGACAAGTAATGATGTAAGAACCAAACCTAGAAATGAAAAATTATAATTTAAAGCTTTGTAGAACGATGGACAGTTAAGACTGGTTTATATTTAAACCAACCTTTTATAAATTTTAAAGGTAATACAACTGTTTTCTAACACCAAGAGGTGTGACATATCTTTTTATTGGCATAGACCGAACATATATGATGCCACCCACCTTGACATATGACTTTAATATTCTAATTTGTGTTGACTGGTTTTGAAAGATTCATACAAAGTAACTATAACACCCTCTAAATATTAAGTCACTACAGATTATGGCCTTTGGTGATTGCGGTCGTTCAATAATGTGTGACGCTGGATATGTCAGATAACCAATTATAATAACTCACTGAATTAAGGACATAAAGACGCCTACTCACAAACTCTTTGCCTAACACACACAATTCACACAAAGATTCAAACAGACACACATTAGCAAAAATGGTGCATTGGTGGCATTAGCAGTTATTAAACTGTATATCAATAAATTATAAAAAATGTAATCCTGCTTTGACTACTTTTTAAAAGTTTAAGTTTGATCCTTCAAAAAAAGGTCCTTGAGCAAATCCAGTTTTACGAAAGCTCTTTAGTGTATGTAATAAATTTGCAAGTCTGTAGCCTATAAAATATGGTGGTTAATTTTCATTTATTCTGACACTCATCTATGTAATTCCCCTTGCCTAACATATATGCTCACGTTTGGCAGTCCATAAGTAATTATTTTCCATTTTCAACAGCACTAACTTCAACACCATGTCCACTCATGCCTACCTGATCACTGAAAAGCTTATCACAGCTTTCACATTTATAATAATCGTCTCTGTGCATACTGAAATGCACTTTAATCTGGTGAGTTTCTCTGTCTCCCTCATTCCAGAACAATATTGGACAATATCTGCATTTAAAACCCAAATGAGGACTGAAACAATTATCATATTCCATCTCTTGCAAATGATCTTCTAGATGCCGCCTAGTGTTCACACGATTTTCGAATTCTTTGTCGCAGAATTGACATATCCACAGGTCATCAAATTCACCAATTTCCTGCATTACGTGACTTTCCAAATCAGATAACGTTTCAAATGTGTTAGAACAAACCCTACACATATAGTATGGTGTGCATTTAGTTATATGCATTTTGGTAAGGTGGTGATAATAATCTAGGACATCAGTCATTATTGATTTANTCACACGATTTTCGAATTCTTTGTCGCAGAATTGACATATCCACAGGTCATCAAATTCACCAATTTCCTGCATTACGTGACTTTCCAAATCAGATAACGTTTCAAATGTGTTAGAACAAACCCTACACATATAGTATGGTGTGCATTTAGTTATATGCATTTTGGTAAGGTGGTGATAATAATCTAGGACATCAGTCATTATTGATTTACATATTGCACATTCAAAGTTTTCCATTTCGTCCAATGCCTTGTCATAAGCAATATACGAATTCTTCGTAACACCATTTTTGTCATTTAAAAGTTCATCTATGTGGTTTAAGTAGCATTTTTGCAAAACTATCATCTCCATAAGAGTCACATCAAAGTCTTCATCTCCTTTGTAATTCTTTACTATACTCTCTTCCTTTTCACATTTTGCATTCACTTCCTCTGATTTAGTATCTTCATCGCTCACCACTTCATCTTTCACATCCATTGAAATCTGGGGCTTCTCTTGTATCGCTATTTTTAAATGAGTTTCTTTATCAAGATCTACATAGCCTACTGCAGTTTTAGTACTCAACTCATTACTCACAAACTCGCTACTTAAGTCCGCGCCGTTTACATCAAATGGGGGATCAGTACCAGATATGATTTGAGTGAAGCATTTAAGCGTGAAATGGTGGTACCCCATATAATGATTAAAGAAGGTACGACTTAACACGTTGGGTTTGGAGCATAAACGACAAGCAAACTTTGGAGCACCTTTGTACTGAATATCCCAGAGAATGTCGCTCGATTTTGTTGATGTATTTGTAATATTATGCTTTTGAAATAAATGTGAATTATAAAGGTCATCATCAGCAACACGGAAATGGCATAATCGGCAGTGCACCAAATTATGTGCAGTGCTCATGTGATCCCTTAGTAATTTTTCAGTTGCAAAGTTTTGTATACATTGTGAACATGGCCATGGAGTATGAAACTGCAGGTGAGAAGTCCATGATTCTCGGTTCGGGACAAAATATCTGTAACAGAAACAATATTTTTGTTCTTTAGTCTAAAAAATGCTACAGAAACATTTTTAACAAAAACTAAATACATAAAATATAAATAAATATAGTATTACTATTCTAAATTCAGCATTTATATCTAGTGCTACAGAAATAAAGGAGTGGGAATGGAAGAAAGAAGTTCCGCTATTCCTACTATCCAAAAAAGGCAGCTTGACTAAATTTTTATTATTATTATTATTTTTCACAGGAATGTTACTGCCCACATAATTATTCAGATACAAGAATCAAGCTCTAATTTGTTAGCACAGTAATGGCTAATCATTACACTGGAAAAGTAAGCTGATAATCCAAATTAAAGTTAATTAATATTCAACTTGCCTGCATATTCCACAGAAATCCTTTTTATGGTTCAAAATGTAATGAACAACAAGTCTGGAGCGATTTGTGAACCAAAAGGAACATAATAAGCAGCTATAAGGGCCTGCCGGACTGAGATCTTTTAAATACAGCCAAACATCTACAGGTCTCTCAATGATAATCGGTTTTGCTGGCTGAATGCTAATACTTAGGCCTTTAGTGTTGACATATTTTTTCTTCTTTCTCTTTCTCGTTTCTATGACAATCGCTTCCGGCAGTATCAATTCTTTGGTCTCAGGGTGAGCTCTCCTTTTTGCTGCTAGTACCGAAAGTGGTTCGTCTTCAGAATCGGAACTCATCTTGGCTCAGTAGATAAATATTTATTTCCTGTTAGGCTTTAGCAGTGAGCATATTATTCTCATATTACTTTGATACACTGAAAAACTTAGCCACGACTCTGTTAAGTTTTTTCCGAATTTTATTTAAAATATATTTTTTTAATTGTATTTTCTTAAAACTTACTACCAGATCCGAGTCTGATGTTATATCTTACTCCGACGATAAAACGAACAAATGAATATATATAAATAACAAATTTGTTTATCAAATGTACTAAGGAGTGAGCTTATTTAGCAAAAATATTTTTCAGAAGTTTTTTCGCTTTTTTTGGAAACATCGCATGACACTTTCAAGCATAGACAATAAATCACAGACCTAGGTTTATAAGACTTTCAATTTTGACAGCCGGACTAAAGAAGGTTTTTTGTTTGACTTGTCCATATGAATAGGCAAAAGGTTGGCAGTCCGCAATTCTCTAGAATGTAGCTTCCAAGTCTTTTTCAAGTTATTATTGTAATCTAAAAAATAAAATTTAATAAGTGCAACAAAAGTGATTAATCTAAAATGAATTAATTATTAAAATTCAATCAAATCATACTAACTGAAATGAAGTATTCTTTCTGTCAAGGGATGAGATTTTTCGACGACACTGATGAACTTTTTGAAAATATCTTGGAAGCCTATAAAAGCTCTCTATTTATTTAATTTTCATTGTATTGAACACTTGTACTGTTTCACACTTACAGCACTTTCACTCTTAAAAATAAATGCAGGTTAATTTTATTAAAAAGGCATAGGTAACAAAAAGAACTAGTCTATTTTTATTATTTTCATTTGTATACCATTACACGCAAAAAGAATGTAGCCCATACTATTAAATCTTCATTACTTTCTTATTTTTCGACGAATTTACAACACTTGCTTCTCAATGTTTTGCAAAATCTCTGTCGTGGCTGCCATTTTATAGACCGAGATTTGTCTATGGTGTGAGTCAAAGAAAGGCGAAGCTAAACAAAAGGGTAGCATGTAGATAGCATTTACTAAAATATTAGTAAATTAATCTTATTTACTAACTAAGAATAGTTGAAATTGTTGTACAGATAAATGAACTAAACAGTTGTAATACGGTTGTATCAATTAGTATCGTGAAATGAAGCACAATGCATCGTGTGATGGTGGCCATTAGAAGCAATAATTATGTATATTGGCATACTTACTGGTTTACGAACCATAAAATGTGCTCATAATAAAGGATTTTGAGGAATTCCGGTTAAAGTTTTATGAAAATAAAAATGTAAACGGATTGTTGTGTTGTTACATGTGCTTGCGTGATAGTGTCCAGTGTAAATATACTACTTAGTGAACGATGGCTCAAAATCAAGGAGAAGTTCCAGTAGGTACTCCGAGTCAACCCGTCAAAGATAAGGATATATATGCTTGCTTGCCGGAGATGCGAATTGATGGGCCGCTGGGACCCGACGATCCTTGTCCAGGTGGTGAAGATCTACGATGGCTGCCTGCACAGGCTACGGACAGGGACCTTGTAATGTACTTACGTGCCGCACGTTCAATGGCAGCGTTTGCGGGAATGTGTGATGGTGGCTCTCCTGATGACGGCTGCGTTGCCGCCAGTCGAGACGATACGACTATCAATGCTCTTGACGTGCTGCACGACTCTGGCTACGATCCTGGTCGAGCGTTACAAGCTCTCGTGAAATGTCCGGTACCCAAAGGTATTGAGAAAAAGTGGTCAGAAGACGAAACAAAACGTTTTGTTAAAGGGATACGGCAATTTGGCAAGAATTTTTTCAAAATTAGAAAAGACCTACTGCCTCATAAAGACACTGCAGAACTTGTTGAATTTTATTATCTCTGGAAAAAGACTCCGGGTGCTAGTAGTAATAGACCTCACAGAAGAAGAAGACAAGCATCATTAAGGAGAGTCCGTAATACAAGGAATTCACGCGCAGGTACTCCCAAGGAACAAACGCCTGAAGTTGTACCTGCTTTGCCAGAGACAAATGGTTCTAGACCGTCACCAAATCCAAAGGAAGCCGGAGAAATGAGTTCAGTCACTGAAGATGAAATTTCTGAAGATGATAGTGATTCACGAGATGCCGGTGATTTAGCCAAGAGTGAAAATGGTAGAATTGTAGAAAACCCTGATGACTCACCGAGCAGAATGAGAACAAGAAATAAATCTAAAGAACAAACTACACCGAACGGTAAGAAAGCTCCGGAGGAAAGTGATATTGAACAAAAAGCAAAACCTAAACCAAAAGCTATTGTTCAAAGCAATAATAACAATATTCCCGATAAAGTAATTTCTTCACCTGTAAGTAAAGAAGTTAAGAAAAAGGTGACAAATGGAAAAGTTGATGCATCTAAAGTGAAGAAACGACTGCCAGATGATACGAAACCGGATGGAATTATGGATGGAGATGTACAAATGAAAAAGAAGAGAGCCGACCCTCCAGAAAGTCCTTCGGAGAGCCTAACTAATGATAGTTTCCCAGCCATGGATGAGACTGAAACTCAAGAACAAGAACCGGAAGCCTGTAACTTCAGTTTCAACAAAACAGATAAAGAAAGTGTAGAACAAAATAAAGAACCTGAATCTGAGCAACAACAGTCAAAACCAAATGAACATCTTGAAGTTCAAGTTAAAGTAGAAGCAAACAATGAACCACTCATTAAAACTGAAAAAGACCTTATAGCTCCTACATTCAAACTGGCTACTGATAAAGATCAAAAGAATGTTTTGGACTTAAAAACGGATACCAATGTGACTAAAAATCCTGAAAATGTGGACATGAGACCACTATCAATGCAGAATTCAGTATTCCCCAAAACAGAATTAATAATTCCTAAAGTGACACCAATGACAGTTGAAGCCATGGAAAAGATAAAAATCAAGGAAGAAATAGACCCTGAAGATCAAACTCTTAATCTACACAAGGATGAGTATCAGAAAGACCCGTTATCTCACAGTTACCCAGGACATCCTATGACTCAAGCCAATAAACCTCTAAATCTAGAAAATACTAACTTTTTTGTGAAAGATAGTCACATATACAATCCTAAACTTGGGCATGGTATTAAAATTGAAGGTGTCCCAAATATTTTCAACCCAATGAATATAACAAAAGAAAGTACAATAATCAGGAATTCAAAAGAGTATTCTGCAAGTATTCCTCCCTTTCCCTATTCATCAAATCTTAGTTTTGGCAGTGATCCTGGAAAACACAATCCTCATGGCATCAATCCATTGAAAACTGTCATAAAATTGGAACCAAGAGATGAAACAAGTGAATTAAAGAGTCAAAACGCCCCTGAAATTTTCACTGCTACAATATCAGCAGGAAATAAGGTTGATTCTCCAAACACACCAAGATTGGATTCCTTACAAAGGATTAGTCCTTCACCATCAAATGTACATGGTGCATCACCACCACCCATGGAACATCCTACTGCCATAGGAAATACTGAACCCATATCACCTGCAAACTCACAAGAAAAAGAATCAGATACCGATGATAAGCAACCAACAGACTTGAAAACTCAACATATATCAAAACCTGAAAATCAAAGAGACAGCTTGAGGCCACCAGCTTTTGCTCATCCAATAAGACCTGACAATTTGGGACTCAGAACAACTGAAGCTACCATTGTGTCTGTTGCCGGACAGAACATGCCTCCTCCACCTTTAAGTCAAGCTTCCATATCAGGATTATTGCACCCAGGTCCTTTGATAACTGTAGGTAGTGGTGCAAATGTTGGTCCGTATGGATTTATGGCAACGTCTCTCTATGGTCATCCAGGGCATCCTTCATTAGAAAAACCAGGTTCAATGCCACCTCTTATGCAACAAATTCCGCCTTCACATGGTCATCCTAGCAGTAATTCTATACAACAACAATCTAATCAAAATGATCCATCTATGCCACAAGATTTGAAAATTAAACAAGAAGTACCTGACAATATACCTGCCAATTTATCAACACACCCTTCAGATCCGTTGCAATCTCTGAAAGAAGTCAAAGTTCCAGGCTATCCTATAGGAAGTGCAATTGCTCAACATTTGAATACGGAACGAGATCGAGAATCTGTTTCTAGTGTTGAAAACAGTAGTCGACCACCAAGTCAACCGACAAATGAAAGTACAAATATGCCCAGTGGATTCCTCGGTCCTCGAATTGAAAGTATAAAAAAGGAACCGGAATTTTTACATCAACCCCACATTACTCCAGTATCTACCTCCCATGGACCACCTGATTCTATAAACACTATAACTCCAGTAAAAAGTCCACATACACCTACACCTATCAAGAGTCAACCAAGTCATAATGGTACACCTCATGGCTCTCATCGATCCACAACTTCACCATTTTCGAGACATCTGACAAGTCCATCACAACCAAGGCAAATATCTGCTTCTCCAGTTCAACCTCATACTCCAGTTTCTCATTCTGCCTTAAACTTGATGAATCCTACGCCTATTTCGATAGCAGCAACGATACCGGGACCTGTTATGCACTCTGGACAACCTGGTCACCCACCTCCACATCCGTTTGCGTCACCTCTGCATCACCCCCCTCACCCTTTGCTTCATCATCCCTCAATATTTCAACTATCTGCAGCAGCAGCGGCACACGCTATGCATCCTTACTATCCACATCCACACCCTGGATATTCAATGCCTTATCCTTATCCCTACGGACCTCTGCCACAACCCCACCCGATCCCTCCTATGCACCCTGCAGTCAGCACGGCTGGGCGTCACGATCCAGTAAAACCTTCAACAATAGAATCAACAACAATGCTTAGTTCTCATCACAGTACCAGTTCTTCAGTAACCACAAGATCTCTCCGGGAGATATCGGAAAGTAGTGAAGACCCGAGAAACCCGAATGCCACTACTGAAAGGCAGCTGCACGAAACGACAATGACCCATCATCATTCTACAAGCCACCACAGTGCAGTTCATACAAGTACAGAGAAGCAACCAAGTCACGCAGGAGGAGGCACTAATCATACGTTATCAATATCACATTCGACTTCGAGTAGCTCCTCGCAGTCAATACAACATAAAATTAACACTCAACAAAAATCTGCGGGACATTCAAGCTCACCTCACCATTTATCAGCAAGTGTTTCTCAGACCACTAGTTCATCATCAAGCGTGAATGTCACCAACAACCATACGCACCACCACTCCCACCATCTTGCGCATCATCCGGAAAGGCTATCTCCTGCGGACTCTATGCTGCTCCGACATCATCCTAAAATGCTACCCGGAAATCCAAGCCATCTCATGATTCCACCACCATCAATGGGACATCCAATGGGCTTGGGGCTTCCACCAGGGCCAGGTCCCAGTTCGATAGAAAGTTTACGATTACATGCCCAAGCTGCAGCAGGACTGCCTCCGACTCACCAGAGATCTGGATCACCTCATCAAATGCCACACGGTCATCCTCATCTAAGAGGTCCGCCGCGTCAGATTCCCGATGAAAACCCTGAACTCAAACTTGAGACACAATCACAACCGGAAGAAGAAGAAATTCCAAGTCCGGCTCACATTCCACACGGACCTAGCCCAGAGCCAAAAATAGAAGATACCGAATGTCACAGATCACAGTCTGCTATATTCCTCAGACATTGGAATCGCGGTGACTATAATTCTTGTGCGCGAACTGATCTTACATTCAAACCGGTACCTGAATCAAAACTTGCTCGAAAACGAGAGGAAAGATTGAGGAAACAAGCGGAACGTGATAGAGAAGAAAGGGAGAAGATAGCGCAGCAAGCACATAGAAAAATAGCGACGCCGGAGAAGCCGGACACGAAACCACCGTCACGCGGTGCCATAGAGACGATATCATCGCCATACGACCGTTTCCCTAGACCTCCAGGCTACCCCGACACGCCTGCGTTGCGTCAGTTATCTGAGTATGCCCGACCTCACGCCGGCTTTAGCCCGGGCAATCTGCCTCGTCACTGTATGGACCAGATGTTGCAGTATCAACTGAGCTCAATGTACGGCGCACCCGGGGCCCGTGAAAGATTAGAACTCGAACACCTCGAAAGAGAGAAACGTGATAGGGAAATTCGAGAATTACGCGAACGCGAGCTCAATGATCGGTTGAAGGAAGAACTACTCAAGAACAACGTAGGACCTCGAGCACTCGATCCTCACTGGCTCGAGATGCACCGGCGGTACGGAATGCCGCCACCACCGCCCCAGGGTGCAATCCCAGTGCAGTTCGGCCTATATCCTGGCGGACACGCACCCGGGGCGCTCTCTCAACTAGAACGCGAGCGACTCGAGCGCCTCGGCATCCCTCCGTCGGGTCCCGGTCCCACAGGACCCGGTGGCGGTCCACACCACGGCCATCACCCGCACCCCGTCGCCGCGGCTCAACTCGAAGCAGCCGAACGTCTCGCTCTAGCCGCTGACCCGATGGTGCGATTGCAGATGGCCGGGATAAATCCAGAGTATCACGCGCACACGCACGCGCACACTCATGCACACTCTCACACGCACTTGCATTTACATCCGGGACAACAAGCGGCGGCGGCACAGCAGGAAGCGCTCGGCCTTGGACCGTATCGGCCGCTACCTCACCCCGACCTGTTAGGCAGGCCGTATGCTGAGCAGTTAGCGCAGCAGGCGGCGGCACACGAGCAGTTGCAGCGTCAACTGTTACTAGACCGGGAGCGGGGCTTCCTTCACCCCGCGCACCACGAAGACTTCCTGCGGCAGCAGCGCGAGCGCGAGCTCAAGGTACGCGCTCTGGAGGAGGCGGCGCGGGCCTCTCGCCCTTAGACCTGGTGTGTCCTCTACAAAAACTCACAATGAGTGATGTGTAGTGCAGTTGTAATTATTTATATTAATATAATAATGTATTTGACACGGTCTTAACTTATTCACTTATTATCTTCTGTGTTGCATGGTCGTATAATATGCTTATTTTCCATGCTCAAATATTGTTTCTTACCTACTAGTCATAATTAAACATTATTTTAAACGAGTTTATGAGTTGGAATTTAGGTCAACAATACTTTGTATTAAATTATTCAATTTATTATGTATATTGTCTTTGATGTTAGCAACTTCTTGTCGTTATTTTGACGAAGGTGACCTTAATGTATNGTGTTGCATGGTCGTATAATATGCTTATTTTCCATGCTCAAATATTGTTTCTTACCTACTAGTCATAATTAAACATTATTTTAAACGAGTTTATGAGTTGGAATTTAGGTCAACAATACTTTGTATTAAATTATTCAATTTATTATGTATATTGTCTTTGATGTTAGCAACTTCTTGTCGTTATTTTGACGAAGGTGACCTTAATGTATAGAGAATCACAAAAACAGAAGGCCTTCAGTCCACGACTTGAACTTGTGCTTCATCGATTACCTAATAAGGGTGCTGGTGAGGGTTCTAGTGTTCGGACCACATTATGCTACTTTCTATATTATTTTCATGACATATTAGCGTATGTTTAAATAAGAGATTTTAGTTTTAAGGTAGTTTGGACTGTGACTTGCCTTTCTAACCGATTGCCTTTTTGACGTAGTGACTTGGCCCGTGTAACGCGAAACACAAAACGATTATTAATTTGTAAAAAAAAAGGTGTATGTATGTAATTACATTAAATAAAAATCCAAACAGGTTTTCTTTATAAAAAAATAATTGTAGTCGTACATATTGACATATCGATTACAAGTTATTTGTGAGTAAATAAAATTGCAACATCACAAATCGATCGGCTTGTTACTTAGAATGTACCGATCGACTTTTGTTGAACGTTTGCGTAGAGATAGCGGTGCGACGAACAATTTAGTTTATAATGTGATTTCGTTTGGAGTTTATATTAGCCGACTATAGGTTACCGCTGTTATTGCTCCTTGAGGAAATAATTCCAGTTTTATGTAATGAGCTAAAATAAACGTCCGCCAATGAGGACTCTACGACTGAAGCGATCGGAATTACAACGCATACATTGTTTATTTACGTTCAACATTACTTTTATCGCTTTCACGATGCTCTCGCACAGCTAACTCTACGTTACTGTTCTTAAGGTCTGTATTCTATTAACACGTGTAACTGCAGGCACAAATTAGTTTTACAACGTGTCAAACGTACGGTCATGGCGTCGCAGCAGAATGCCAGATGTTAAAATTTCAACATTTCAATTTTCATTGTACAGTCTTCAATAAATAAGCAATAAAGTGTTCAAATTGTACAGTAAGTATAGGTTCGTGGTTGTATTCTGCAAGTACCTTTCGAAAGCTTTGAACAGATATATTAGCTTTATTGAGGGAATTTCATATGACAATTCTTTAATAGTTTAAATACGAAAAGAGAATGGTAACTAACTATAAATAAATAGTTTGCTAAGATAATGTTAGTGAAATTGAATAATACATCTCTCACTTTTTTTATATTGTCTCAGTAATAATGAGATATAAAATGTGCGGTAGATTTGTTAATCAATAGAATCGGATTTTAATGTTCTTGTACAATATAACAATAAATGCTATCCATTGTTTTTGTAATAAATCTGTTTTTTTTTTTTTTCAATTCTGACAAATAATCGACATTAATAAAAGTAATATTATATATACCTAATTAAGAGTTCTAAATATTGTTAAAAACTAATGTAAACAACAGCCTTATTACTTATAAGAAACAGAAATATTGATGGAATACATACATCATATTAATAAATAAATAAATTACTTTCTATAGCTGAAACGTTCTTTCAACTTTGTTAAATGTACAAGAGCATGGAGGGATAATACATTTTAAAGTCAATAAAGTGATAATTTTTTTTTTTTTAGATACTGTAATAACGGTAAATGATTTTGAGATTTGAACATTATCATTCAAGCGTTTTTGTAATGTCAAAGTCAGTTGATATAAAACCTCTTAATGTTACAATTAAACTATTCTTATAAGATTGTGTTGTTACGCCCAAAATATAAACACGTTCAATGATTAAAATGCACTATAATGTAACATAATTTTATTACTTAACAAATAGACAATTAGAGTTGAAAAGATGTTATAGATTATTCTAGAATTAAAGTTTTACAATGTCGCTTCGTAGGTGTTATGCCGTAATGCCATACATACAAATTCTGATGTTTAAAAAGAAAAATGAGGAAAGAGAAAATGAGTATTATTTTTAGAGACAAATTATATGATAAAATAATAAGAAGTTGTGTCGATTAAATATTTGATTTATTAGACGATAAGGAATCGATGTCTTAGTGCTTTTGTGTAAATTTTTTTCAATAATATATGTGGAAGAAAAAACATGTATTTAATTTACTTTTTTATGTTCATAACATGAACTACCTCGACCTTTTTTCACGCTTTAAAAATAATACATCGGATTAAACAATAGAAATATCTACAGACTTGAACAAACCTTGAATTTTAAATACAAAAATAAAGGTATTTATACACTTGAAAAGTGTGTACCATTAATATACAGTGCCTAGATACTACAATTGATAGTGAATGGTTGCCTCGCTCGTCTAGAATGAGTTAAACCATTTTTTTTTACAAAATATGATTTCTAATGCCGAATTGCTATCTGACAGCTTCGCGTGATACCGCTATTACCGATGCAGCCCGCTGATTACCGTAAAGTAAACTGCCCTTGTTCAATAAGGCTTCTAAGATTAACTTCATGTTCCCCCCGTCATTTCGGATCCTCCGGATCCATTAACGGTGCTTTTAGGTACCTCAAGCACCGGTCACCGTCTTCACAGAGCCCGTCGCTTGCGACGAAAGGCTCGAGTAAATTAACCCATAGACACAGCCCACTGAGTTTCTCCCGGATCTTCTCACTCTGATCCTCTGCGAAACACTACTCTTGTTAGGGCCAGAGCAACACTTCCGGTTTGAGCCCCGCGAACTCACCTACTAGTTCGATGAATCTAGAATAACCCATCGAGGTTACTAGAATAAGTAAAAAAAACATGATTCCAATATAGATCATCTTCGCAATGAAGCCGCAAACTTGATTTTTCGGGAGCTTCAGTCGAAGTACATTTGACATTATTATGAAAAACTGATGTAATGTGATATTTTTCTCTTTTTGGTATTTCGAAAACTAAATGTAAATGTTTAAAATAATAAAAAGCAAAGCATAGGTCGAGAAACGGTTGCAGTTAAAGAAACATCAAAAGAGAAAGAAGAAAACAAGAAAAAGTCCCTCCCCATAAAAAATAGAAATTCCCTCCCGATGGCATGCTGCAATGATTTGGTATAGGTACTACTAGAGATATAATCTAAGAAGTGTTGACGTGAGGCAAGCCGGTCGTAAAACTCATGCCAAATCTCTATTTAGCATGTCAAGAGAACTTGCTGCGCTAACTCCGCATAATTGGGGATAAGGGCAAGAAGAACATGAATAATATAATGTGAAAGTAATATTTATTTATTTCTCGCTTAAATGTTTAATGTACAACATAAGCCATCGATAAAATTTACAAAATTGTGTCAGTTTAGAATAAGCTTTTAAAAGAACTGGAAGTCTGTACCTGGTCTGGTCTGGTCAAAGACCAGTATTACAAATCTCCAGGTTAGTACTTCCTTAAATGACCGAACTAAATCGATGACAGAGATCCACCCGACCCCAGTGCTCCTTTCAATTTAGAAAGATTTGAGTGCTTAAAGAGTTGCATCAAATATACCTTAATATCTGCAGTCAAATCTGAAAAATAAATCTTGTCAAAAAACAAGAAAGTCATAACAAGCTTTGTCATTTTTGGCGTGAAGAATTATCTTGAAGAATTTTACAAGATTTTTTTAATATGGTTTTTAAGATTTGTTAAGCGGTTACTTAGCGATAGATTGGTCGATAATATCGTCTTTGATTTTCAATCTAGTCTATTCGCATTGTTCGCAGTCTCTTAAATATTTGTTATATATAATATGGGACTCACAAGTAATACAGGATTACTGGCCAGCGTTTCGCAAAAGCATATTTTCTCACAGGAAAAGGTTTGCACATTCATTTCATTTACTTCCAACAGGAATTCAAGTTTTAAAGACTTAACAAGATAATGAAATTTTCTTAGATATTGAATTCGTTGTTGCCTTTGTGATAGACATAAAAGCTACTTAATTTTGATTTTTATTAAGCCCAAAGAACGCTTAATTGGAATTCTAATAATAAATCTATGATCGTAAGAAAGTTGAATCGAGATATTAGACTCATCATCATCATAGTCATTACTCTTGGCTAAGCAATCGTGGTCATGTGGAATCCTTATTTATTAGGTGTAGCCTTGATAGCTGTTCTCCATAATTCGCGAACTAAGACTTGGCGCACTCATTAAGTGGGGCTTTTCACTTGATCAGTGCAGCGTGTGGGGCTTCGTCCACTAGATATTAGACTATTTCAGGGTAAACTGTTATAGCACTAAGAATTTCCACAGAGACAGGTTTGATATTTTAAAAGGGTGGAAGATACAACTAATTTGGCAGTTTGCTAATTAAAAAAAGAAACCACTACCTACCGTTAAACTTCAAAATTATGTTTATGTGACAGCCACTCATTCAGATCAAGAGCTTATCTTCCCATCCACAGAAAAAAAGAGATGGTGACGTTTTAAAGACGCAATCTTTGTCAATATTGTTTTTTTTTTTGTGAATAATATTTTTCAGTTGAAATATCTTTTTTAGATAAAGGTTGAGCTCAGATGCGACGTGACACCCGCGCCGTTTATGCTTCGTCCTTATGCCGGCATTTACAATCCGTTTTCGCATCGATGTTCGGTTCTGTGCAATCATCCGGCTGACACCGAAGCAAAGGAGCATGTCAAAAGAATGAAGGATAATTGGGTAAGTAAAAAAAAGATGTGTGGTGTCGTGGGACACCGCATAGGAACGAAGTTCCTTATTATAAAAATATTAATTTTAAGTTCTATTCGAGCTATAAAGAAAATAATTATTCGGGTATACATTTTTTATTATCATATTTTTATTGATAAAAATAAAAAAACTACTTTACAAAGTTATCAACTTTATTTTACTCACAATGATTTAAAAAAAATGTATAATAATAATATACAAAGAAACAGCTATTTATATGAATAATACCTAATAATAACAGTCTTCACGTAGACTATACCTACATTAGACACTGTGGCTATACAGTATCGTACAGGTCATACTAAGACTATACATAAATAATAAAAATCGGTTAGGGTAGCCCTCCGCATCGTCCCCTAAGGAACTTCGTTCCAAAACATTGCTGAGACCGAAAATTCTGGTGCCAATAGATAGTTAAACTTCCTTTTATTACTACAATGTCACATAATCGTCGCTTTACATAAAATAGATAAATTCCTTTATCCAGTACCCTTTCAGAGATCGTCCTGGTTCTGCCTTCAAATTATAGGAATTGTAACTCCGCTCAATCCGTGACAAAGTCTGCCACCTTTAGAAAATGTGCGGTCGCCACGCGTTTTCTCACAGAGCGAATGTAAACAGTAGTTTATTATAGTCATAAAACTAGTTTTAAGTCATGAATTATATTACAAGTTAATTGTCTGACTGCTTTAATAATAATATTTACATAAATGATGGGCATGAGGATTGTCTCTTAATAAATATATTTGAATCATACTCGAAGTCGTCGTGGCCTAAAGGATAAGACGTCCGGTGCATTCGTATCGAGCGATGCACCGGTGTTCGAATCCCGCAGGCGGGTACCAATTTTTCTAACGAAATACGTACTCGACAAATGTTCACGATTGACTTCCACGGTGAAGGAATAACATCGTGTAATAAAAATCAAACCCGCAAAATTATAATTTGCGTAATTACTGGTGGTAGGACCTCTTGTGAGTCAGCGCGGGTAGGTACCACAGCCCTGCCTATTTCTGCCGTGAAGCAGTAACGCGTTTTGGTTTGAAGGGTGGGGCAGCCGTTGTAACTATAGTTGAGACCTTAGAACTTATATTTCAAGGTGGGTGACGCATTTACGTCGTAGATATCTATAGGCTCCAGTAACCACTTAACACCAGGTGGGCTGTGAGCTCGTCCACACGTCTAAGCAATAAAAAAAAATCACTCTAACCACCTAATCGCAAATGCCTGATTATGATAATGAATTTAAATAATTTAAATTTAATGTCTATAAAGTCCAGTTATTTGATTATTCGTATTCATTAATCTACGAGGAAGGAAATGTGAGAATATTAAATAATGAATAAATTATATGTGAATGATATCATATAAAATGAAAATTATATTTTTATCACTCATAAACCTGTATAAAAATATCATTCAATTGTTTCGTCTATGGTTTNTATGATAATGAATTTAAATAATTTAAATTTAATGTCTATAAAGTCCAGTTATTTGATTATTCGTATTCATTAATCTACGAGGAAGGAAATGTGAGAATATTAAATAATGAATAAATTATATGTGAATGATATCATATAAAATGAAAATTATATTTTTATCACTCATAAACCTGTATAAAAATATCATTCAATTGTTTCGTCTATGGTTTTTTTTTATAGTTGCAGATGGGCATACGAGCACGTGTTGAGTGTTTATCGGAGTCTTTAGTATCACAGCATGCATCCTCTCACCCAATACGAAACTCAATAAAGCCTAATTGCTTCACGGCAGTCATTTGTAGGATGGTGCTTTCCGTTCGAGATCCTAATTTGCATACAACTAGAAAAAAGTTGACTTACATTTTATAAGCAGCGGCTAATTGTAAAGCGATTTATATAATAACAATCTTCTTGTTCAAAAACCAGATCCCATATTCTATATTTAGGGGGTGGGGTCGGTGGGGGCAGCTTCTCTAAACTGTAACCTCTCCGACAATATGCACGCAACAAAGCGCATAAATCAACGCGCGAAATCTAGTCTCAAAAGCAAGGGGTGCGTCTGTAAGTTAATGCTCATTACATTAGGGGCTCACGAAATTTGAAGCTATTAAGATGATACGCATAAATAACAATGGTTTAACGTACCTAAATCGCACATAACAACTAACGCTATTCATCAATGTATTTTTATTTTGGTCGCACCAACAGACCAGACCTTTTTAGATAGATCGGTTAACAAATTCATGATCCACCTGCTTTTGAACTTTAGATTATAGACGACAAAGGTGAGTTCTGCCACCCGCCCTAAGACCTCAAGCTGATGTCGCAGTTGTCATGAAAACCAGCTAAAATGGGATAGCGCAGCGGTGGTATAATCTAATGTGTTATTGTAAACAAGGCTTTATTGCTCTAATCTCCAATTAAGCCAACGCGATTCAGAAGTTCCTTTGCTGCGTAAATCGATATGTGTTTAGCTTAAGCTTAATTTAATTCTCTGAAAAATAAAATGTCTTGTTTATTACAGTTACTCGAGGGTAAATCTCATTGTTTTCAAGAGGATCTTTCGAAGTTCCAAGAACAGAACGGCACTGAGAAGATTAGAACGCCACACGATATCGTTACTGAGGACATGTTCCGAAGGTATCTCATCTTCTGAATTCATAATTTGCAACATCTTCCTACGTTACTACATACTTTACTCTAAATACGAGAGATAAGATAGAGAGGGGGACAGGACAGAGCTGTTAACCATGGACATTAGAACTGAATTCTACCGTCAGAGAGGTTGTAAAGCTGGATGAGCGAGCTTCCAAAAAAGGAGAAGGAATACAATTCTATTGTATTTTATATGTGGTAGGTAGTTTTTTTTTAATTTTTTTTATTTATTGCTTAGATGTGTGGACGAGCTCACAGCCCACCTGGTGTTAAGTGGTTACTGGAGCCCATAGACATCTACAACGTAAATGCGCCACACACCCTGAGATATAAGTTCTAGGGTCTCAGTATAGTTACAACGGCTGCTCCACCCTTCAAACCGAAACGCATTACTGCTACACGGCAGAAATAGGCGGGGCGGTGGTACCCACCCGTGCGGACTCACAAGAGGTCCTACCAGTAATTACGCNCACCTGGTGTTAAGTGGTTACTGGAGCCCATAGACATCTACAACGTAAATGCGCCACACACCCTGAGATATAAGTTCTAGGGTCTCAGTATAGTTACAACGGCTGCTCCACCCTTCAAACCGAAACGCATTACTGCTACACGGCAGAAATAGGCGGGGCGGTGGTACCCACCCGTGCGGACTCACAAGAGGTCCTACCACCAGTAATTACGCAAATTATAATTTTGCGGGTTTCCATTTTTATTGCAGGATGTTATTCCATCACCGTGGAAGTCAATCGTGAACATTTGTTGAGTACGTATTTCATTAGAAAAATTGGTACCCGCCAGCGAGATTCGAACACCGGTGCATCGCTACATACGAATGCACCGGACGTCTTATCCTTTAGGCCACGACGACTAAAAACTTTGATTTAGTTCAAAACTTTTTTCTACATGAATCGATTTTGATAATACCTTATTTGAAACCTCTTGCTTTTTTTGTATGAAGTTGGTTTTCTTTTTTTTGTTACAATTTTGAAATATTATTTTCTTTACTCCTATGTATGGTTGATCTCTAAGGTGTTATGTGACAGATCAGATTTTTAGGTACTGTAGGTATTTCTTTGGGGCTTGATGGGCTAATTGCCCCATCCTGAATTTAAGTTATATCAAAGTGTTAATATCACTGTAAATTATAGATATGCTGAGACGGACTCGAGGCCATTGACACCGGCTCCGACCCTCGCCAGTGGAAAGTCCAGAGGTTCTCGCCGATGTCTGACACCTGACCAGCCTCATCAGAGGACCGCCATCGTTTTGGATTTGAGGAGAAGTCATAGCCAGGTTAATGATTTTTTTAAATTGATGGGCTGATAATCTTCTGGTCTATTAAAATAAACGTTTACCGAAATAGCACTTGACCTCACACGACCTCCGTGTCGCCGAGTACCTGGAGACAAAGTCGCTTAAACCTAGCACATAAAGTTTAAAAAGGCCAGATTTGAAACGCGTCCAAATTTGCTGTGGAAAAGCTATGACGTATTAAAATATTTAGTAGCCCTGTAAAGAATAGACTTAGCTATACAACAGCGCGATTAATGTTAGTACTGTAGGTACGTCAAACACGAAAATCTATCGAATTTGTAATGTAAATGTATCGAGTCCTCGATACGAAGACGGATCATTACATTAGATGGAAGTACTCGATAGCCAGCTACTGGTGGTAGGACCTCTTGTGAGTCCGCCCTGCTTATTTCTGCCGTGAAGCAGTAATGCGTTTCGGTTTGAAGGGTGGGGCAGCCGTTGTAACTATACTGAGATCTTACAACTTATATCTCAAGGTGGGTGGCACATTTACGTCGTAGATGTCCATGGGCTCCAGTAACCACTTAACATCAGGTGGGCTGTGAGCTCATCCACCCATCTAAGCATTAAAAAAAAAAACAGCTTTCGAGATTTACGTTACCGTAGGTAGTAGTAGTTCCGTAGGTTAAAGGTAGGCAGCGGCTTGGCTCTGCCCCTGGCATTAACGATGTCCATGAGCCACGGTGACCACTTATCATCAGGTGGGCCGTATGCTCGTCTGCCTACAAAGGAGGAACCGTGGAGGGAAGTTCATTCCAAAGCCGGGTGGTACGTGGCTGAAATGATCTTTGGAAACTCACTGTCGAAGAATTATGTGGCGAAAAATAGTCTGCTTTTTATGTTAAATCAATCAAGCATTCGTTAGGTAGCTAATAAACTTTCTTAAAATTCTTTAACCGTAGGAGACACTGTACTATCACGGTTATGGGACCTCGGAGACCACTGCCGGACCCAACACGAGTCCCACCAACGATCGTTCCACGCTACCGTCACTGAACTTGTCCGAGGGTGCGCACAATCGTTTGCTGAAAGGCCAGTGTGAGCAATTACCGCCGCTGGCTTCTCCACTCGTTTTAGCCAAACGGTCTTTGCCACTCAAGGAGATTGCTAGTGTCAGGACTGCCCGAAAGGTTAGTATTTTGTTTGTAAATTAGTAATAGAACCTTTAACGACGGAGGGGATGATATTACTCGGTAGACCGGCGTTCCGAATATGGTCGTTGAGTGTGCTTAGTGCGAGTTTTTTAACGTTCTCGATAGCGTAAAAGTTAACTTAAATTTGAATGCAGTTGAAACAGCGCCCCTAGCGGCAAACGTAGGCAAACGTTCCAACTCCACAAAATTTGAGTTAACTTTAACGCTATCGAGAACGTTAAAAACTCGCGCTAAGCACTCAGAACTTGTATACGAGTATATGCAAGCTTATCTTCAAAATGTCCTAAGTGAGATTCAGGCATCTGTCAAATATCTTGTGCTGTATGATGGCTACCCGCCACAAAGCTTTGAATAAAAATTTGTTATATTTCGATGTTATTGTGTTAAGGAAATAATAAATAAATGTATAGGAAAAGATAAAACAGTAATGTAACATTTTTTTCTCTATTAACCGATGTTCTTTTTTGTTTAGTATAAATAAACGAATAAAAAAGTAGCCGGGTGCAAATCAGTCACGTTTGTCTGGCCCCAATTAAGATCCCCTGTACTATGGGAATCAGAGACTGTTAACACTTATACACTTATAGGGGAGAGTGGGGTAATTGAGAACGGCGGGTAATTGGGAATAGCTAGGTAAGTACTACTTCCCGCTATATTAGATCGTCCCGATATTTTTCAACGCATGCTTCCAGCATCCCTCAGTTCGTAGGCAACAGCGAGAGATGCTGTCACGAAAAATCAAACAATTTTCATTACGTTTTTTATGTAAATTTTGTCATGTGTTACAATAGATGTTACTATCAAATTATTGAGTTCAAAAGGCAACCCATTTAGTTACTATCATGTACGTACTGTATGTTTTCAAACCTTACGCGACTTGAAGTTCGCCAAAATTTCTATTGAGCATAGTGGCCATTTTACTTTATATTGACTACTTCGGGCAATTGGGAATGGCATCAGGAGGGTAATTGGGAACATTTCTGATTACCCCTTGCGTTCTTCATTACCCGCAATGCCTCGAAATTATGTACATAAGACTGAAACAAAATACAAAATTGAAAATCTTGCATTTGAAGAAGGTTTTAGAAAATGAAAACGAAGAGGAGTTGTAATGCATAATGTGTAACGAAAAATTAGAGTCACCACCGACAGAGGATTGGATCATGTGCACCATGTACATTAACTCTTGAACACATGAAAAATGCACTGCCGGGGAGACTAGTCAAGGTTAATATGAGATATGTGCCGATCAAACAATTTGTAGTTATTATCGAGCTTTAATTGTATCCATCCTGTTTATCCCGTGCCGTTTCCATTTCCCCCGCGGGACGATCTCAATTACCCCATATGGTATTGGGTAAAAAGGAACACTATTGTTTTTTTAGTTTATTAAATTTTTTAATAAAACGTTGATTTTGGAGATTTTCTTTGTTATCAATAAGTAGACAGGTAAGCAAAGTTTACGTTTCAATAAAAGTTGATTATGTTTATGACTTTTTTCTATTAATTTTGAACATTTGAAGTTAGGTGTTCCCAATTCCCCCACTTTCCCCTAATAAATAATAATAAAAGCCTTTATTCAGACACAAAAAGATAATAGTTTAAAAAAACTAACAAAATACGCTTTTATAGAAAATCCAACTAAAAAATAGAAAATAAATTTTTAATAAATTTGAATTTGTGCTTTTCAGGATATTATCAAAATAACCCTTCTACTCATATCTGTTCATAAAATATTTATAACTACTGATATCATGCACCCCACGCTTTTTTTACAATAAAATATTTTTTTGTTACACCATTTTTAATTCAAACTTATTAAAAAAAACTCTACTTTTTAGTTGGATTTTCTATAAAAGCGTATTTTGTTAGTTTTTTTAAACTATTATTTATTTTTCATTTTTTAGTTGAATTTCAATTATTTTTATATTTTTTTTCCATTGTTTTTTTTAATATTCATTTGTCATCAGTCTTTAATAACTATACCAAACGAGTTAATCCGACGTTTTGAAAGGGATCAAAATCATATTGAAAGATTCCGTTACAAACATACATACGTCTGACGCTGATAAAAGCGTATTAATATTTACAAATAATAAACTTATATTAACGACTCGGCCGAGTCTATCAACAACTTCGTCTGTTTGCCCAACTCTGGCAAAGACCTCCTCCATTTCTTTCCGCTCTACTCGCTTTAGAGCTTTCCTTGTCCATAGTTTTCCTGCTACCGTCTTTATCTCGTCTTCCCACCTCCGAATCTGTCTGCCCCGTTCCCTTTTTCTATCTCTAGGGTACCAAAACCCTATGTTTTTGTTCCATTTTTCGATGCCTCTTATTGTATGTGCTGTCCGTTGCCATTTTAGTTTGCGCATTCTAGTTGAAACATTTTGTATCTTAGTGCGACCTTAAATTCAACATTCTTCTCTTCATAGCTGTCTGGCATGTTTCAAATTTTTTGCTTTGCGCTTTGGCAGACTTGGTAGCCATAAGTTAGAACTGGTAGCACGCAGGTGTTGTACAATTTTGATTTGACATGCATATACACACTTATATAACGTTGAAATATATACATATATAGATAATAAGCACTCGGATAAAGAGCAAACAAACAAACCTGTTCATCACAGGAAGGTTTGTTCAAGTATGTTTGGTATTGACGAGCTTGAATGTTATCAGAATTTGTCTCTTGTGTTTGTAAACATTTGTAAACATTTTTTTTTGTGTATCTCATAAGAAGCTTTAATGTGATCAATAGAGTTTCTTTTACTCGGTCGGTTATCCTGGCATAACCCTTTAAGGTACCAGGTTAGGTAGGGAAAAAAAGTTTCTTTTTTAATATGGGTCAGTTAGTTTTCTTCAAAATGGTAATAACAAAATATAACATACAATCAGTCAGTGATTATAGTCAAATTTCTTTCGTGCATTGAACTAACACTAAGACTTACAGATCGATTATGTGTAATTGCAAATAATTGTGTAAACGTTTGATAATATTCTTTAACAAAACAAACGCCCTTGTGCGATGCATTAATTGAATTTTCAAATAAAATTTTAGCTGTTATTGTTTACGTAATTATTGGGAGAACTTGCTTTACCCCACATTTAGGTAGTATTTATTATAATTGTTAACTGCGTGATGATCATGCTGAGATTCATTTAAGATACAAGGTAGGTCCTACTCTTTTGAGGAGTGTCTAAATTATCGGCGCTTTAGAGCAGCGCGCCGTGAACTGCCTTACCTCGAGACGACTGAGCCCCATTGAAATCCGCAAAAATTTTAATTTGCGTAATTACTGGTGGTAGGACCTCTTGTGAGTCCGCACGGGTGGGTACCACCACCCTGCCTATTTCTGCCGTGAAGCAGTAATGCGTTTCGGTTTGAAGTGTGTGGCAGCCGTTGTAACTATACTGAGACTTTAGAACTTATATCTCAAGATGGGTGGCGCAGTCACGTTGTGGATGTCTATGGGCTCCAGTAATCACTTAACACCAGGTGGGCTGTGAACTCGTCCACCCATCTAAGCAATAAAAAAAAATCAGGCCTCCGTTACTTTATTGGCTGAATTATGGATTTAGTGGCTAATGACCCATTCACGGGACATACTTTTCTTGTCGCATATGTTTGTATCTGGTCATTGTTGTATGCGTAATACAGAATAAAATCTAGATTAGAATCGATGTGGTATAATGGCTTGTTCTTTTTTTTAAATATTTCTAAAAATATAAGTATCGCTTTTAAGGACACTCGAGTTCTCCTTGTTCGTCTTGTTGCCCTTACCCGGGGTCCGTTATCCTATATGGGGTCGGTGCAACATATCCTCTTTTTCTAACCAGGTCTATTTCATATGTTATCTCTGCACTCACATCCTTCTATCGCATATCTTTGACACAGTCCATCCAAGTCTTTTTAGGACGCCTCCTCCTCTCATTATCGTCTCGACATAAGTCATGAAAATAGGCGAGATCATAAATTTCTATTCCAATGGGTTGAACCTTAAAAGCTAATAGCTATTATTAAGTGTCCATGAACTTATTACAAAAGAGAGAAAGAGAGAGAGAGAGAGAGACAGTGATAGATGCGAACCTTAAATATGTGTCCGTGAAAAACGGACTTATTACAGAAGAGAGAGAGAGAGAGAGAGACAGATGTGAACCTTAAACAGTGTCAATGAAAAATCAACTTATTACAGAAGAGAGAGAGAGACAGATGTGAAACTTAAATATGTGTCCGTGAAAAACGGACTTATTACAAAAGAGAGAGAGAGAGAGAGTTATATGGAGGCACCTGTCCTCGATTGACGCAAAAGAAGGCGGGGATAATCAGGGCCGCGGTAATTTTCCCACTTGAAAAATAAGTAGACCATTCATATCGGAAATCATATTCAATGTTAACTAGCAACCAATTGTTTTCGTTTCGACTTTGACGTCAGCGTGTTATCTTAGTGCCGATTTAAAAACCACGAACGCAACACGAAAATAATTTAGCATTCGCCGCTAGAACGTGTAACATGTTGCCGTTTCTAGTATCCAAAACTACATTGCTACCATCGAAGAAGTACACAAAGGAAAAGAAGCCTAAAGAAAGCGTCCTCGTTACGGGTGATAACTTCTCCACCTTGAGACAGAAACGTATTAAACGAAGACCGTGGAAACTGCCCGCGGCTCTCCCAACCCTTACGTGTGATTGTAATTTAATGCACCTGACTAAAATAGTGATTAGTTACGCTCCCAAAAGCCGTAAACGGGGCGCTTCTAATATATTACTCTCGATGACGGCTTGGGGTACAACAGGCCAAAGGAAACGCATGAAAATACCCAGTGTCAAGTTGACGAAAAAATTTACTACCAAAGACAACAGACCTTTAATATACGAAACTGAGGATTTTTTCAAAAAACTCGAGGTAATGGGAATAAGTATCCGAAGAATAGTCCGGTTTTCGTTTTATGCTTTTATTGGGATTGATTTAAAAACTAAATTAACTGTTATTTCATTATTTTTTGTTTTACTTTTCTTTTACTACTACTAAGGTGTCTTTAAGCGATTTTTTTTAAACAGTTACTGCCATGTGCTTCACCGGTGCCTTACGCGGCGCAATGAAGTAATTATGACGATTTCTCTCTTCGATCTTCTTACTAAGGCGCCCGAACATCTAGTAGAGCCTAGGGAAAACGAATCCGATGACGCCGAGAATAAGTCTATTTCTAACAGACCTAAATAACTAAAACTTAGATTAACAAACAAAAGAAGGCAAAGTAAGGCAATCCAGGCGCTTAGTAACAGAAATCGAGATAATTACTTTAGCCACGTAGAGCACTGGTGACGCATGTGGCAGTCAACGTTTAAAAAAAATCGCTTAAAGACACCTTAGTTGGGTAAAAGGAAGGTAAAACAAAATAAATAAACCTACATGGCAGTCAATGTGTTAAAGAATCAATCAAAGATTTACTGATATTGCAACTTTATGTTTTTCCTCTTGTAACGAAAACTCGAGTTTTTTTATTTCGTTTCGATACATCACATTGCCATTTGTGATTTATTTTTCAGAATCAACTTAAAGCTTTGAACTTAGGCAAGCCACCGAAGACCAAGAAAAATGACATTCCATCGTCACAGCGTTCCAAGAATGACAGAGAAGTAAACGCTGGCAATGAAACTCTTCGCGACGATGTAGATGATGGAGGTTAGTACGTTGCAGGATTATTTAAATCAGGCTGGCTGACCCAGGATTACTCACCTTCCCGATGTCGCTGCATCTTGGTTCGGTCAGTTGACGGAGACATATGCACAGCACAGAAATTCACAGAATGGTTTCTATTCTTTCAATGGTGTTTTTCCGCCGTTGAGCTGAGAAAAGAGACATGTTAATTTTTCTTCTGCTGTTTATCTTTTTTTCCTTTTTTTATTAATCTACTGCGTAATTATGTCGATTTTAGGACTGCCACAGCTTTTTTTTTCCTATCTAAGCTGAGAACCTTGAGAGGCTATTTAGCGTAACCTTAACTAGTAGGCGAGCTCACGGGGCTCAAACCTGACAATTGCTAACACGAACCCTAGCAAGAGCCGTGCTTCGCAGAATCTACCCCCGGATCGGAAACGCGACCCACTGAGAAGATTTGGCGAAAAACTCAGTGAGCTGTGTCTGTGGGACAATTTACTTGCCGAGCCCTTCGTCGCAAGCGACGGGTTCGACGAGAACGATGACTGGTGCTTGAGGTACCTAAAAGCACAGTTAGTGGATCAGGAGGATCCGAGATGACTTGCACAGCTTTCGTGAATAGTAGATGTAATAAAAAATACTTTAACAGTTCAAGCTCGCTTTTATTATTTGAGTTGGTCGTCAAAATGCAAATATCGTGTCAATTACAGTCTAATTTTCTATTTTAAAAAAACCTAACAACTAGTAACTGCAAGTAAACTAAATTATGAAGTTTTAATTTCATGTCCAGGTGGTGGAGAACAAAAAAGACGCGGCAAACGTCGTCGCAAAGGACGTCCAGGAGGCAGCGACCGCTTGACTTCGGCGGGATTGGCAGCTCAAACACAGCAAGACCCTGAAACACAAGTAAATATTGTATTGCAATAATACTTCTTGCCAATCTAAAACTAAAAGGTTTTTTTTTGTTGCTTCGATGTCTGGACGAGCTCACGGCCCACCTGATGTTAAATGGTTACCGGAACCCCATAGACATCTAAAACGTAAATTCCGCCACCCACCTTGAGATATGAGTTCTAAGATCTCCGTTTTTACAGTACAAGGGCCTCCCCACACTTCAAACCGAAACACATTACTGCTTCACGACAGAAATAGGCAGGGTGGTGATACTTACCCATGCAGACTCACAAGATATTTTACCACCAGTAATTTCGCTTTCATTTCATGTCAGTTCAACGCTCCTAATGCTAAGCTCAGTTTTACAATAGCAATCATAAGTTACTATATAAATTTGAGTAAGTAGTTGGAAAACCGTGCACCTAATGTGCACGGTTTTCCAACATTCCACATTTCATTTCAGATCTTAAAAGCAAAAATAAACTTTTAAAGATCATTTTGTTGTCTGCTTGTCTGTGGGTCTGTCTGTTTGACGCTTAGGCGATTTTTCTTAGTAGAGATGACTAGATATAAAATGATGTATGTACCTACCAAAGAATAAAGTCGTACCGGAAGGAAGATATAAAAAACTCGAGATTTAAATCTAAGCAAGCCTAGAAAATAGTTAAAGCTCTAGATTTTAGATTTTATTTATGATAGAGTATATCGTAACCCTGCACGGGTAGGTATTCACCTATTCACTATTCTACCTATTCCTGCCGCGAAGTATCTATGTGTTGCAATTTGAATTTGAGTATTTCGTTATTTCATTTCAATGCAAGCTTCGAGATCATATGCTAAGGTGGTATCGGGATGTGGAAAACAGACTTCGACTATTTAAAATTATATCGTGCTTTTTACTATTTTTTGAATTCCGTTTCCATTTCATTAGATCGCCGGAATAGGAACTGACTCACAGAACCCTAGTTCCCGAGGCTCCGTCGCTTCGACAGCCGATGATGATATCATTGTACCGCCGGTTGTCAAGACCAGTATAGCGAAGAAGACCGACTCATTTCTCGATGACGATATATTGAAATACCTGCACAGAGAAGTCGATGAAGAAGCAATCGAAATTGAATTTGATGTAAAGGTGAATGAATGTTTTGTATTTATTTATTTCATTATCAGCCTACATTTCGCACCTTTAAAATTACAGAATCCCAACCCAAAAAATGTGTTTGATGGAAAACATCGAATACAGTTTTCAAACCGAAAAGACGTAAAGGAAGGGGACGAAGTGAAAGAGACCGATGTATATGTTTGTCCCCCTTCTACTTTTGGTCATATGATTATTAAGGTCGCGGAATAGGATTGTTTTAGGTCCATTTTTTAATTAAAATCAAAATCCAATATATTCTAAAGATGCGCTTTGTCCGACTGCTAAACATAGACCTCATGTAATTTGCGCCACTAAGACCACGAACCTGCAAATAGAACGAGACTAAAAGAAGGGATCGCTTATAAATAATTCCATCCAGGTTTTTTTAATGCACTTAATTTGTAGACAAACTCGCATCTCACTTGGTGTTTATTCGGACCGATGAACATTACCAATGTGTCTAACCCTCACTCGTCCTAAGTCATTCATTTGTTCATTCGAACTTTTATTTACATTGCCCATCAGGTGCTCCACCTTTCAAGGCAGAGCGCATGATTGGTTTACGGCAGAAATATGCTTCTCCTACCTTACCTTACTGAGCTCAGAATACGCTCTACCAGTTTCGAACGAGAAAATCCAGGCCCAGTGGCTCATTATAGACATAAAAGGCATTTTGAAAAATCCGCCACTCTAAATAGTGAAGAATTCTATTAATTGCGTCATCTTTGTTTTTAATGTGGTATGGAAGTGATATTGTGGATAAAATAATTACTCATTGCGAGTTTAGATCCTCTCAAATTAGATATGACGCTCACGTCCTAGCTTCAATAGCAATTACAATTAGTGCAATTTTTGTAACATTGCTTTTAATATGTATATCCTCAGAGACGTTACGTCCTTGAAGAAGCTCTGCGCACGCGTCCCGATCGTCCTCAAGGTCAAGAGATGCAGGCTCTACTTCGGGAACTGAAGGTTCCAGCTGTAAGTCTCGGGGACTGGCTACACATACCAAGAGTGTTCTCGAGACAGAACGCACAGTTTTCATTGCCGATAGATTCGAATGAACTTGAGGGTACTTTAAAATTTTAAAATACAATTTATTTTATAGGGCTGCTTTATTATGTAGATTATGTAACTGATGGAATTGATGATAAATTCAGGGACGTTGGGACGCATCCCTAACAGGCTACGAATCTGAGTAATATAGATATAGCAGTTTCATTTGATGTATTGCAGAGACCAAAGCCCTGCGTTTAGTAAAATCATAATTTACATTATGGCACTTATAAGAATCGTTTCCAAAACAAAGACTAGTGATAAGGCAACATTAAAATCGTAATAGAGTTTTTTTTGGACCACGCGACTTTAACAAACTCAGGTGACGCTAGGGATCGCCTGTTAGCCGCATTGGCTTTAGATTTCTGCCTTACCAAATACGAACTTAAAAATAACCGATAACTGTTTACGGGAACAGTTGCCTGAACACCTTTTAATTGTGGCAACAATAAAGGTCCTTTAATCCTAATAAAACATCACTAGAGTAAAACATTATGAAGTATTAAGACGTATAATTATAACCTGAGTGTATAATTTAATTGCAGTTTTAACTCCAATGAACTACGCAGCGAGATTCGTATCTTTGAAGAAGTCAAAGCAATTATTGTATCTGACCGTGTTGAGGAAATTTCGTCCGAACGGCTATAGGATGCCTATAAAGGTAAGTCGAATACAAATATGTATCTTATTGAAATCAAGATACAGTCTTAGGCTATTGATAGCTGTTTTATTGTAATGAAATACGTACTTAAAAATTGTTCACGATTGACTTCCACGGTGAAGGAATAACATTGTGTAATAAAAATCAAACTCGCAAAATTATAATTTGCGTAATTACTGGTGGTAGGACCTCTTGTGAGTCCGCGCGGTGAAGCAGTAATGTGTTTCGGTTTGTAGGGCGGGGCAGCCGTTGTAACTATACTGAGACCTTATATCTCAAGGTGTGTGGCGCATTTACGTTGAAAATGTCTATGGGTTCTAGTAACAACTTAACACCAGGTGGGCTGTGAGCTCGTCCACACACCAAGGCAATAAAAAAAATTATTGTAAGACAACAAATGAAGTTATTGACCATCAAACTACAAGGAAATTTCGATTATATTGTCATCTGAACAAGGCGAAGTATTGATTACAAGACGTAACGGGATCGCAAACGCACCAGTCTCTGAGGATTACATGTTTCTGTTGAAGCTTGTTCGTCTTATGGTCTTATTCCAGGAACAGTTAATGTTAAATGGTCCACATCGAATAGTCTCGAAAACTAGGGTTTTCTCCTCTCATGGGCAAAAAGACCAGAACAAGTCCCTAAATGCCAAATATCTTGTACAAAGATCCGACCGTAAATCGAATTTGGAATAGCTGGTGTATTACAGTCTTTAGCTATTAGACTAGCTAGGTTAATTACACCGCGTCTTGTCAATTTTGTCAGATATGAACGAAATATAACTTTGTAGGTTAGTTATAGCTCAAATATTCAATCAAATGTTTTAACTTAATGAAATGCCTATTTAGGATATAGAAGATGGTCTTATCTTAATGATGGGTGGTATTATGACACTAAGTCAAGTCAACCACTTCAAAGAAATCATGAGCTGGACGTATTATGAGGAAGAAGAGAGTATACCGGACGAAATTAAGTTGACCTTACTGAACACCGGATACAGGAAGAACTCTGTTTCTGAGGGAGGAGATTCAGAAGAGGTAACTAACAACTATTTTATTGCTATTGAGATCGACAGTTGAATACCAACACTTTGTACCAATACGACGAAGATGCGACAGATTACATATACGCGATCTGTCTCTCTCTCCCTTTCTTGGAGAGCCAACGTAAAGTCTCTTCCCAAAATTGAAAATAAAGGAGTTCATTTTGATGGTGAATCATTATGGGTCGTAATAAGCGATGTTTGACTTCNTAACAACTATTTTATTGCTATTGAGATCGACAGTTGAATACCAACACTTTGTACCAATACGACGAAGATGCGACAGATTACATATACGCGATCTGTCTCTCTCTCCCTTTCTTGGAGAGCCAACGTAAAGTCTCTTCCCAAAATTGAAAATAAAGGAGTTCATTTTGATGGTGAATCATTATGGGTCGTAATAAGCGATATTTGACTTCTGTGAGTACGCCTTCTTTTAGAGATTTGCGACGAGACACGGGAGATAAAGCTTTAATCTTTATCTCCCTCTCGCTCTCCCTGATTCAATACGCCGTTGTCGAGGGGAGACGGTATTAAAGCCTAATTTCCGGCTCTCTCAAATGTTTCCTCGCATACCGGCTTAGGAACCGGAACCTCTTTCGAGGATCGAACGTGGTTGAGTAATATAAGATTTTAGTCAACCATCAACAAGTCTAGCTCGTCGCCCCTGATATATAAAGGAAAGTTTCACGATTTCCACTTCCTCAAAAAACACTTGAAATCTTAATTGTATTGAAATTGGAACTCACGGTCACTTCGATACATAAATGCAGAGGATGTTGAAGCATACCTTGCAGGTTAACAGTAAGCTTGAACAGTGGCAGTCCTGACTAGTGATAATGTATGGATAAATAAATCAGGTTGATGATACTCAAGAACGGGTTCCCAGATTCCCTTTAGAGAACTTGTCGAATATCGAATATTATAATTATGGTCTGCTGATAACAAACTATACTACCTAATTTATATAACCTTTGTTACAGCCTGAAGGACACACAGTTAAATTTAGAACTTGGTGTGGTCTGTGCGCGATTTGTGAACGCATGTACGGACGATTTCCGCTTCGAGAGAAAGATCCCCCAGACGGGGTAAGCAATAAGCACTTACATATATCAATATCCTATTCTATATTTAAACATGAAAATTGATTTGGTATAAATAATAATTAAAAAATCGATCCGTATACCACAATTTACCAAACACAGCAAAGTACTACCTATTTGTCATAAATTTTTCTTTACTTTTAAAATAATTAAAAAGCATGTACATATTGTTCCTGACTGTGTATTTTTTCTTTCAGATTGAATTAAGTGATTTTAGCATGATAGAAGTTAAACTAGCTACACTTAAAGTAAACAGTGGGTTGAGAGAAATTTTAAATACAATAAAAGAACGATAATTGAAATAATATATAATAAAATTTAAATTGAACAAGCATTTTCATTTTAACTGTTTTCGAACGACTTTATTTCATAAATATAGTTGTAAATGACATTTCTCACGTTTGACATATGTAGTGAGTTGATTACACGATGAAATCGATTTTGAAATCGGTTTCATTGAATGGAAAATGTCGGTCACACATTTGAAAATGAAAATAATCAACAAAAATGGCCCTTTGTAGATAAGCAATTATGAATCGGTAAATTTGTGAATAACAAGAGTTTCGTAAGTATTCAACAGTTTAATTTGTTTACTATACCTTTTTCATTTTCAAACACCAACTTGCTATATTTGGAAAAATTTATTTGAATTTATTTTAGCGATCGATTTCGTAACCAAACAAATATCATATTTAAGTTGATTTTTCATCCGATCTTAATTATATATTTTCATTGCCTTTAAAATGAATCGAATGAAGTTTTTGTTATCGATCATGTGTTAGTATTGTTATAACAATGGCACTAATGATATCCCACCACTACCAGTGTCGAAACAATAAACGGTTAAATTGAGAGAACTATTTTCGTCGTACGTACTTGTAATTTAATTGTATTTTTAAACATAAAAACAAACACCGGTGACCGTTAGCGCACATGCGGGTTCAATTCAAGACGTTGTACGGTGTATTATTTTGAACGGAAAACCTTAAGATAAACATGGACCGGGCAGCGGCTGGTGTCGACGGTAATGCTGAATTTATTATAGTATTCTCTGCGTTGGTGTGCTAGTTAAAATTTAAAACTAATAATAGAAGTGTATTACAGAATGTTACATGACGGCGCTACAGATTTTTGACTATTGTGGTACAGAAAGGAGTGGGTCACTGCGCGTGGACGATCTTATGGATAAATTTGCACCGTTCGTAAAAACTAACAGGTTAGTGATAATGCGTTGATAATTTAAGTAATTAACCCATTTTACGTGAGTAAAAAAACTTATATTGCGAGACTGCGATGTTGTTTCTCGCCAGGAAAAATAGTAATAATGAAAATTAGTAGTGATCAATGATTATTTTGGTAATGCTATTTATTATCTTTGTGAAGCTGCATTGCAGATCATAATATATTTGCTATGAAAATATTTATTATATAGTTGCTAGGTCTAGAGAGCTTGATTTGTCAGAATTCACTTGGTTGGAGTAGCTATTTTTAGACCTTAGAGATGAATGACATTTTTATTTTGGGTGACTTAAACTTATATTGAATATGTACATATCTGGGAAGAATACAGCAGAATATCCTAGCTTAAGGTAATTGGATATGGAACATGTGAGTTTAAATTTCCTTTTTTTAATGCACACACAGGTGAACAACTACATATTTCACAACATGAATGGAGACTCTAAAAGTCTCCATTCATGTTGTCTTAATTAAATAAAATACAATAAGCCCCCACCACCAACCAATATTAAATTAATAATATTTTCAATAATATAACATATTCCACAACATTGAAAATTCTACTGTACGTTAAATTTTATTGTTGCTATTTACTATCAGACTAACTTTTGTTACAACTTATGGTTACCGTAAACTGTTTAACATAATGAATTAATTTGTCTATAAGGTTTTGTAAAGCTTCATCAAGTACCTGATTCAACTCTTTAGTGTGTAAATGTTTCTTTGGTAAATAGCTCTTAAAAAGGAAGGCCTAATTTAGTTATATATGCTAATAGACAAAAGTGGCACATCACACCTAAGGAATGACTTATGCACGAAGAAACAGCTTTTTGCCACTCATTTGGTTTTAGCCTGTCTCTCTACTGGGCCACAAGTATTATCTACCTCCACTTTATTCTATTAAGAAAATGGCCTTTAGAGTTTTTTATTTTATTTTTATTACTTAGATGAGTGGAAGAAAGAACTCACAGCTCACCTGGTGTTAAGTAGTTACTGGAGTCCATAGACATCTATAACGTAAATGTGACACCCACCTTGAGATAAGTTCTAAGGTCTCAGTATAGTTACAAGGGCTGCCTAACCCTTCAAACCGAAACACATTACTGCTTCACGCCAGAAATAGGTGGGGTGGTGGTATCTACCCGCGCAGACTCACAAGGGGTCCTACCACCAGTAAGAGTTTTTGATACCACCACTAAAGTTCCCTGTTTGAAGAGTTTGCAGAAATTTCTACCACAAAAGAAGAAATAGTTAATACTTACACTAGGTACAGGTCTCGCTTGTTAAAATATTCAATTAAGCTAGTCTCGAAGTTACTTAGCCCATTTCTACATCAACGCTTAAGAATAGCAAACATTTCAAACGCAGAGCTAAACAAAGAGATTATGCCATTGGATAAGGGCCTCTGCAAGCTATAGTTTTTACCTCTCACCTGCTTATAGTATAAGTATTGATTGCAGATGGTATAATAAGTAAAGCTCATAAAAATAAGTAGATAGGATAGATACAGAGTATAAATATTTAGAATAGATATTTCAAAACCTCTTGGTCTACTCAGAAACTGTTTTCTCTATGTTTTGTATGACTGTGAGTTGTGAACGAGGAATTGTCCGAGATAACCAAATGCTACCGAAGTAGTTTTGTTAGTTTGATGTGTTGTAAGATATTATTTGTGCTATAAATCATTCTATAAAAAAATCTCTTTCTGGTGTTTCTTAACATGTCCTGATTTGAATTTCTTGCATATAGGTTTACACAGTCTAGTTCTTCTCTTTCTGGTGTTTCTTAACATGTCCTGATTTCAATTGCTTGCACATAAGTTTACAGTCACATAAGTTTGCACATAAGTTTAAGTCTACTTTGTTAGTGACAACAAGCATATATTGGATATACAAAATTAGCTCTTATCTTCTGCGGTAGTAAATCTCGCTGACACACAAACAAAGATGCAGTTCAAAACGTTGAGCTTTGAAAAATTGCCTTTCTATTTACAATCTCGTTTCTGTTTTTGTTATATTTTTGTATAATTATGATTTTTTTATTCTGGCTCAAAATATAACATAATTCCGCAGATAGCAGCTTGGCTCTGCCCCTGGCATTGCTGACGTCCATGAGTAACGGTAACCACTTACCATCAGGTGGGCCCTATGCTCTTGTGCCTACATAGATAGCAAAGAAATACATAATATTCACAACAACATACTCCACTTCCTTGTAAAAAAAATTTATTAAAACAATATTTATTTTTACGTCAATTTTATAGCATCTATTTTTACATGCATGTTCTTGTACGCGTGTGGTATGTGTCATATACTGATGTCTTGTCAGTTAATTTCGTTTCGGCTCATAAATAGGAGCAATTCTTGAAGACAGATCTTTTTGTATTAAGATTAATGGAACTGATTAAAAAATGAGTAGAAGACCAATTGTATCATGCTATTAACAAACGAAGCGACACTGGCCGACACTGTGTTTTGTCTCTTTCTAACGAACAAACGAAGCGAAACTGGCTGACCCTGTGTTTTGTCTCTTTCTAACGTATTTGAAGCCAAAGAGTCTCGTTTTAATTCAATTGAAGCATAATTCGAGGTTGTACGAACTAAAATTCTTGCAGAAATTTGTCGTGTGCAAATGAAGTTTGCTGTAAGAGACTAATTTCGCGTTTGTCCAAAATGTTTCTGCTGCTGTCATTAGTTAGCCTAGCATTTCTTGATCTAATTCCCACGTTCGTGCAATCAATTACGTAAACAAACAATTCATTATGCGCTTAAAAAATTATCTTCTTGTTTTTCTCCACCTTATCCCACTAGGTGGGGTCGGCACAGCTCATTTTTCTCTTCCATTCTCTTCTATCAGCCGTCATTTCAACACTCACTCCTCTCTCTCTCTCGTATCGTCATTCACACACTCCATCCGTTCATGTGCTCATCGGTCGACCTCTTCCCCTCCACCTTGCACTACCATTTTCGCACATCTAGTCAAATGCATCTTCTCTCTACACATCACGTGTCCATGCCACGCTAATCGTCCGCTCTTTAATTTGTTGATTACGGGGCTACTTTCACACTTCCTCTGATGCGCTTAAAAAACTATGACATTTAAAAAAAGAAACATTCCTAACAATTGTTAATGTTACAACGAAAACAAATCTAAATTTAATCATTATCACAGGTCAGAATACACGTACCTAAAATCATTACTGGACCCGGACAAGGATAACCCCGAGATAAGCGTTACAAAGCTAGCTACAGCTCTCCATCGTTACAGCGAAAGCCAGAAGACCAAGCTCGATTTCGATGAGAGGCAAGTAATCCTCCTCCTTCAGTCGATCGCTCATTGTGGACCATCGTGATGCGCCCGCCTGTGACTTTTTTTTTGTAATTTGTAGCCACAAAGCAAGTAATAAGGTACGATTAAATATATATATAGACGCTTGAAAGGCAAACGTGACTAAGCGACAATGCGTGAACTTTACAGTAGACTAATTTAAAATTGAAATATCTGAAAATAAAACTATTTTAACGAATCCAGCGAAATGATTTTAATAGACCTAGAAATATATATTTTTTGCGCATCGAATATGGTTATTGCCTATCATTTATGTACAAAGCAGTTATTGTCGCTTAGTTACGTTTGCCTTTCAAGCGTCGATATGTATAATAAGGCTGCCTTATGTACGTGTTGGAATAAAAAATAAGTACAAATACTGTAGAATGTAGGACATGATAAATTGATGTATGTACGTAAAAAACAAACTATTGTAACAAACTAAATATAATTTTGATCAGTATCATTTATTATTCTTGTTGAAAAAAAAAATTCTATAAATTGGACATTTTATAAACATTTTTGTTGAAGTTTAATTATTTTGAAAATATAGAAATTGGTATTATAAAGGTCGTCAATAGTTATAATAGAAGATGGCTGGTCAAAAATTGTATTTAAATAATTGTCTATAGGTATTATGTAGATCATTGCAAAAATATGTACCTAATCTATGATTCGAGACTAAGAAAAAAATCGAATCTACATTATTCCGATGCTGTTGTGATTGGCGTGTCATGGGTAGCGTTTAGATCGCTGGCTCGTCTCCCATGAAGAAATACATCATATCTACATACATGACATCATTCCACCGATTAAAACTGTTTACATTATTTTGTGTAACGGTTTGCAAATAGTTTGCCGTTGCTGGTTCCGTTTTACGAATTAAGGTTAATTCTATATAGATTATAATATTGTTTGCAGTGCACATGTCACTAGAGTTTTCGCCTAATTTTTTTTTAAACATTACAATGCAGATATAGAGCTCGTTTTTGCTTGCACTAAATGCGTCTATAGACATGGTTGGACACAGCCAGTCACATTAAAATTTAAGGTCGTAGCGTTAACTGCATTGACCAACTTCAAGTCACATTGTCACATCCTTCGAACCGGAAAGTATGACTGCTTCGCGATAGAAATTGGTGGGATGATATAACAAGGTCGCATTCCAATAGTAACTACTTTTGCAGTCCTTTGGCCTAAAAGATAAGATGCCCGGTGCATTCGTATCGAGCGATGCGACGGTGCCGGCGTTCGAATCCCGCAAGCTGGAAATATTTTTTTTAATGAGATACGTACCTGTAATAGTGTACTAAAAATAAATGCAAAAAAAAGCATAATTTTGGTAGCAACCACTTAACGCATTTATTTTCATTCATGTCAGTATTAAATTTCACATAATTTATGGATAAATAAGTAAGTGAGCGGACAGTTTGGTGCTAAGCAATTCTAAATTAGTGTATCATTATAATTGCTCAAGCCGGTTTGGTTATAATTAGTCCGAGAATGCGGGTGGGTACACAGAATAAATTATGATTTTAGATCTGCAGCCCTTCTATGCAACAGAAACTTATGTTGTTCGTTGTTTATTGCAGTTTTAATTTGAAAAGTGGACAAGCGCCCCAGGATTCGGATTCCGGTATATCAACAGATGGTGAGATAATATTCACATCTATACAGTCAAAAACTCCTTATGAAAAACCTCTTTATGGATTCTATTCGAAAAATGCAATCCAATTTCTATATTCGCGGATATTCGAACCGTCGACGCCCTAGACACGTCCTTACGGATCCATCAAATCCAATCCTTTGTATTAGACGCCTTCAGCTTTAACACTAGGAACAGGCTTGGGGACCCCGGTAACCGTACTCGTTGAACTCGACAAAGAGTTCGACGTGCAACCTAACCCATGAATCAGCGCGCTGAGTTTCTCGCCGGATCTTCTCAGCGGGTCGCGATTCCGATTGGGTAGTAGATTCATTCGCGAAGCAGTTGCTTGAGTTCGGAGGCCTTCGGAGGCGCTCGGAGAGCTGCTAGCAAATCCCACCCCTTCTGCCACCATTCGCCCACCTGTCCTGGTGAAACTGGAAAGGCCTCCGGGCCACCAGTGATCTTTTTTTTATTTTTTTTATTGCTTAAATGGGTGGACGAGCTCACAGCTCACCTTGTGTTAAGTGGTAACTGGAGCCCATAGACATCTACAACGTAAATGCGCCACCCACATTGAGATATAAGTTCGGAGGACTCAAGTATAGTTACAACGGCTGCCCCACCCTTCAAACCGAAACGCATTACTGCTTCACGGCAGAAATAGGTGGGGTGGTGATACCTACCCGCGCGGACTCACATGAAGTCCAACCACCAGTTAAAACTTCAATCCTAAAAAAAAAACTACACAACATAATAATACAAACAAAAAAAAAAACATCAAATTTACACACAAAAATATATAAATTTCTAAATTTAATGTTTGGATACTGTATAACGAGTGCACCAATATCAGATTTCGCTTACAAGATGTGGTACCTGAAGCCTAATAAACCTTACTAACCGTAAGCCTGGTCTCGTAGGGTTCCAACTCTTGGAGGAGCTGCAAAGCGAGCTCCGGGAGAAGGCCCACTTGGCCCAGCAGCTCCGCTCACAGCTCGACTTCACGGACCGCCAGCACGAGGAGGCGCTCGCCGCGCTCACCGCCGAGCGAGACTCCATGCGATCCCATCTCAGCATGTAAGTTACAGGCCGCATTCGAACTAAATATTGTTTGTTACGCGCTGAGGGTTCGGGATAAATAAAATTTCACCAAAGTACAACTGAGAACTGTATTCGACACTTTGAACACTTAAAACACTCAACAAACACTTTAAAACTCTCAATTCGCTTGTTCGCTGTTTCGCTTCGTGTAGTTCCGATTACTGACTGCGCGCCATCTCTGCAACGCTTTTATAGCCGATACCTTATCCCTAGAATTATCGAGAATATTCCACACATATCTAGTCGTGGTTTCCGCTATCTGACAATAGATGGCGTTGTACTTCTCGGACGTTCTAGGCTTTACTAGATCCTTCGATATTCGTTCGACTGTTCGGCGATAGATGACGTTACTCTTACCGGCGTAACAATATCAAACGGAAGAAACACTAAATATACAAAATAAAACAAATCACACAACTTCACTCCTCGCGCTTCCGCCAAAAAGTCGTAATGTTTACGCGCAGCCTGCGGGAGGAGAACGCGGCCCTGACGCACGCCCGACGCGACTACGAGGAGGCGACCGACCGGCTGCTGGCCAGCGAGAGGGCCCTGGGCGACGTGCGCCGGGAACTGGACACCAGCAGGCGCCGGGCGAGGGTGCTGCACGAACAAGTCACCACTTTAGAGAATGAGGTATGCTTACGAAGACATTCACTAGTCTACATGCACTGCCATTGTGCCTGCTACTGTCGCAGTGCACTGATAATAATCACGTTATGACTCCTATGCACTCCACTTGTAAAGATGGACTGCTTAGAACAAAAAAGAAAAACACTTAAGATTTCACATCTGTCTCGGTTACATCGAGTTATGATCCATTCTACTATCCCTACCTCTAAGAGTTGTGTAGACCAGATATCTGATGATGATTTTTTGTGAATATTTCACTTCACGTTGTGGTCTTTGGAAATTAGAAACTAATTGGATGAGCTCGCTGTCACACCTCACCATCTTTCTATCTCATTCTCATATCTATTCTTAGTCTGAAATAATACTACAGGAGTAGCCAAGTACGTACATCCATTAAAACTCTATATCTAAAAATGAATTGCTGTTCGTTAGTCTCGCTAAAACTCGAGAACGGCTGAACCGATTTGGCTAATTTTGATCTTGAATTATTTGTGGAAGTCCAGAATAAGTTCAAAAGGTAAATAAATATGAAAATGCTCGGAATTAAATAAAAATAACAATTTTGTTTTTCCTTTGATGAGTCCCCCGTCACACGGATTCCTTTTGTTTGTTATAAGTTTATTTTATACAAACGTTTAGGTCTTTTATTTATCGATTGAGGCACTACGAAGTCTGCCGGGTCAGCTAGTATCAAAATAAATGATACTTAAGGGAGAAATCTTTATTTACTTTTGAACATTGTTAATATTAATTATAAAACAAATTAAAATTTGGAGGGTAGGTGAACATTTTTATCCTCGACGGTGATTAAATAAAAGTATCCGTAAATCAAAGTTATTGTTAGTCTCAGCAGATCAGATTGAAATTCAACTATAATTAATTGAAATTATAGGTTTGTACGCTATTGTGATTCTATTGTCAAATACTATATTATACTTCTATAATCACATATTTAGCCAACACTACACTTTAGGCAAATGTTAATAAAGACAAACAATATTTAATCTAATCTCAATTTGACCACAGACTATAAGCAATAAGAAAAGTTTGACAATAAACAAATAGTATGCATGCGTGTGTGCGTCATACGTGGTGTGTAATGTTTTTTTTATTGATTTAATGTATATGCATAATTTAAAAAAACATTAACATTTTGCACTCTTTTTCTATATTCTATATAAGTGTGGGAAATTTCATACTCCTCCGTCTGCACAATTTTCGTTAAAAGGGGTACAAAGTTTTTGAAGTTATACTTCTTTAAGCGCGTTATGAAAAATTGATGAGAGTGAAATTTTACGATGCGCGCGCACCGTGACACAAAATTAACAGAATGAAGTTGCCCACTAAATCGCCCATTACAATCCGACCGACGTAACTTGGCGAGTCTGAATATAGCCGCAGGTGAACTTTCCGAACCGTACCGAGAATTACCGAATTTATACGATGTCAAGAAAAGGAATGTCCAATATGCGTGTTTGAGGATGTTGTTTAATCGTTTTTTTTTTCAAATTGATTAAAATTTAAATAAAAAAAAAGTAATAAATTTAATAAAAATAAAGTATAACTTCTTACGCGTGTACATAAGTACACGCACCCTTTTCTTGCTTCAGGTGTTAATATGTATATGGATCCTTTCAGAAATTGACCTTACAAGAGCTGTTGTCGAAGTCTAAGGACGAGTGCCACCGCATCAACGACATGTACGCCTCGCGACAGTCCGCGCTGCTCGAGGAGAACGAGACGCTCAAGAGCGAGCACGCCGACCTCACGGCGCGGCTGCAGGACCACAACGAGTTCATGCAGCAAATCATCAAGGAAAAGGTACGGTCACACTGTTTACACCACAAGCTCACGAAAACAAACGAACGTATAATTTAATCTCGTAATAACTGTTAGGGAACCGACTAAAATTCCCTTTTTCCTAATCCACGCCATCTATCCGAAACCGAAACGTATTACAGCTTCACGGCAGAAATAGGCAAGGCGGTGGTACCTAGCCGCGCGGACTCACAAGGTGGTCCTGCCACCAGTAAAAATAGCAATAAATTATGCGACTAAGAAGAGAAAAATCATGTACTGAGCCGCTTCGTCTGATCATTTAGAATTTATAAAAATATATCGACGCTTGAAAGGCAAACATGACTAAACGACAATGCGTGAACTTTACAGTAGACTAATTTAAAGTCGAAATACCTGGAAAAAAAAATATTTTAACGAATCTAGCTGTAGGATTGAAATTATTTTAATAGACCTAGAAATATTTTTTTTTTGCGCATCGAATATGGTTATTGCCTATCATTTATGTATATAGCGGTTATTGTCGCTTAGTCACGTTTGCCTTTCAAACGTCGATATGAATCGTATCGTATGTCGTATCACTCTTGTCAGAGCGGTCGTGGTCGTCATCCAGCATCGTTGCTGTGGGCAGATGCTATGTGCCTCACGAGCAATCGCCACTCCTCCCGGTTTGTGGTGAGCCTGGTACACGCATATATGAAACAGCTGCATAATTCTGGTAATACAATTCCAGGTGCTGCTAGAGATGGAATTGAAAGACGTTCTCAACAAATCGAACCAAACCCACACGCGCATGGACCGCTCCATCGACATCAGCTACACCGACGATCAGATGCTGACCGCATTGGACAGTCTCAACGCTGACAGCAGGTTCACTCAAGGTAGCTAGTTAATAACGACAATATTTTGAAGCGTAACTTCTTTAGAATCGTGATTTCAAACTCGATGAAACGAAAAAATAAGTCCATAGAGAGACAAACACATAAATGTATGGGATTCAGCCGGCGAGAGAATGAGATAGAACACATTATAGACGTTCTCGTTGTAGTGTTTTTTTTAATACAGCGCCCTCTATGGGGTTATTTAATACTAACGTGTGTATGAAACTTCTTGTAGTGAATTTTAATTTAGGATTATACGTGAAGTTAAAATATCAATTCACAGAGGGTGCTACCTCATACTATAAAAGATGATTTACAATTATTATTTACTCATGACAAAATTATACATATACTAGACATTTAGGATAATTGTATTTTAATTTTTGAAGGTTTCACTTTTACCACCTCTGGATTGCACCCATTTTTTTTATATATTTTCTATTTATTCGATTTTGTGCCTTATGTGCACTAAATTTAGGGCTTTGTTGTATCATTAGTATCAACAAGTATGAATGCGTATATATGCTGGGATTTGTTCATGAAAATTGTATCTAAGGATAGATTATTCATGCAACAAGTTAATTTACGAACTTTGAGGGTAGGTGCCTAACACCAGGCGACTCTGAAGCTCATCTGTATGTTTAAAGCAGTATATAATGTTTTAATGAATATTTTTATTAACTAAATTCGATAAAATTGGATGTATGTATGCGAGAAGGAACCATTAATAACAATTAACATATTATAGGACAAGTATAGAAAAATATATGTTTGTTAGTCAAACATATGTTTATTATTATCTTATAATTCTCATTAATTTATTGCTTGCTAATATCAGCTCATTAGGTAAACTGTGTAACGTTGTTTCCTAGAAAATCGTATATTAGACGAGGAGTCGTTTGCGAACGCGCTAAGAGATGACCAGGGGCGCTCAACGAACATGTCCCTATTCGACGAGATACGGCTCAGCTTCTGCAACGTTTCTCGTCACAACGCCACCGGAGTGCTCACTGACAGGAGCTTATGTCAATGTCACGATGACAGCTCCTTCACTGCCGTCTTCGCTCAGACCGACAACCGTGAAGCATCCGATTCTAATCCCAAAACTGTCATCACAACTGAAACGAAATGTCACGAAGATACAGCATCACATAATGACGTCACAGCAGAAGAAAAGTTTGTATATAATTGCACTCGAGTACATAACGATCTTTGTGAGAATTTAAACAGTAGTGCGAGTAGCGTGGTGGACGTAAGCGAAGCCAAACGGAGATGTTCAATAACAATCGGAACTCAAACAATGAGTATTGTAATTAATACAATCGATAAAGAAACTAGGATAGTTGAGACCGACAAAAATGACTCTTACCACAATAGTCATAAAGTTAAAATTGACAAATCAACGAATACAGAATATAAAACGCAACGTTATCCCAATGAAAGTATAACTGAAACGCGATCGATCGTAACGCAGACCGACGAAAATGATTCTAATGTCAATAACGTTACGGCTCAAAAATGTATTGAATGTGAAAGGAAAAGTGATTATACGGCCAAATTGGAAAGGGACCTGAGACATTCGCGTCGTAGTCTCGACGAACTACAAACAGAATTGCGTCGCTACGAGGACAGTTTAGCTTCGCTACAGAACTACGCAGACGAGAATGACTCGATAAACAATCAATTAAGAACATCAGTTAAAGAGTTACAATCAAAAATACTTGTACTAGAGAAGGCGTGTGTGACACAAAAGGAATCTATTGAAAATTTCGAACTTGAAACAAAGTCTTATGTGCGACATGAGAAGATAAATGGTAATTGAAACGTGATGGTAGAGAACTGTGTTTAGTCTTTTGTTGTCTTGGGACGGTTCCAATGTAGATTGTATTTGATTTTAGATGTGTGTTTGTAGAAATAGTAATGTACTGTAGTTTAATAGTGGATTTGGTGGATTATAATATATTAGGTTATTAATTAGAATTTTAAATAATATATAATTCGAGAGGTGAAAAGCTATTTGTTTTAAGCGATATTTTTGAAATGAAACAGGAGAGCCATTTAAATTTTGGAAAAAAATGTATAACAAAAATTTTCTTCAGTTATTGAAATGGAGTAAGCTTAAATGAAGATCAATTAAAAACATCAAATTGTTGATGCTAATACAAAATAAAACGCATCTTTAATTACAAAGATAAATTTCGCCTTCACCCCTCGATATATAGATAATAGTGGACTCGATAGACGTTACTCAGTAAACACGTCTTGTATTCAGATATAAATAAAAAACTTCTTTAAATAAATTGTAACAATCTGGACAGTTTTGATGAAATTTTTATTTTAAATAAATATTATTAAAGTACTGTATTGTGAAAGCCATTCTTGAATTCACTGGAACAAACTACAAACTTATAAAACTTCATCAAAATCAATCCAGTCGTTTAAGAGGAGTTCACTAACATGCACACGGACAAGAATTATTTAAATATTAAAATATATGTATAATGTATGTAACGATATGAACATGATTTTTTAGATAATACATCGGTGGCCACACAAGTAGACCAGCCATGTGCAGACTGCGAGAGAAGACTGACCACTACTGCTAATAGAAGTCTGAGAAGCTTTTTTTGGTAAATATAATAATCTGTTTTTAAAGAAGCTTTCGGTATGTTTGTTTGTATGTAGCGGAATTGTTTCACTGACTTCAAAACGTCCAATTAACTTGACAATTAACAGACGCATATCGCTATAATATCCTGACCGGTAGCAAAAGGTGAAGTTGTTAGTTTCGTTACAATTTAAACCGTCTGGTGTAGTGGTAAGTGACATGGTCACTACACAAGGGAGTCGCGGGTTCGAATCCCGCCAAGGGAAGATATTTGTATGATAAATGTAGAAATGTCTTTTCCAGGGTTATGGATGTTTATTAAATATATGTATGTGTATAATAAAAATCTTACATTTATTTCCGTTATCTGGTACCTGTAATACAAGTTCTTTACGAACTTAGTACGGGACCAGTTAATGTGGCGTGATTGTTAGTAAATATTTATTTAAATAAAAATAATTTAGCGGGTTTTTTTTGGTTGTTGAATATTTATTTAAAAAAATCCTTATAGTAATATCATTTAGATCACAGGAAAATTGTAATTTTTATTAGTATAAATACAGCTGTCACTGTTCATTTGGCGTTAAAGTAGAATTCTAAAGCGACTTACCCTTGACACGTAAAATAGTAGTCTCGAAATTGTATCCTATTAAGTCAAGTGTAAATTTATTTCTTTTTGCCAGAAACAGATATGTCTCTATTAATATTAGTATGGCTAATAACTCAAAGAGTATAATTTTTTGTGACTTAAATCCATATAACATAACGTATTTTATTTAGTCCAATAAATTTTGTATTTGAATGATAGAATTTATCAAAGAAGTGACAATTGAAAATGTTGCCAATGTAAAAAAAATGCCAAATATTATTAGGCATTTGTGTACTCTATACTGTTTGTCACAATTTCCCCACATTTTTTTTTTATTGCATTGATAGGTGTTCGTGCTCACAGCCCACCTGGTGTGAAGTGAGAGCCCATAGACATCTATAACGTAAATGCCGCCACCCACCTTGAGATATAAGTACTAACGTCCCAGTTTTTACAGTACAACGGCTGCCCCACCCTTCAAACCGAAACGCATTACTGCTTCACGGCAGAAATAGACAGGGCGGTGGTACCTACCCATGCGGACTCACAAGACGTCCTACCACCAGTAATTACGCAAATTATAATTTTGCTATTTTGATTTTTATTACACTTTACCATTCCTTCACCGTGGAAGTCAATCGTGAACATTTGCTAAGTACGTATGTTTTTTAAGAAAAATTGGTACCCGTCTGCGGGATTCGAACACCATTGCATTCGTGTGTAGCGATGCACCGGACGTCTTAACCTTTAGGCCACGACGACTACACGTCATGTTAACGTTTTCTCCCCATTATGATTCCAGGGATTCGATAAAGTGCCTGTTCCAAATGTTCGCTATCATATGCTTCGCGTGCGCCGTGGTCGTGCTGTACGGGGTGACGAGGCGGACCCAGGCGCAGTGCGGGCGCGAGCCTGTTCCCTGGAAATGGTTCAGACCCCAGGAGGTCATGGACATGCTGTTCCGGATAGAGTACTTGGCCGATGTACCTATGTAGCTGTATGATGTCGATTTATTACGCTACGTTCTTTGGTTGCTGCTGTGTGCTTAGTGCGAGTTTTTTAACGCTCTCGATAACGTAAAAGTTAGCTCATATTTGTATGGAATGGGATCGTTTGCCTACGTTTGCCGCTAGGGGCGCTGTTCCAACTGCATACAAAATTGGCCTAACTTTAACGCTATCGAGAAAGGTAAAAAACTTGCACTAAGCACACTGCTGTTTTTTTAAGGCGTGACGTATATATAAATTGTAATTGATCAATGGGTATATTTTTAATATATATAAAAACACAATAGCAAATCATTTAATTTGACTACATCATACAAATTAGCGAAATTATTTTCAATATCCTCATTTCAATTTGTTTTGTTATCATTTTATTTGTTACGTTTCGCTCACGTCCAGGCTGCTTAAAGAATTTTAAACTGAATTCTATTTTGAAGAAAAAATGTCCCATTTTTTTCAAAATAGAATAGTTTTCCTATGAAAATTAATGTTGTTGTCAGAAAATAAAAAAAATTAAGATTGATATTATTTCATTATGACGTAAGTTAATTAATCGAAATTTCTGTACTGCCGCCCGATTGGTTTTTCCGTTGATAACGAAGAGAAATCTAAAAGTTAAATGTTTTAAAATTGAAGGTATTAATTTAAAAAGTGGCTGTGGATCAAGACCAAAGTTGTTTGTTATAAGTTTTTAGAATACATCAGAACCTTAATTTTCGCTACAGCTAAACCTCGTTAGTTGAAGTCCGAAAAAAAATTAACTTAGATAGGTAATTCATATTATTATATAAAACTTAATTTGTACGTTTTAATTGATTTAATTTATTTTTAATATTTCTTTGTAATTGTTCGAGTCCTAGTTAAATTTTAAAAGAAAAGGATGTTTACAATTTCATACGGTACAATTTTTTGTCTTCCTTTTTTGTTATTGTAATTTAGTTTTAGTTTGCATGTTCAAGAATGTAAGTTAATTTTTATCGAAAAAAAAAAAAAAAAGTTTGTCTATTATCTGAATGGTCTTGACAAGAACCGTTGTGTTTAACTTCGACTAATCTATGCGAAAATTGCTTGACTTTATTCAAATTGTTTTTTTTTTTTAAAGCGAAATGATGTAAGATACCTTTCGTATTTTGTATATAAACAAAATGACGTTCCTTCTACAAATAGAATGCCAGATCCCAGATGTCCAGTAAAATCGCCAGACCTGTGATAAAACAGTGCCAGTTAGAAATGTAATTTTAAAATTATTTAGTTTTATTAACACAGTGACCGAATGTTATAAATAATGCCTGTTGTTGCCAATAATTTGACACTAATAGATGAAGAGTTTGGAATAATATAACATAGGATATGATAGTGTGTTAAAAGTTTACAGTTGACGACAAATAAGAATGACAGTCCTCTGTGACTAAAGTTTCTTTCTTTTTAATTCAGAAATTTGGTATTTCATTATATCTTGAATATGTTTCTTGTGTCGTGTGCGTTGCTCTGACGAAGAGTTACTAACGAAAAATCTTTGGACGCCTCAACTGATCTAAATTAATGAATTGTCATCATTTTCAAACAGCCATACTGTATCTATAAATAAAAATTCAGACTCCTTTTAAAAAAAAGGTATTTTTGCATTAACAACAAAAACAAGATTTAAAATTTCTCAAAATAGTTTAGTTGTAATTTTTTACGTCCCATAATTATTATAAAAAATCATCTAATACATTAACCACTGAAAACTTTTTTGTTTTAAATATACTTATCGTCAAAAAATATGCATAAGACATTTCAAATTGTATTTTGGTAACAACGAATGCTTGTAAGATTTAAAAGAAGAATTATAACTGAATTATAATGTGTTCAATGTTTACAAAATAGTCGTTTAAAAAAATTAATTAACCATATAGTTTTGAGTAATGTGCAAATGATTTCTCGGAACTACTATATAATTACTTATTAGTGTAATCAATGTTGACATTTTTCTCTTAAATATGGTTTTACAAGCATTTATTAGATTAATATGTATAATAATGTGCATTTAATGTTTGCATTTAAAAATTAAACCAAGCTTACAATAACTTAGCTAACGGTCAGTTTTTTACGAATAATAATATAAATAATTATTACTTAATTCGTTTATTGTAATTTGTGTAAATAAATTGAAAAATGTTAGTAAATCGCATTTATGTTTTAACCAAATAAAGATTAATTATAAGGTGTACAAGGATTTTTTTATTTGTTTCGTACGCGACTTAACTTGTAGCTACGTCCCTAGGATAGATTTTTTTATTTTTTTATTCATAAGGACGGGTACCGGCGAAGGCGGACTTTCAACACGTACTGCGGTACCGTGGGTTTGGTGTAGTCGGTGTGGTGAAGCTTGATGGGGTTTAGTAGGTAGTCAGTTTTGCGGGGCAAATGTCTCGCGCGCCTTTTTCAAAGCGTAGTCTCCTGTGAGAAATGGGGGGAGGGAGAGCCTCGGTCCCTTTCTTGTCCCCCTCTTCCTCTCTGGAGGCGCCGGAGTCAGACATAACCCGACATAATCCGTAAATGGATTCCCCAGCGTTAAAAAAAGCGATCAATTTTATTATGAATTTTCAAACTTCCAGTCACCCTAACAAAATTTATATACATTCTGCATTAAAAATGCCCTTATAGAAATTTCGATCTTATGTAATTCACCTGTGCGCGTAATAGAAAAAATATGGGAATTTGTAGTTTTTTTATGTATCTTTTGTTAATATTACAGTCGTTGAGTCGACTACTCACGGTGCAACTGGTGTTAAGTGATCATAGTAGATCACTGCTCGGTTACGCTGACGTCAAGGCTATCAGCTAAGGTAGGAAAAAAGGCCTATGACAACGCGGTAGACAGCGGCTTGGCTCTGCCCCTAGCATTGCTGAAGTCCATGTCGATGGTATCACTCACCATCAGGTGGTATGATCATCTGCCTACAAGGACAATAAAAAAAAACCGACCTGAATGCCACCTTGAGATATGGAGTTTTAGGTAGATTGCATATTTCAATAATTATACGAAAAAAAAGATTTAGGAATGTCCGAAATTTAACAGAATTCCGTTAGAAATACAGCAACAGTAAATAGAAAAGTTTGAATAGGAAATTAAGTCAAATGTAGATTGTACTACATAGAGTATAGGTTATAGGTTCACTGCGAACTGGAGTAGTACTGTTCTCGGTCTACTTGTTAAGGCATTGAAAGTGCAAATATCATTTAAAAGAAATATTTTCAAATTTCTCCCCGCCCGCATTTCGTTTTCGGTAATTCTTATCATCGCCATTTAAATACCAAACATTAAAACAATTAACAAAGGTTAAACTAGATATATTCATTTATTTTTTGGCAATCTGGCCATGCTTTCACAGTGCCGTAGGAAAACAGGGGAAAGTAACATTTCCTTTCGCATTGATAGTTGTCATCTTCTGTTTTTCATCTATGGTTTTTCAGTACGGCAATCAACTTTTTTTTAGCTCTTTGTATGATGACTTCGAATATTTTTTTGGTATTTTTTGAGGTATTGTGTAAAAGTAAAAAAATTAACATTTAATCTAAAAATATACCTAAGAATACAGATAATAATAAGAACAAATATGAATAAGAAAATAATAGCTAAATTATTACGATCGTTCACTTTTAGAGTTTCTCAAGAGACTTTATATCAATAAACAATGATTCCATCAAAACTCCCACAAAGATACAAGTGGCGTCTACTATTGGATCCGGTAATCTTCGTCTTTGTGCAAACACAATAGATTGGCCTCAAGGTGCTGCGGAAAGGGGATATCACCTACTGAGAAATCATCTCGCGAATAATTCCCACAAGGGCTTTTTTTTGTATCGGGAACGGTCAGTCCGGCAAAAACCGAATGAATATGATTTGGTTTGGTGGCTCATGAAATTTTTTTATGGCAAAAAATACCGAAATACCGAATTATTACGTTGACGAGTGTAGAGCTTCCGATCTTACTGGAGTGGGCGCTATATGAGCATTCAACATAATTTTTGTTTTTTCCATGTTCATATTCAGACTCACTCGCATAAAAGCCCTACTGAGGTTTTTGAGCATTGTACTGACGTCCTCCAGGGTCTCGGCCATAATCACAATTGTGATTTTTCGATCGAATTCGTTCGTCATCGAACCCTTTATTTCGAGTAGAAAAATAGGAGCGGGTTCGCATTTAATTTTAGCTTCGAAGGCATGCAAAGTTTATTTCATACCATTGTTAGTTGTCACCATCGACAAAGTCACGCTTCTGCCGACAGCAAAACACAAATTTGGTTAACAAAATATTATCAAATCGTCTGCAGTGCAATTTATAATAAGTTTTGATAAAAAATAGCAGTTGAACTCTTGCCTATGAGGCTATTCCAGCTACGTCCGGAAGGGTAGGTGAGCTCACGGGTTCAACCTCAGAGAATTTGTTAACACTAGCCCTAGCAATGCTTCGCGGATTCTACCACCGGATCGTCTCTCGGTACTCTTCGTCGTAATCGACGAGTTCGATGAGGACGGTGATCAGTGCTTGAGAGACCTAAAAGCACCAACAGTGAATTCGGGGGATCCGACAAGACAGGTTTCGGGTGACGGCGGCTTTGCCTTGTCACATCGTGGTCGGATAAGTAATTAGCGGCGGCCATGATAAGAAGATTTTCGTGTCGCGCCGCTTTGACGAATTAGACCGGTAGCTTATACGCCTGCAGCACAAAATGAGCAGTGGTGGTAGGACCTCTTGTGAGTCCTCGCGGGTAGGTACCACCGCCCTGCCTATTTCTGCCGTGAAGCAGTCATGTGTTTCGGTCTGAAGGGTAGGGCAGCCGTTGTAACTATACTGAGATCTTAGAACTTATATCTCAAGCTGGGCAGCCCTTTTACGTTGTAGATGCCTATGGGCTCCAGTAACCACTTAACACCAGGTGGGATGCGAGCTCGTCCACCTATCTAGCAATAAATAAAAAAACACTGCTAAAAAGTCTCGGCTTTCTTAACACAAGGTGGCCTATGAGTATTTAGTAGGCAGCGGCTTGGCTCTGCCCCTGGCATTGCTGAAGTCTATGGGCGACGGTAACCACTCACCATCAGGCGGGCCGTATGCTCGTCTGCCTAAAAGGGCAATAAAAAAGAGCTTGTAAAAAGCAGTTGTTAAATTAAAATTTTAATTTTAAAATTAATTCATATTTCTAGTGTAATCTTCAGAATACAGAGCAGTTACAGCAAAATCCACTTCAGTGGCTATAAAAAAGCAGTTTAGTAGTATTTAACTATTGATAGTAGATCTAAACGAGGTGACCTTGTAAAGTAACACCTATTTTTTTTTCAATAGGGTGTATTTTTGTAAAATCCTCCACGTTGAGCCGCGATAACTCGCACCTGTCACCGCACCGTGGGAATATGGGTCTGTATGTGAGGAGCCTTAATTCCGACGTAATAATGTAAGTATGATGGCGGTACGTTTCTGTTACCTTTGTCAATTGTTATTGAAAAACATTTACTTTAACCAAAACTGCTTTTACGGTTTTATCTCGCGTTTATCGGCATTAATTTTAGCTCTTAGATAGTTTATGTGTACTATTAACTATGATTATTTTCAAAAACTTAACAGTTTTCGTGGTTACGTCTTAAGTACGTATTAGATCAACTCATGAAAACCGAAGAAATGAATTTAAATTTTACACATTGACATTTTTGACGAGTAATCGAAGTGCTAGGTGACCGTCATAGTACCTAAAACCTCTACCCTCCATAAATAAAACTGATCTTTCGCTAGTGTACGCGCATGCGCAGTCCCAGGATTTCATCCCTGGGTAGGTAATAAAAATAAAATTAAACGTTCAAAGTTTGAGTAAATACTTTGACCATTGGTGTAAGTGAGATGACTTAGTTTTTATTTTATTAGCAATACGAAAGATATCAACTATCTACATCTAATTAAATTATCTAGATGGATGGCGTTAATTGTTACACTTATCACATAAAACATCTAATTTTGATGAATTAATATCAATGATTAGATTATTTTTTTAACGATAACAATGCATTTTTGTCAGTCATAAAAAGCGTGGGAAAAGTAGGTACATAGATCCTACTAAACTGTGTTGTACCAAACGTGTCAAATTGGAAAAACTAGATCGTAAGTTTTGACTTTCATATTAGAAATTCCCACGTTCATTTAACGAGCATATCCACAAATATTTAAGAATCAATCAAATCGTTTTTTTTTTGTGATCTTGGACGCGACCCGGAAACAGCCCCGGATACGAGTCTTTTTGTACAAAACTCAATAAAAACGAGTTGATGTGGGCAAAGGGATGTTTTTGTAGACACCTGTTTCCATGTGAAACAACAACAAAAAACCGGACGAGATTTGAATAATGAAATTAAAAGTTTTGTTACATCAATGATGTAACGTATCCATAAGTATTGTATTGTTCGTAAGTATTGTAAAGTGCATATTTTGTTATGATAATTTCTTCGTTGTTTGTTTGTTTGTTTGTACCAAAGTCAGTAAATACTCAATTAAAACTGCTTTTTTTATTGCTTAGATGGGTGGACGAGCTCACAGCCCACCTGGTGTTAAGTGGTTACTGGAGCCCATAGTAAGTGCGCCACCCACATTGAGATATAAGTTCTAAGGTCTCAAGTACCTATAGTTACAACGGCTGCCCCACCCTACAAACCGAAGGGTGATTTACTATTTATTTAACCTTTACTAATTATTCTCGTGTTTATTATTTTCGAAGTTTCGAACAGTTTAAATGAACTAATTGTAAAACAAATTTAAATTTGTTAATTACCAATAGTACGGATACGAACGCTACGCTCCGGGATCTGACAATAAAAAAAAAGAACTTTGTGATAAAAATGACCGCACCCCTGTGAACTGACACATCTTTAAATCTCAAAAGAGGGTCGCTGATCCCACTTCGTCTGGTTTTTTTTTTTTTTCATTAATAAATTACAGCCCTTGATCTGAGCGAGGAAGGAAGTTGTTCCGTTACGATTTTGTTGTAAGTTTCTAAGTAGTTCACACGCTCCAGTTTAAGAGAACTATGAAGTTTGCCTCATAGGGTATTTAGGTCGCATTGAAATTTATTTTTGTATTTTCGAGGAGGTAATTATATTTTTTTTTAGTGAACGGTCATTCGGCCCGTCCGTTAAGTGTAACTGTGTGCATTAACTTGAAAATACATTAGATGGGTGGGCGAGCTCACAGTCCACCTGGTGTTAAGTGATTACTGGAGCCCATAGACATCTACAACGTAAATGCGCCACCCTACCTTGAAATATAGGTTCTAAGGTCTCCAGTATAGTTACAACGGCTGCCCCGTCCTTCAAACCGAAACGCATTACTGCTTCACGGCAGAAATAGGCGGGGTGGTGGTACCTACCCGCGCGGACTTACAAGAGGTCCTACCATTAGTAAGAGAGGTCCTACCATCAGTAAGTTACACTGAAGATAATGATTCGTTTACGAATGTACTTTTTATCGATCTTTTATTGTGATATCGCATTTCGAGATAGAGATTCAAAGTCTTCATAGCTGGTAACAAGCTTTAGTACTTCATTATTTGGAGACAGAACTTGGCTAGACGTTGGTAACCCAACCACTCGGTAGACTCAATCCAAATGTACTGTTATATGTGGTCACCGGATTTTTTCTGTGTGACTAGTACGACTTTTTTAACTTCTCGATCGCGTAAAAGTTAACTCAAATTTGTATGGAGTTGGAACACCGTCCCTAGCGGCAAATGAAAGGAAGCTGCTCCAACTCCATACAGATTTGAGTTAAATTTTACGCGCTATACTTAACTAGCTAAGTGTGCTTAGTGCGAGCTTCTTAACGCTCTCGATAGCGTGAAAGTTAAGCCAATTTTGTATGCATTTGGAGCAGCGCCCCTAGCGGCAAACGTGCGCAAACGATCCCATTCCATACAAATATGAGTTAACTTTTACGCTATCGAGAACGTTAAAGAACTCGCACTAAACACACAGCACACTGATCCGAAAAACCGATTTCGGTTGCTTGTTTTCCCAGCGTCCTGTTGCACACATCAACGCCATGTGACGAGTGACGACTGACGAGTTGTTCACAATTAATAAAAGACGTCACGCAATCGCGTGGGGACAGGTCACACTCGGTTGCCGCACGAAACTAATTTATTTACTGCTAAATTCAAATTAAACAAACCATACTCAACCTTTTTTCAAAAGCGTTAGAGTCTATATACTAGAATTGTGTACGTAAATTAAAATTGTTCTAATTACAAAAGTTGATTCCTCTTCGACATTCAATTCTGAAGCGTGTCGTCTAAAGGATAAGGTCGTGCAGTATTGTGTTATTAGCAAAAATGCATTGCGTTTTGCCGCCAATTTTAAAAATGCATTCGAATTTGGAATATTCCTTCAATGTTCTATCGAAGTTTTAGATTGTCGTTTGTATTTTTATGTTGGTTTCAGTAGTGGACGCACCGTGGGAGAAAGCGTAGGGCTAATCAATATGAAATATGTATAAGTTTAAAAGGTTACGGATACACCTGGAATTATGAACGACAATGAACCGTATTGTGTATGTAAATAACTACGCATTAATTACGTAGTTAGGTTTGAGCAGGAGTTAATTGGTGTGTGACTTAAGTAATAAATATTTCGGTTGAAAATATGGGTTCGTGATTTCGCCTTTTTTGAGTATCAACAATTTCGTACTTAATTTGTCTAAGCTTCGAACACAGTCATCTGTCACGAAAGAGGTAATTCGAAAGTCACTGTCTAAAAAACATAATTTCATAATTACTTGATCACAACCCGTCTGATGTTAAGTGGGTAGCGGATCGGATAGACATCGATGCGAATATTAGTGGCAGCACACAATAGCAGAATGGCAATGCCTACCTAATAAGCACTACAATTAATCTAAGCGCAAACAAAAAATATCTTGACCTTTTTTCGTTATCAAAAAAATACATCGATAGTGTTGCGAAATTCTCAAGTCCACAAAGAAAGCTACACGCTAGAGGACACCAACCCTTGCACCTTCAAACATTCCCACACATCGTGAGAACCGTTCACAACCCTCCATAAAGAACCGTATTCAATCGCCAGCAAATTTCATATACAAAAACAGCATACTTCATGTTCACCTTCCCTTTACGCTACACGGGGTTCATGAAGTACCGTGTTATTTATCAAGGTGTTTCGAACGAAGGAATAACGTACTTCATGGACTGGGTGCGTTTCAGAAAGTACCAAGTTTATAATTGAAGAGTGCGTGGGAAATAATTCCGGTGCTTCCTGAACGCGTATACGGTGTAGCATTCCCATACAATACAGGATAGGGGAGCGCCGCGCGTAGCTTCACTTTTATTCATATAAAAATAATATTTTGTTTAAAGAAAATTTATGATTAAAAACATTTTTAATTTCTAAATTTTGTAAATTATATTTTTGTAGATTTATATTATTATTTTATTGCTCAACACCAAGACAACAAAATAAACGAAAATTTTATTTTTTTGTGTTATTCTTTTTCAAGATTAATTCCTAAATTAAATAAAAATGATACTCTTAAAAGTAGCATTAGTTTCTTCACTACTTAGTTTAGTAGAACTTTTTCAACCCACTAATCCCGCATTTAAGTTTGTAGTGTTCGGTTTTAGGTCAACGAGGTGACAACAAGATGTTTCTATTAAGAAAATAATAAGTTTTAATAATAATATATACATAACTTATTTACTTTATATGCAATTACGTTATTAGTTATTTAATTGACTTATTAAATTATTTTAAATAATAAAACTTGTTTTTGCTTTATCTTATCCCTTCATATTTTCTGAATGGTCTTAATATTCTTAAAGGTTATTTTTTATATTATTGTCAATTAATATGTGTCTGTTGAGCTCAGCTCTATAAACATTCAAATAGCACATTTAAAAATCTAATTGGTACACACCGAATCGAACTCAAACTCAACTCTACGTTGAACCACTAAGCCATAGCTCCCATTCACAACAGGTTAACCGAGCGAGCGAGACGGAACGAAAACAAAACATTCCGACACAGTTCCCACGCGTTTCTGAAACGTGTTAGAAAGAGACAAGCGTATTTCCTCGTTGCAGCCACCAACCGGGATGAATCAGGAAAGAGGGCAAATTGAAATTTTTATTCCTACGTTACATACGTGCAATACTTTCACACAGTTCGTCTGACCTCCATAGAGGGGGGACGTGTTCTATTTTTTTTTGTAATGGCTCGTTATCTTATTAGTTAATTATTTTTAATTCCGAGAACTGGTCGTCCTGTGAATTATATTTATTTATAAATATTTTTATGAGTGTCAAAATGCCTACCAGTGAAGACGATGATTCGCAAACCGGGTTCATCTCCGAACCAACCCCAGGAATGTCAAAAGCGGAGCTAAGAAAGGTAAGAGAAATGTAACATTCGTTATTTTAATAGGGATAATTAAAACGCATCTTTCAAATTCAAATTCAAATTACCCATAAATTGACGATTTAATTATTTTAAATTGTTTTCAATTTATTAACTGTATTTTTATAAAATTTTACTGGTATTAATTCCAATATATATGTAATTTAAAAACAAAATCGTTAATTAAATTACTACAAAAGAACTTAGGTACTACAGAAACACAAACGTTACTACAAAAACGTTCGTAAATATTTAGTGAAATTATAAATGGAATAAAAAATAATGAGTTGTGAAATTTAGCACCAAATTCGTTTGCAATAAGGTCACTTTTGTTCACGATACCTTCAGCGTAGAAAAAAAAACGTACCTATATTTTAAAATTCATTAAATGTTCCAAATTGCAATACTAGTACTACTACAATAATAGTTCTTAATTTAAATCTCGCGTGACATTAAGACGTTGACCATGAAGTATTAGTTAAAAGTTTACGAAAATAATTATTATCGAGACAAAATTATTTCTTCACAGATTATGGCATTTTTTAAATTTTTTGTTTCATAGTTTTGCGCTGGCAGACAAGCCAGTTTAAATGCAACCGAANTCCAAATTGCAATACTAGTACTACTACAATAATAGTTCTTAATTTAAATCTCGCGTGACATTAAGACGTTGACCATGAAGTATTAGTTAAAAGTTTACGAAAATAATTATTATCGAGACAAAATTATTTCTTCACAGATTATGGCATTTTTTAAATTTTTTGTTTCATAGTTTTGCGCTGGCAGACAAGCCAGTTTAAATGCAACCGAAGCCGCCACCCATTAAAACTCATTTGACAATAACAATTAATTAATAACATGCTGACCAACCACGACAAACGAAAACTGAAAAATGGTGGTACGTCTTTTTTTTTTTGGAGCGGAACTATTTCCTTTTGCCCGGAAGTCGGTACGTTCCTAATCGAATCTGCGATTTCATGTAGAGAAGAGCGATTACTATTATACGTTTTTTTTTCCCCTTTTCTAGACGAACAAACCCATAATGGAGAAGAAAAGGCGCGCTCGGATAAATCGCTGTCTGAACGAACTCAAAGACTTGTTGCTGGACTCTGAGAAAGATGTGGGTATATGCAAATAAAAAATGTACAAGTTTAATAGTTGCGGTAGGCAGCGGCTTGGCTCTGCCCCTGGCATTGCTGAAGTCCATGGGCGACGGTAACCACTCACCATCAGGCGGGCCGTATGCTCGTCTGCCTACAAGGGCAATAAAAAAAAAACTATCTATACTGTATATATGTAACTATACTGAGATCTAAGAACTTATATCTCAAGGTGGGTGGCGCATTTACTTTGTAGATGTCTATGGGCTCCAGAGTAACCACTTAACACCAGATGGGCTGTGAGCTCGTCCACCCATCTAAGCAATAAAAAAAAGTTAAACATAATGAAATTTTAAGTTATTATCATTACATCTTGAGGCAGTCTTCAAGATGTAATGATAATAAGTCCGTATGGAGTCCCTTCTTTATTTCGCGGGAAAATCGCGTGTTTGGATCACTCGTAATTAACACCACAGTTAAAACAATAGGAGTTTTATTGTTGCAGCGGCTTACACAGTTCTAAGTTATACACATTATTATTTATTTGTCCTATGTATTTTCGGCGGTAAAAAGGTCCCGTGTCACAGACTAAGTATCTTCTTTTTTCCACCTCTCGTGCGTTCCGGATTACGCATCATAAAAAGGTGCGTTCTTAAACACCACAATCTCTTATCTTACAGCCAACTCGTCACTCGAAGCTCGAAAAGGCGGACATCTTGGAGCTTACTGTGAAGCACCTTCAGAAACTTCAGCGCCAGCAGCTGGCGGCCGCGATAGCCGCAGACCCCGCCGTGCTGCAGCGCTTCAAGTCCGGCTTCGGCGACTGCGCGGTCGAGGTACGCCGGTACCTGTCACGGTTAGCCAGCGTTCCCACCGGACTAAGGCATCGGCTCGGGAACCACCTCACGTCTTGTATATCGGGGATCGAAAGACTGCATCCCCCGGTGGATTACGGGTCACTAGTTCCTGATCCGTTGAGGCTGGACGACGACCGACCGAGCGCCTTCCATTTCGTCAAATCTTTAAGACCGACCAGTCCGCCTCTGAGTCCGCTGTCCTGCGACTCCGCCTGCGACTCCTCAACTGAACTAGAAACTCCTCCACGTCCGGTCCAAGCATTCCCCTTTCCGACGCCGCCGAGCAGGTCCGCCTCGGATCAAGACTCGAGCCCCGAAACCCAAAAACCTACAGTATCTTCAACGACGATATCACCCGAAACTTTGAAACAGGAAGCATTGAAGACCAAAAAATACATGGAACCTTTGTCCATAGTTATAGACGTTGAAAACTACAAAATAGGGATAGACGCGTCCCCTAAGAGGGCGGTAGATTATTCGATACGGCACAAGCTTAAAAGACCGATGGTCGACTTGACTGGGCCGATACCGAAACTGCCCAGAGTAGACCCGGAGGGGACACCCGTAATGCCAGAGAAAAGAATGTATCGTTCACCGGAAAAAGTATCTGCCTTCAAGCGCGTACCGGAACGACATCCGGTTTATGTTGAAAGGAGATTGACTATACCCGAAAGTATCCCATCGGTTGGCGAAAGATTATCACTTCCAACGACGTCTAGGACGGTCATAAGTCACACGGCGGTATCGTTAGCGCAATCCTCTCGAAAAGACCAAGATAGAGAGACCAGGCAAGAGGCCGATACGAGTTCTAAGTCTCCGGGGCAAGGAACATCGAGCGGTTCGGAAATGTGGAGACCCTGGTGATTTGCTGAAGCGTTTCAAGTTAGAAGTCGAACAAGTTATCAGAGTCTTTGTTGTACCGATCTTCGAATGGCCAAACAAACAGCGTTGTTACTGTTGGAAAGACATAAAAGATACGACTAAGATTATAAAAGCACAACACTAATAATAAGAAAATAACTCGATTAAAAAACATTTTAACAAGTTATTTATTTTGAAAAGAAACGATATAAAAAACCTTAATAAAGTTTACAATATTCTCTACGGTCTCGCGACCAACGAGGTCCAGGAGGACATAATTAAAACTGATTTTACGGTTTAAGCTCGCATTTTTTTAATTGCCATTATAGTATTTCTTAGGTTTCGTATATAATTCATTATGATTTCGTGGTAAAAAACGACTGTCTGTGAAAGAAGCTTTAAATAACATTATTGTTCACCGCATTGAATTAATAACAAAGATCTCAATCCTTATAAAGTTCTAGTGTAAGTTTATTAGATATTTGACACCCAAGTGATTAGCAAGCATTAAGGCTGAAATAACGTTGTCTCTATTAATTTTATTAAGAAGATTCAATGTTTAGTTATTTGGTCGATCGTTTCAAATCTAATGAGATTGGTATACACCAACGAAAACAAAGGTAGCGTTAATAATATACAAATGTTTATATACGAAAATACCGAAGTTATCTAAGTTGTGATATAGAAAACAGAACTTTAATCGATTAATAACCCTTTTTTATGAATACTAGTATTTGTACCTAATACTAGTACCCATTAAATTTGTAATTCTGATAGCAGTCACTTAAAATATTGCTCTTATATTTCACACTATGGGTAGGCTTGGCTCTGCCCCTGGCATTGCTAAAGTCCATTGGCAACGATAACCACTCGCAATCAGGTGGGCCGTGTGCTCGTCTGTCTACAAGGGCAATAAAAAAATTTGAAAAAATCTACTAATGTTCACGAGCTCACGGCTCGCCTGGTGATAAGCAGCTACCAGAGCTATAGACATAACGTAAATGTGTCCGCTCATCTTGAGATATGAGATCTACGCCTCAGTGTTCTTAGTATGAGTTTTTTAATGTTCTCGATAGCGTAAAAGTTAACTCAAATTTGTATGGAGTTGGCACGTTTGCCTACGTTTGCCGCTAGGGGCGCTGTTCAAACTTATACAAATTTTGGTGAACTTTTACGCTATCGATAACGTAAAAAAATTCACACTAAGCACACAGGTGAGTTGAAGTCGTCCACCTATCCAAGCAATAAAAAAAAAAAATAAGCGAGTTCTTTCCTCACGATATTCACATTTAATGAACTATCGATATTTCGATGCCATTGCAAGAGCCAGCACTGATAGGATATGATAGTTCTTATAATGTCAAAACTAGCACCAGTATTAATAACCTTAATAACCCTATCAATGCGTCAATATATCGTTTTTGGTTTGTTGGTGTTTACAAAGTTTAGTTTTTAATTTTTCAGCGTGATCCAATGTTATCGTTAGACGTTAACGAAGTATTTTAATTTTTAATGTAAAAACAACTTTACGTATAGGAAGCTTATGTTGATATTTACCTGTGCGGTATGTCACTTTACTACTTTAAGAAAATTAAAAAGATTAATGTTTCGAACTGCTCTGGGGTAGACCGGTGATGTATAAAATAAAAGAGTGGACTGTAGTATTTGGTAAGTTTATAAAAAAGGTAAAACAAGATAAACAAGTAAGTGTAGCGGGCGGCGTTGCTGCACGAAGTGACGAAGCCGGTGTCCATCCGCTACCCCGCGCCGCTGTCCTCCTCCCGGCGCCCGCGCCGCGCGATCGTCGATGTCCGTGCATCGACAGACTGCCCGGGTTGAAGTATATATGGGTACTTCAATGAAGAGGGAGGGGGCAGATGGAGTTGAAGCCTCGCACCACGGTCCCCGTCCTCGTCTTGACNGTCCGTTCGTTTTTAAATGGCCAACCAACGCCGACAGTTTGTTGTACAGGTTTTATTCCGGTGAGTTTTAAGCTGACAAAACTAAAGGACCATGTTTCGAACTGCTCTGGGGTAGACCGGTGATGTATAAAATAAAAGAGTGGACTGTAGTATTTGGTAAGTTTATAAAAAAGGTAAAACAAGATAAACAAGTAAGTGTAGCGGGCGGCGTTGCTGCACGAAGTGACGAAGCCGGTGTCCATCCGCTACCCCGCGCCGCTGTCCTCCTCCCGGCGCCCGCGCCGCGCGATCGTCGATGTCCGTGCATCGACAATTAATATTAAAATCAGCTGCAGTATTTATTTTGCCCGATAACAAAATTCTACAATGTCATCGTTGCTATAACGTGATCTTCTCCCGTCAACCTGTGACGGGAGAAGATCACGCGGACGCTCACCTATCCGCTGGTCTGATCTGGTTAAGACGCTCACCGGCCTGCCAATAACGGAGGCTATAAAGACCGCCGAGGACAGGAAGACGTGGGAAGCATTGTGCATCGAGTCCACATTTTAGATTAGACACGACCTTCAGTAATGAAGAGACCGACTCAGAAGACAAGATATAATTGAATATTTCGACGATTTTTTCAAATAATAAATTTTATTAATTTTGATCCAATATTTTTTCAAATCGTATGTGATTGAATATTTCGACGATTTTTTCAAATCGTATATGATTGAATCGGGCATACGCTAGCCTAATTTAGCTCACTTTGTCCTTTCCCTCTCTTCACTGTCGTGGTTCGCGAGACGCTCTATTTTCTCACTCTCGCTCGTCCTAAATTGTATCTTTTCTCTCTAGCCGTAACGAATTTTTCGCGAGTTCAATTTTACTCTCAAGGTGTTTAAAGAAATTTCACTTCTAAAAATTTCCTATTAACCAAAACCGACACGCACTCTTAAGGATAATCTAAATTTTCTTTTACTGGTAGGGCGTTTTGTGAGTCCACTTGTATAGTTACCACCACCGTACCCATTTTTGATGCGAAGCAGTAATACGTTCACGTTAGACAGCTCCGATAACCGGTCAACACCAAGTGGACCGTCAACTCTTCACTGATCCAAACAAGCGGTAGGCAGCGGCTTGGCTCTGCCCCTGGCATTGCTGAAGTCCATGGGCGACGGTAACCACTCACCATCAGGTGGACCGTATGCTCGTTTGCCTACATGGGCAATAAAAAAAACAAAAATAAAAAACATTTTGCATAACTTTATCATTGCTTTATTTATTAAATTCCCTAAACACTACTACTAATGTCAAGTTCATTTCTGTTTGAGGAAGTCCTTCCGCTGCTGCTGCAACTTCTGTTCTAATATCGTTATCTTCTCCTGATATTTCCCGTTCTCTCGATTCAGGGCCTGTATAGCGGAGTCCTTTCTTGCCACTGCCACTTTCACCCTAATAATAAGAAAACAATTTTCACTTTCAAATCTGTGCTAATTTTTTTATTTCTACCTAAACTGATAGCCTTGAGAGGTTATTTCAGCGCAACCTTAACTAGTAGGTGAGCTCACGGGGCTCAAACCTGACGACGTTGCTAACACGAACCCTAGCAAGAGCCGTGCTTCGCAGAATCTACCACCGGATCGGAAACGCGACCCACTGAGAAGATCCGGCGAGAAACTCAGTGGGCTGTGTTTGTGGGTTAATTTACTTGTCGAACCCTTCGTCGCGGGCGACGGTTTCGACGAGAATGATGACCGGTGCTTGAGGTCCCTAAAAGCACCGTTAGTGGATCGGGAGGATCCGAAATAACGTGTTGTGCTAAGATATATAATATATACTCATAACCCATATACATAGACATCAAAAGACAGCTGATTGGCTATTCTTTATCAGGAGCAACCTGAATTAAGTTAATTTCAGCGTAGTTCAATAATAGAAGTGCAGGAGAAACAAAGATCAGCTCGATTTGGGGCTGAAGAAGCTGGGCGAGACGAAACCAGCGACATTCCACAGCCGGAATGCTCATTGGGACGAGGCTGTTAGCTGTTCTAAACCAAAGTAAATAAACCTTTGAATTTCTGTCAAGCAAGAGGTCACGATAGATCAAACTCCAGTGGTTTTCTACTCTAGGCTGACCCTACACAGCCAACTAATGTGAACTTACTTTGCGTACAGCTGTTGCATTTGTTCCTCGTGGATCCTTTTCATGTCTTCTAAATTTTTGTTCAATGCGTCCACTTTCGCCTGCCACACCTTCTCACAGTTCTCTCTCACTTCCTCAGCCCTCGCTTCCAATTGACTGTTTTTCTATAAATACGTACAAACGTATATTTAATTTAGAAATACTATAAAAACTAATTAAAATTACGCATTATTACGAAAAAAAAAACCTTTTTTCAGAGTTAACACCAAAAAGTTCACATACGTTATAATTATTGCGATAGTATTGTTACGCCATCTATGGTCGAATATCAGAAACGAATATCAAAAGAACTAGTAATACCGAGAACGCTCGAGAAGTACAACGCCATCTATTATCAAATAACGGAAGACGACAAATTTTAAGGTGCTCGTTAAGTGTTTTAAGTGTTAAATAGATTTTAAATTTGTACTTCGGTGGAAATTTTGTTTATCCCGAACCCCAGCGCGTAACAGTATATAGAACTGACGTCATATGTGACGAATGAGTATGATTTCACAATACACCCGCTTATTTTGTGCTTCTCAAGAAATCACAACGACAGCTATCTCAAAACGCTTAGTTCTTTCTACCTATTTATAATATTTTTAAATACATAAACGGGTGATAGAGGTGTTAAACGATTACCGATACCCATTGATATCGCAATATAAATGCTACCACTCACCTTCAAACACGGGTAATATATCACAATTGTATAGTATAACGGCTATAATAGTCTTCAAACTTTGAATTGAATACAAACAAGACACTGGTTATTCCGAAGTCCTTTGTAAACATGGCTTAAGTACGTATTATGTTAAAAAAAACTAGTATTTGCCAGCGGGATTCGAACACCGGCACAGACGCATCGCTCGATACGAATGCACTCGAAGTCTTATCCTTCAGACCGCGACGACGGGTAGATTGTTCTTGAGTTGTTAGCTCTCCTCCCGGGCAGCAAATCCCGTCCCTCCTGGCTGAGCCTTTGCTCGCCCACCTGTACTAGTGAAACTGGAAAGGCTTCTGGACCACCAGAAAAAAAACCAAAAAAAAAACCCGCGACGACTTTTGCACGCATCAAATCAAACGTATCCAATACTTTCATTTGAATCATTAACAAATTGACTATAATACTCACTTCTGTCATTATCCTATTTCTCGTTTCCAATTGTGAAATACTGACTTCCAATTCGGCACCTAAACAAACACAATAATCATGACATTGTAGTTTTTTTTCCTTCCTATGCTGGTAACGTAGGGGGTCATGCTAGCGTAACCGAGCGAGTAGGTGAGCTCACGGGGCTCTAACCAGGGACGTTGCTAGCACTGGCCCTAGCAAGAGCAGTGCTTTGCAGAATCTACCACCGGATCGGAAACGCGACCCACTGAGAAGATCCGGCGAGAAACTCAGTAGGCTGTGTCTGTGGGTTAATTTGCTTGCCGAGCCCTTCGTCGCAAGCGGGAACGATGACCGGTGCTTGAGGACTAATATATAAATCTACAGTGCTTTTTACGGATGTTCCGTTATAACTACTGAACCATGCATCTGATTGACTTGAAATATGGTATCCGTGTAGAAAATACATGTACTTAATGGATAGGCTAATATTTATATGAGTGTTGGACTTCCTACACCAGTTGCGGGGGCGTCAATGATGAGACTCTTTCTGGGAGTGCGAAATAATAATGTTAATTTTAAATACCCAGCGAAGCGGACGGGTACAGCTAGTACAGTATATAATCCACTCACATCGGTCTTCAGTTTGTCGCACCCTGGCCTGCGCGTCCTGGTAGCGACGCAGCGTCGCCTGCTCCGTCTCGGCCAACTCCTTCAGCTCCAACTCGAACTGCTCCTTGTTCCTCCTGCACTTCCATTATTGAACTACGCTGAGATTGGTACAAATACAATACTTCCCACAAAAAGTCATTTCGGATCCTCCTGATCCACTAACGGTGCTTTTAGGTACCTCAAGAACCGGTCATCGTTCTCGTCGAACCTGTCGCTTGCGACGAAGGGCTCGGCAAGTAAATTAACCCTCAGACACAGCCCACTGAGTTTCTCGCTGGATCTTATCAGTGGGTCGCGTTTCCGATCCGGTGGTAGATTCTGCGAAGCACGGCTCTTGCTAGGGTTCGTATTAGCAACGTCGTTAGGTTTGAGCCCCGTGAGCTCACCTACTAGTTAAGATTACGCTGAAATAGCCTCTCAAGGCTCTCAGCTTAGGTAGGAAAAAAAAACCCCGAAAACCCTTCAGTCAAGAAATTGCGCAAACCGCTGTTCTCGCGTTCTCGTTAAATGAGGAATTCTTGAGTGACATTTACACTCGACGTGTGCATCTAAATTGTTGCAACAATATACAAGTGGCTTAGATCAACACCTTCGTCTCCTCTCGGGGGAGACGTGGGAGCCGACCGAGGGACTCGCCGGAAACTGGACAGCAGCGTTCTCCGAGTACTATATTATACTACGAAGCAATCATGGGTTACGGTTTGAAATGTAGAAGAAAGAAAGACATACAATCAATAGAAATAAACGAGGAAGGTGTCGGGGTGAGTGGCGACATTTACGTTATTGATGTCCATGGACTCCGACAGCCGGTTCACGACTGTGAGCACGGTTACCTATCTTCAGACGTATTTTCCAAAGGATCATATTTATCAAATACCGTAAGAAGTTTAAATTAGCAATTCATCGTGTAGATTTTTTTGCCATTTGCGAGCACATGAGCATGCAGCCCACCCGATGGTGAGTATCTACCGTCGCTCATGGACATCAGCAATCCCAAGGGTACAGCGAAGCTACTGCCTGCCGAGTGTATGCTCAGCTTACCTTAAAGCTTCCTGTAGTTCCTTCCTGCCCGTTTGAGCTTCCGCTTCCATACTTTCAATGGCTTTTTCAATTTCTCTGTCTCGCTCTTGCTTATGTTGTGCGGCTATTTCCGTCACTTTCTTCTTTAACAACACTTGCTGTTCCGCTTCGAACTCCTTTTTGTGCTCCTCAAATCTCTTTTCCAAATCTTCTTGTTTCTGTTTCAATTGTTCCTGAAAAATGTAAGTGCAATTTTTTTATTGCCCTTGTAGGCGGACAAGCATACGGCCCACCTGTTGGTGAGTGGTTACCGTCGCCCATGGACTTCAGCAATGCCAAGGGCAGAGCCAAGCCGCTGCGTACCGCAAGCCGCTGCCTACCGAATTACATTACATATTACCGCAATTACATAAGTAGCCTTATGTAATTGCGGTTCATGTATGTTCAAATTTATGGTCGAATAAGAAAGATTACATTTTAAATCATCAACACGTATAATAAAATAGTAGGAACGGGTGTGTCTGTACATTGAAGTGAAGAATATTTTATAGTACATAGAATATTAATAACAACGATTCTTATAAGGAATAATATAAAAATGAATTGCTGTTCGTTAGTCTCGCTAAAAGTCAAGAACGGCTGAACCGATTTGGCTAATCTTGGTCTTGAATTATTCGTGGAAGTCCAGAGAAGGTTTAAAAGGTGAAAAAATATGAAAATGCCCGGAATTAAATAAAAATAACAATTTTGTTTTTCCTTTGATGTGTCCCCCGTCGGACGGATTCCTTTTGTTTGTTTTAAGTTTATGTTATACATTATTGATTGAGGCACTACGAAGTCTGCCGGGTCAACAAGTAAGGAATAATTTTCTGTCTGTTTGTTTCGTTGATCGCGGAACTACATGTTAATTTCTTCACTTTTACGTTATTTTCAAAGGTCCAAAGATATTAATTTGGAGAAGAGCATGGGTTTTATTTCATTAAGATGGGTTGTTTAAAAATTAGTTAATTTAATTTTAAGGTTAACGGAATTTACTTTTAAACTATTAGATGTTAGAAGTTACATGGCAAACAATAGGTATTTGAATACGAAAATGATTATGTGTTACGTTTTTACGCTCAAACCACTGTATCGAATTTGACAAAATTTGGTATGTGAACAGTTTGAAACCCGAGGCGAGAACCTAAGCTAAAGTACATCTCGATGCCTCCAATGAACACTACGCTAGTTCCAAATTCGTAGATTTACAGGAGGAGCGTTTAAATAAAAGTTGATAAAATCTTTATTATTGCAGATATATTTATGGTTTTTTTGTGTAATTACCTGATTTACTCTTGCTTCGAACCCCATCAGTAATGATTAATTGTAATACTTTTAACATAGTGAAGCGATTTGCGTGAAAAACGAAAATTTCAAAATTTTTTATTAGAGAAGTGTTCATGGCAGGCATTGCTCATAGCTGGTCAAGCAATGTAAGGTGTAGTCCACTTAAACGAATCACACGTCATTACGGATCCTCCCGATCCATTAACGGTGCTTTTAGGCACCACAAGCACCGGTCACCGTTCTCGTCGAACCCGTCGCTTGCGACGAAGAGCTCGGCGAGCGAATTAACCCACAGACACAGCCCACTAAGTTTCCCCTCGGATCTTCTCAGTAGGTCGCGTTTCTGATCCGGTGGTAGATTCTGCGAAGCACTGCTCTTGCTAGGGCCAGTGTTAGCATCACTCCGGTTTGAGCCCCGTGAGCTCACCTACTAGTTAAGGTTACGCTGAAATAGCCTCTCAAGGCTTAGCAAGGTTAGGTAGGAAAAAAAAACAAACGAAGCTACAAACATAAAGCTAGTCATATAGGAATATCGAACCTCTAGTTTAATTTTTTCCTGAGCTATCTCGTGTTCCAGCTGCGATCTTTTCTCTTTTAACGCTCTCTCCTCCGCCTGACGCCATTTTTCTGTGTAAGCATAGAAACGTTTTACCCACCTGTCTATCAGTTTATGTCGTGAAGCAATATTTTCTTGCTTCGATGGTTTGATGAGCTGACAGCCCACATATTGGAGCCCATAGACATATATAACGTAAATGTCGCCACCCACCTTGAGACATGAGTTCTAAGTTTTCAGTTTTTACTGTATAACGGCTGCCCCACCCTTCAAACCGAAACGCATTACTGCTTTTTTTTTTAATCCCTATGCTAATAGCCTTGAGAGGCTATTTCAGCTTCACCCTAACGTGTGTAGGTGAGCTCACGGGGCTCAAGCCGGGAGTGTTGCTAACACTGACCCTAGCAAGAGCAGTGCTTCGCAGAATCTACTACCGGATTGGAAACACGATCCACTGAGAAGATCCGGCGGGAAATTCAGTGGGCTGTGTCTATGGGTTAATTCGCTCGGACGGTGACCGGTGCTAAAGCACCGTTAATGGATCGGGAGGATCCGCAATGACGTGTTTTGGGCGACGTCGACTGTTTATCATTCGGTCTACAGGATCGGGTATGTGCATTACTACTGCGCGCATTCGTCAGGTTTGAGCCCCGCGTGCTCACCTTCTCGTTCTGAATCTCTGAATCGGAATCTATTATAACCCCTAGAGGTTACTGGAAGAGACAGAAAATGGCTGCACTGCTGCAATAGGTAGAGCAGTGGTAACTACCCTTGCGGACTCACAAGACGTCCTACCACCAGTAAGAAACATGCGTTACAGTTTAAAGGGTGAGATATCGGTTGGTTCCAATAGCAGTAGGTACATACGCAGTGAATACCTCGTCCGTGCTAAAGTCATTAAATAAACATACCAATCTCATTTCTTTGAGCTTTTTCCTTTTCAGCAAGTTCAGCGGCGATTCTCTCGTTCTCCGCTCTTATCTCGGCGACCAAACGAGTCCTTTGTTCTTGGTACGTCAACTCTATTTCGAGTATCTGCTTTTCTAATCTACAGACAAGTTTATTATCCATATAGTTGACGAAAGGGCAAATGGTTCTAAATTAAACTGACAAAATTTTTATCGAACATTGTGTTTTTGACCCTTTGCAATCGATTGGTGGGTCTCAATATTTTAGTTTGGTGTGGAATTTGGTGGTATGTGGGTAAACTAGTTGTGTTACTTTATTTGATTATTATTATCTTGTTTATGTTTTTGACATCATCTGTTCTTATAGTTCTTTTGTTTGTAATTAGATAAATCATGTGGTGAGCGTAACTCGCCTTTAGAGCAAGGGGGTCAATTTTATTTATAATAGGCATGATGACAGAAGTAAAGTATCACCAAAATATTTAACAAATCTAATGAAACAGGATTTAAGGATTTTGTAAAATGTATTTATTCTTAAATTAATGACGAGATTTATGATTTATTTGTTAAAATAAATCTACAAAATACAACAATCAGCCATTATAGCTTAAACACCAATCAGAGCGAATTATACGTCACGTCTCAGTAAGCGTCATCTTGTTTCGTTTGAACTTACGCGCGATTACTGCAATTGTAATAAAAAAAAACTATTGTTTTCGCTTTACCTGTCGCTAAAATACATTTTATAATCGTAGTTTACCATTTCCACAACAGAAGTTCCACAAAAGCCATCAGCAAGCTCTCTAAATGGGTTATTTAATCTAATTTTCTTTAGACACATGAGTATATTGTTAGAAGGAATATTAGTATGTTTTTCTATTAAATCAATTAAGTAATAACAGCTTTTGGGAACTCCAATGTAAGAACGCCGGCTCTTTGTAATTTAAACCAAAGTACATTCCAGAATTTTAGTTGCCACCTGGTTTTTATCATCTTGTATCATGTCACCGCAGTCTGATATAGATTAAATTTGGAGAGATATTGTTGATAGTGATGATTCTCTGTGCATTACAGATGGTGTAAAAGAAGTATCACTATCAGATTGGCGGATCCATTAACAGTGCCTTTGGGCAACACAAGCTCGACGAGCGATTTAACCCATAGACAAAGCCCACTGAGTTTCTCGCTGGATCTTCTCAGTGGGTCGCGTTTCCAATCCAATAGTAGATTCTGCGAAACACTGCTTTTGCTAGGGCCACTATTAGCAACACTTCCGGTTTGAGCCCCGTGAGGTCACCTACATGTTAGTGAAGCTGAAATAGCCTCTCAAGGTTATCAGCACAGGTATGGAAAAAATCAGATCTTCAGGGGGATATATTTGCCTTGAAGGTTTATGTAATGTGGCATAATGTCCATGGCGACGTGAAATTGCCTCTTGTAACTTTAAATGGTGATGAAAAAACAGAATGGGTATTAGGTTTCAAGGGTGATGTCATCTGATTTATTAATTTATTTTCTGTTTGAACGGCTTTACTTCTGAACTTGTGAGTAATAAATACTTGAATAGACCTATCAGTAGTTCTCGAGGCAATGTTTTCTGGTAAATCTTCTACTGTGTTGTCATGCAGAACTAAAAAGTAAAAATAGCAAGTTATTAGACACAAATAAAATGCAGGATTAAAGAACATACCTAGGTAAATACAATCTGCACTTTTTTTTACAAACAATGAATCAAACAAAGTTGACAATGTATTTAGTAGATATTTTATAATTTACTTTTTCCATAATAAATGCTTTAGCGGGTTAAAATATTAGGTATGTATGATAACAGACAATGATTTTAATGGTTATTGTCTGATTTGATAAATTATGGTAAATAGTATAATAAATGAAATTAATCTATAATATATTGAAATATAAACAGATAAGTAGTTACCTGAACCGCTGGATGAAGGTTCTCCAAGCTCTAAATGTTTTTTAGTAATGCTTTTTTTCTCCAATTTTATTTCAAATTCTTTAATTAGTGCCCGTCTTAGTTTCTTGACATTGTACGGTCGTTCTTTTGTATTAGGTGTTCGTTTTCTTTTAACTATCTGGCATTCAAATTTTGTGGGAATACAGCCTGGTTTCATGCGAACCTGCGACACCGATCCCATTACATGATATTCCATATAATTGTCCATATCATGTGGTAACTGGAAAATGAATAAAGCACTCATTGAAATAAAGATTACCCGTTATTCAAGAGATAAACGATAATATCAGAAAATATTGAACTTATGAAATTTTAGGTCACACATCACTGTAGAATTTACGAAATAGGCACAAACTTACATCAAAATGATCTTCACAGAAATAAATTGAAGTATTTAGACTTAAACCTGTTGGATCTCGCCGTGCAAGAGTCAACCATTTATATCTCATTGTTTTGTTATTTGGGACGTAAATAAATAACTTTTTCGGAGTTTTTATAGATGTATTAGTGCACCGAGGGACCACGCAGCACTTATACACTTTTGAATGCATATTTGATAAGCAAAATAACGAATATATTAAGTGTATAATCTATGCAAAACAACTTTATTTAATAAACAAGCATTTAGTGTTTGCTATAAATTGACTTAATAACTCCATGAAATTGACATACTGAAGCTTACTGAGCCGTGACGTATTAACAGACGTCATGACTTAAGTGTATAATCTATGGTCATGACACTGAACAGCATTTTAGCGCGAAATAGAAACTTAAAATTTAAATTTCATTTTATTGCATGAAAACCTTTATTTTCTACAGAAATATGATATTTTGTTAATTTAATAGATACTTCTGAATATCCATAGACTTATATAGTAGGGACACGACATATTGTTCTACAAGTTTTTTTTATTTTTTTTTTATTGCTTAGATGTGTGGACGAGCTCACAGCCCACATGGTGTATTATTGTACAATTGCTTATACAAATAGCACCCATCTTAAAGGCACACACAAACATATATCAATCTCGTTCTTACTCAGCACTGTAACTCGCAGGAAAACAATTTAACAGTATTTCGATGCGTAGATAAAATGAAACATGAACATATACGTACCGGTATAACGGGGTGATTAGGGACAAATTCCAAATTGATGAACAATTTTGAGGGTAGTTGTTGATGTTTAAAATGCTATATCAGGATCAAAATGATTGAGTCTTGGGGGTATCTTTGTTATCTAATTTAAAGCTATGCAATTAGCATTCCAGTTTAAGCAAAAAAAGCAAAAATAGGTGCTATCCCTATTTACCCCGCAATTGCGGTTATTGGGGACGAAATTTGTGTTAATAGAGAAATCTGCTAGGGCTGGCACTCCTTGGTTTTAATTAATTAATTCATTTAGTTGCACCAACAAAGTGATCATCAATAAAAATCCGTAAAAAGTTTACCGTAAAATGTTACGGTAAATGTCTAATGAGGCCGATAATCCGCCATGTTTAGCGCACCAAATGTCATTGTCACGTCAGTCGTGAGTTCAGCCGTCTGTTTTGGGTTGTACATTACTTATTGACTTTGATATCGATTTAATATGATTGCTTATATAAAATTTCTTATTTTATTATGCTGTCCCGCTTAAGACGTACAAAAATAATAATAAAAACATATTTTATAGGATCTCAAGATAGTCGATGCCCCAAAACTATTATCTATATGTATTTAAATTCGTTATAGAGCACTCATCCGAAAAATCGATCACCATTTTTCGGTCGGAATCTATTGATCATGACACTAATCATAAATACCTCTTAATAAAATGTGTCATCAAAACATTTAGACATTCTGTTTAGATATTTCGAAGGAATATATAGAGAAAAAGGTTACCGAAAAATCTCTCCGGAACTATTTAAATAAAATAGTTTTATTCCGTAGTGAGTAAAACACTATTGTAAATTCGTTAAATTTTTAATAATGAAGTGATTTAAGAGAGGAAGTCACAAGGAATGACGTTTGTAATTAAATAAATGTTCTATAGGTATTTTTTTTTACCACGCGGTCCCTTAATAAGTTTAAAATTTGAATCACTCAAGTGAGAGTGATTCAAATGGTGCAGCGCGGCGGCGCGATTTGCGGGGGTATGCCACAGCTAGACTATTTGCGACGGCGGCGGCGTCAGAGTTGCACGTATTTAGAGAGCCCTATCAAATGTCCCTATCAAAAGTGGCACGATATTACCTTGAAATAAGTGCGTTATTAACTGAAGATATTATTCAATCAATAATAGAAGCGCACCCAGTTAGAAAAGGAGAAAACTTGGCCAATTTCACACTATTTATTAAGAATATAAGAACTATCCCGATAAATAGATTATTAATAGAAAATAGATTCAACCTTCACAAAGATTACCAGGTTCAAATTTTAATTCGCCATACGTGTACGTGAAGCCTATCCTCTTAAAAATTATTTGATGCGCCCATATCCACTGGGTGGTTTAAATGCGGTATAAATAATTTTCGACAAAAGATTATCCCGGGCAAGAGTCACAATTCAGTACGCGTTCGGTACTCTAACTAATTTTTGTATTTTTACGAAACGTGTAAAGGCAAACAATAAGCATGCGACATTGATTATAAAGGTTTCGTGCCTGTTACACAATATTATAAGAGAAAGAGATAGAGACAGAGATGCAGATTTTCAGTAGTTTGTTTGCCAGTTTGGAGACTCCAATATTCACAATAGCGTACGCAGATCAAGACGAATCGAGCAACGGTTCAAGCATCTAGAACACGAAATCAATTCAAATTTCAAATTTTATTTCAATAATCCTATCCAAGAGTATCTATGAAACCACTACTACCAGAAAATTGTTGTTTTATTTCGTCCCACATTTTTTATAGCATGCCTATATTTATGATGTGGATGTTTTGACATCCATATTTCTGGTCCACTCAGTATTTTCATTAATGAATTGTTCCACATCCATTATATTTTATTAGCTCAACGCGCGGTAAAAACAAAATGGTTTGTTTTAGTCGCGCGATGCCTCAATGCGTCCACCGACACCGCCGCCACGCGTGCCGCTCTGAGCTGTGGCCGCCTCGATATTGACTAGTACATTTGTTTCACTCGCACATCGCACATCGCGCAGCTCGTCGCCGCCGCATGTCACGCGCCTCTCGCCACACCGCAATTCGCGCCGTAAGTCGCGTCGCTGGTAGCTGTGGCATACTTCATAGGCTGTCTATCATTTTTTTCGCCGCTCTCGCTTGCCGCGCCTCACGACGCGCCACAATTCGCACCGCTCTCGACTGTGGCCAGGGGGTAAAGCTTTCATCCCTTTCCGACACATACGCAAGTGCGAGCGAGACCGCAACATACGAAACGACGATAACGTTTAGCATGCTAGAAATGGGCAGATGGCACAGTACTACGCTATATGTTTATCTTTTGCGGTCACTGAGTTGTCAAACGACAACTTTATAAAATCAGTGTAGCAACTTTTAAAAATCGTCATATCGTTTACTTGTCTTAGATTTTACACATCTAAATCACATCATCTTTGCACATAACAATATACTTACTTCCTGTTAAAGTATAAATTCTACAAATAATTAATACTCAACAATATTTAAAATAAAATGAGCCAAAAACATTTATCGATAAAACCTAATAACATTAAAATCTTCTGGGCAGCACTAAAACCGCCATGTTTAGCGGCCAGATGACGTCACAGTGGCAAGCATTTTTGTTGACGTTTCATTTCCATAGATTTCATACTTCAGTGTGAATATCATAGAAGAGATTTTGAAAATAATGCCTATTTTAAATTGCAATTTGTTGTTTGTTGAAAGTTTGTTGAAAATTTAGTCCGAGCGTTAAAAATTAGTCGCCGGCGTCCAAGAAAGAAATATCGTAGCGCTATTGAGTTACTTTGGGGGGATTCACATCAGAGTTTCAATGTACCAACTCCCACCCAAGCCCATTGCAACCAACTCAATGTGGATGATTGTCAACGTCCAGTGAGAATGTCATTACAGATTTTCAGACATAAGCGTGATCCTTCTCGTCGAATGCGAAGAATGGTTCGGTATGCTATTTAACCCACACGTACAGCTCACCATGTTTCTCGCAGGATCTTCTCAGTGGGTCGCGTTTTCGATTTGGTGCTAGATTCAGTTAAGCACGGCTCTTGCTAGGGCTATTGTTAACAAAGTCTCTCAAACTGAGCCCCGTGAGTTCGCCTACATACCTACTCAATGAAGTCAGGACCATTCTGGCCACTGATAGTAGGTATTCAAACACATAAGATAGAAGCAACTCTTCAATTCGGAACGCATTTTCGATTCACGATATAACACTTTTTTTATTGAATAGGGTGCATGGGCTCACAGCTCACGTGGTATGTGTTTACAGGAGCCCATAGACATCTACAGCGGTAATGCCGCCACCCACCTTGATATATGAGTTCTAAGGTCTCAGTATAGTATAGTTACAACGGCTGCCCTTTATACTGTAACTATACTGAGATCTTAGAACTTATATCTCGAGGTGTGTGGCGCATTTACGCTTTTCGACACATGGTGTCTTCGGAAGTATGTCTGACACGCAATAATCTGAACGTAATTGTTAATTTAGAATATGTAATATTACTCAATCTTACCTAGAACTAGCCAGCTGTCTCTCTCTGAGCAACGCCGCCTCCTTTTCTTCCTCGAGACATCTCCTCAACTCCTCAAGTTCTTGTGCGTGCTTCGCCTGACTCCTACCGATCTGCTCCGCGTGAAACATCTTCAGATCGGACACCTCTTTTTGCTGTCGGTCGGCCATTTCTCTGAGTTCCCCTTCTAAGCCCTTGACAGTAAGTTCCTAAGGAACACATACAGGCTTTTTTGCTGTGTTGTAACAGATGAAAAACGTAAAGGTTCCTCTATTTTGTGGTGCTGTATAGTATTGAGGCGGTGGACTATCAATAGAAAATCTAGCCCGCGTCTTAAAATAATTACGATAGGATATGACGCAAAAGAGAAACTCTTCAAACAAGCGCGGGTGTTTATGCTATAGGAACAAACGAAATAATGGGACCTATATTTCGGAGTCAGAATGCACACTACCACCATTAACTATAATATTATATTGATCAAAATCCTCAGAATGGTTGTTAAAATTGGCAAATGAAACCAAATTCCCCAAAATATGCTTTCAAAATACCTTAATCTTCTCAGCTTTCTGTCGGACCCAGCGCTGTCTCGCCACCTACGGACATTAATACGTGCATTAATGTACAAATTTATGTAGGATTGGTAAGAACAAAACGTATGAAAAGAGTGTGGAATGGAACCTTAAGATGTGAGTAAGAATGGAAACACGGTAAGAATGGAAAAAAGTGACAGAAAAAAGCGAAATAGCGAAGATGATTTGAATGAGCAAGGCGTAAAAAAAGTGTCGGTCAATTTTTAATTATAATGAGAGAGAAGATTTTGGAAGAGAACAATAAAAGTGCAACAGTGAACTAATTTTATTGGATGTATGGCGGCATTCATATTGCGATGTCCTGGGACTACGATAACGTGATTATCCGCTCATCCACAGCAATTAATGAAACTTCGCTATTGACGCCCGCTTTCTTTCCTTCCTCCTTTCCTTTCTCCTCGAAAACCTTTCCTTTTATAAGTAAGTCCCGAGTGACCTGTTGCGCCGCCGCCATCTTGTCGTGCTGGTTCCTCAGCTCCAGCTTGTACCGCTCCTCGAGGGTCTGTGCAGCTCGCTTCCACCGCTCCTCCGCCGAGCGACGCTCGTCCACGAGCTGTTCGATGCGGTGGTTCAAGGTTTTCTTGTCATTTATCAACTGAAACAATTATTTGTTTTACATATCGACGCTTGAAAGGCAAACGTGACTAAGCGACAATGCGTGAACTTTACAGTAGACTATAGTTGAAATACCTGAAAAAAATTATATTTTAACGAATCTAGCTGTAGGATTGAAATGATTTTAATAGACCTAGAAATATATATTTTTTGCGCATCGAATATGCTTATTGCCTATCATTGATGTACAAAGCAGTTATTGTCGCTTAGTCACGTTTGCCTTTCAAACGTCGATATACTTTATTGCAGAGACGGGTGAATGAGCTCGCAGCCCATCTAGACCCATGGACTCTCTTGTTACGGCGTCAGAATGGTTTTTCAAAATTTACCTGCTGTTCGTAATTTTGATTCACAAATGTACATGAGCACCACTTCAACAATAGGTCCACTGAGTTTCTCGTCGGAACTTCTCGGTCACGTTTCTGTTCCAGTGGTAGATTCAGCGAAGCCCTGCTCTTGCTAGGGCTAGTGTTAGCATAGTCTTTAGGTTAGAGCCCCATGGGCTCACCTACTCGCTCGATGACGCGGGCATAACCCTCTATGTAACCAGCATAAGTAGGAAAAAATAATAAAAAATAATAATGAAATATGCCAGTCGTGTTACCTGGTCAATGAAGTTCTGGTGTCTTTTAATGGTGTCCTCGCATTCCTGCTTCACTTTGTTAATGTTTCTGATCGATTGCTTCTCCAAATTGCTCACTTTCTGTATCATCTGAAATAATACCAAGAATAATGAGATACAAACTTTCGCACACAGACACAGGTTACAGAGCACTGCTGTCAGCCCTGAATCAATTCTATTTTATGTACCAAAAATTATGATTTAACACTATGATTTACTTATAATTTTTTTAAATCACTTTTATCCTTTTTATTTTTTCAAAACTGATACCTACAATAAAACCGGTTTATTCTATATATTATTCAATTGGTGCTCAAGATTTGTTATTGTTTGACATCTCTAATGTAGAGAGTCTTTTATTCACCGAACACTAAGCTACGACCCGGATGTGGGAATCACATCCTAAAATTTGTGAGTAATTACTGGTGGTAGTAGTAGGGCGGTATTGTGAGGCACGGGTACATAGGTATGGCCGTTTTGACTATTTCTGCCGCGGAGCAGTCTTACGGTTCGGTCCCAAAGATGCAACTGGTGCCTTGAGGAGTCTATGCACTTTGGTAATCATATATTACACAAAAAAAAATTTTGTAAGACAACAATCTTGTTAATGTCTTGTCTATATTATTTTTTTATTGTGAAATCTATGGTGTAAACACTGCAATACCTAAAATGTATTTGTGTTTATTATTCCGTGAGTCGCGCCGAAAAGAGGTGTGTTTTCACTAATCTATATACAGCACCTGTTCCTTGTGATTGGCCAAGCTCTCCTGCAGCAGGGCGATGCAGCAGGATCTCTCTTCCAACTGTAGAGAAGATGTCACCAGTCTTTGCGCGAGTTCTGTTTGTGACAGTTTTAGCAGGGACTCCAACCTACAATATAATGATTACTAAGACGGGTGGACAAGCCCACGGTTAACCTGGCAAGTGATCACCGGAGCCCATAGACATCTACAACATAATGCCGCCACCCACCTTTAGACATGAGTTTTAAGGTCTCAGTTTTTACAGTACAACGGCTGCCCCACCCTTCAAATCGAAACGCGTTACTGCTTCACTGCAAAAATAGGCAGGATGGTGGTAAATACCCGTGCGGACTCACAAGACGCCCTACTATCAATGTTACAATCAGTACTTTTATTAAGCTCGCTCCGGCTCCGCTCGGGTCAACAAAAATTTCAATGATATTTGAGGTTGTTTTATTTTTAAAATAAAAGAACACTTATGGCGGCACAACTATAATAGTTAGACATATGCTGTCACGATACTTTTTGTAAATAATAATGTGTTCTACAAAGTAGTAGCACATTATTTTATTCTATCATCAATAGTTTTCGCAGGGCACGCAATGTAAAGAATGTTTTAGGTAATTTTTTTACACCTTGGATTACATTATTGGAGTTTTAGTAAGGATCCCTAATTTTTTTCAAAAAATATTACAGCCTGTGTCACTCGGGAATAGTGTAGCTTCCAAACAGTGAAAGAATTTTTCAAATCGGTTCAGTAGTTTCGGGGCCTATTCAATACAAACAAACAAACAAATCTTTCCTCTTTATAATATTAGTATAGAAGTATAGACGAGCTGTGCCCGGAATTTCAAACGTGTAGTGTATCTTCTATTTAATCATCAATGTTTCTTTGTGTGCTCTTACTTGGGAACAGTTTGTGGCGCGCTGCTTGTCACGACGGATAACGCATCGTTCGCACTCTGTTCAACCTTCTCCAGAAACTGAAATATTTCCCTGGAATAAACAAATAGATCCTGTACTACTACTACTACATTAAGGTTAATCGAAGAATAATTTGACTGTGTCGTGCCTTCTGATACATGATTTCCTGTACTTATATAGCAATATGAAATTCGCCGGAAGAAAATATAAGACTTTTTGGCGGGAACGCGAGGAGTGAAGTTGTGTAATTTGTTTTATTTTGTTCATTTAGTGTTTCTTCAGGTTTAAATTTGTAACAACGGTGGTTTATTAACTGTTTAATATCTGTAAAAGTGCACAAATGTGGGAAAATGAAACAAAGCCGCTGGACGTAACTTGTCGGGATCCTCCAAAAAGTCCACTGAAAAAATCTCAGTAAATGACCACCATTTTACTGAGATTATATTGCATCCCATATCATTTCATTTCATTTCACTCTATAATATCATTTTTCATAAAAAATAGAATATAAATAAGACATGACTTAAAGGTATTAGTTACCAGGTCATAAAATTTCTTAAAAAAAAAAGAAAATATAAACGTTATGACGGTTGCAAGGCTATTTCTGTTGTTCAAAGCTAAACTTAAAAGCATTCGAAATGTTAATTAAGCATACGATCCGGGGAAGCGATTCAGATAGTAATTAAGGGTTTATTTAGGACTCAGGTTAAAACAGTACCACCCTATCTCTTCTCGTGGGTGGTGTAAAAGGCGAGCAAGGAATTCAATAGAGACTGGGCAGCACTGAACTCTAAATATTATAACAGGGTACTGCAATCGTTAGCCAGCATTTACTAGCCCGCACCGGTGTGCCATTGATTTCTACCGTGAAGTAGTCACGCGTTCTGGTTTGTAGGGTAATTGCTTGTGGTGGCTAAGAGCCCAGTATTTAGCGCCTTTAACTGCTGGACCTAAGTCGGACAAACCTTCATGTGACGAATAGGTTTGATTGCTCTCTGTCTAAACAAAGCAGGAATAACGCAAATAAATTATCATTATAAATATATATTGTTCAAATGAAGAAACTCACATGAAATTATCCTTTGGTAGTGGCGTCTCTTCTTCTGTATTGCTATTCGCCTTTTCATCGTCTTGATTCTTCAAAGCAGTCGTCACGGGATTATCACCACAGTTCTCAATCTCTTTCAACATTGAATATATATCTAAAACAGTTGAGTTCGAATTCAGTTCTTTCACTTTGAACGAATCCTTGTCTCTTGGACTAGTTGTTTTAGATGAGGCAACTCTTTCATTTACTATATTATTTTCGTTACTAATCAAAGGCTCAGATCTCATTGGTTCTTCAGGAAGAACTTCCTCCCTGTCGACTTCTAGTATTCTTGGCGAAGGAGCCGACAAAGACATCCAAGATTCCACGTCTTTATCATTTTCTATCCCCTCAATTCTTGCACTAGATGGAATCTTTGCAGTAGGCAAACTCTTTTGTGTTTGATTTCTTATAACTGATATATTCTGGTTTGTAGTGGATCTAGTTTTATTATTCCATTCGTGTCTGTACCCTAAATTGTCGTCTTTAGATCTCAGGTTAGTAACTTTCTTTTTCAAAACTTTTGACGCGTTTTCTTTAATATCTCCATCTTTAACTTTAAAGTAATTTTGAATCAATTCTTTCGTAGATATTTTTGAAATATCTCGTTTCCTCATATCTAAATCGTTTCTAGTCTTAGCCGGGGAATAAATCGTCTGCACTTCTGAATAACTTGTGTTTTCTCTTTTTCTGTCACCAATGTTACTGTTATCTTCAAACATCTTGTCAATATTCAAAGGAGTAGGGGATATAGCATCGCATTTAATATCTTTAATTGTCAATTCATGTAAATTATTTATAGCTTGCAGTTCTCGTCTGTAATCCTCTATTACTTTTGAAGTGTAAGCTTTTGTAGTACTGTTTAGAAGATACGTAGGATATTCTAACTCGTTCTCGTTTTCGAACTCGTTATCTTTTGCATCTTCCATGTTTTTAGTGTTAGAATCGTTAATCACTTTATCTTTATTTGGCGAATTTTGTGGAGGCAAGGCAACGTGTCCTTCTTTTTGCAAAAAGAAATCTTTGTACAGCAATCGGCTGTGGTTTAATGGTTCTGTCCATTGTCTCCTCTTATCCAATGAAAGTGTATTATGATAAACCTTCCCGTTGCCGGATGATGACGTACTATCAAGGCTTTTTGGTTGATCTTCTAACTTTTCTTGAGTAATAGCCTTTTCGTGTAAGGTCGTTGTTGGCAGCGAATAATTCTGACGATAACATTTATCGTCATTGATTGCGCTGTCCGGATATCCTGAATCCTTGGACGACGAGTCGGTGTGAATGGTACTCGAAAGTTTATTTTTATAAGCGCCATTACTGATATCGTCGTAAAAGCTCGTATAAGTTCTAGGTTCACTCACAAGCATTGCTGATGCTTCGCTGTATTCGTTTCCTTGAATTTCATCCATCAAGTCGTTGCCTCTTGCCGTATCAATATGATCGTGACCTCTAGCATCTTCGAGAGAATTTTCAGGCGATAGACTTGATAGATTATGCGATGGCAGAGTATCCAAATCTTGTGTGCATTCTTCCTCTACCAAGGACAATTGTTGTTTCGTTAAATTCAGACGACGAGAATACGAATCAATCGCATCTGCAACTTCAGACTGTACGTTCGAGCTGAAAGAAACCCTCCCGACAATATCTTCGTTTTCTTTTCTTCCTCCGTCTAAAGGAATGAAATAAGATTCGTAAGACCTAGTCTTAGGAGGAGACAGACTTCTGTCGCGGTACATATTCTTGTTCTTCTCCGGAGACGGTGTTCTCTCAGTTATCTTCACTTCCATTGAATATTCTGATCTACTATTTTCTTCGTTAATCGGACTGTCCATTTTACTAGCTTTCTTAGCAATATTCCTGTACTTTAGCAGGTTTTTAGGGTTCGTTACTTTGGGTTTGGGGCTCAATTGCGCTCTCGCTTTTATTTTAGTTCCGAGACTTATGAACGTGTCTTCCGAACCGTAATCAGAAGCATTGCTGCAAATTTCTCGATCCTTTCTTACGTTTTGCTTCTCGCGTGCACTTCCATTCGTCAATAAATCGAGCGTTGGTGCTACAATTTTTATTGGCGTTATTGAATCTGAAATAATCAAGAATTAGAAATTTCGAGACAAAATACAATTCTCAACAATTCATGATTTTAAATAGAAATGACAAAATGTGGGTAGCTAAGTTAATACGCGAATGTACAACATCCGTCTATCCCAGGTGCTAAGATCAGAAAGAACAGGTGTACGAGGCAATAGGCTAATTGTCGCCTCTTCAACTAAACCTATGTGCTTAGTGCAAGATTTTTAACGTTCTCGATAGAGTAAAAGTTAACTCAAATCTATATCATGCAGTTGGAACAGCACCCCTAGCGGCAAACGTAGGCAAACATTGTTAAAAATAAAATGATAAATTACTGTTATATGATTGCAGTAATTCCGCACTGAATGTCTTGAAGAAACTTCTAGTGGAAGGAGCTCGCCCTTTCGCGTCCGCGGAGAACGGTCTCCTAAATCTTTCTTGATGTTCCTGCAACAATAATAAATAAATATTTACATGTATGTAGCAGTTCCTTTTAGTCAAGTAGGTAGAAAGGTGGATGATGCAGCGTTAATTTATAACTCTATCGATAGATGGCGCTATATGTACTTTAGAAGATAAAATTTAAAATTAAGTAACTAATGAGTTTTTTTTCTGTAAGATATACTGCCTTGACAAAATTGCCTATTGGCTTCTAGGCATTATAACTCGATATTGTGGGCAATAGCAGCAGAAAAGGCAATAATAAAAAAAGCGTTTATTTACGCAACTTTAGTTAACATCGTATATTAATTTTAATCGAATCATTTTCATTCATTTAATGAAGCTTATTAATTTAAAACCGTACCGGACTAATACAGGAATTCTGTAGCGCCGATCGTGGTCTGTTTCTTATGTTCTTCCTATCGTCTTTCCTCTTACTACGATATGTTAAATTCACAGGGGACCCCAACAAACGCAGGTTCGCGTTTTCTTTAGACATTTCACGAACATAACACCATAATATAGTTAATGATTTGGTAATATTGATCAAACGGAATCAAACGTCAGTCTGTTAGCGAAGCGTTTAGTTTTGTTGACATTTTTATTGTGTTGCTAGGCAACGGCGCCCTATTATTAAGGTACTCGTAATATGTCAGTCTGTTTTGTTGCGAAAGGCATCCGTAACACGACTACATAAGTACCGTATGCTAAAAATCACAAAAGAAACTTTTCAGGCCATAGATTGTGGACATCAATGCGTTCTCTTTGCCGTGTACTTTTTCTTAGAATTTAGAGGCCAACATTTAACATTACCAGAACGTCGTGTTTCTACTATTTTAGTAGATTTTACTATTTTTAGTTTTAAAAAAAACAAAGGTTTTAAGCATGTATTTTTGTATCAATGTAATAAATGTAGTAATAACAAATTTAAAAATTAGAAAGTATTTACTTTATTTTTTAAAGCTTTAGAGAACATTATTTGCAAGAACAAAACGCAGCCCGCGATGACGTAATAGATAAAAATACGTCTCTCGAGTCGGGATCGGCTTTGAAAGTATAGTTTATTCGTGATTCGTCGACAGTCAGTTGAACCTTGGAGGTATTTCGATCGCCGCATTTCAACCGCAGTGTCGTCGGCAGTCCGATCTCGGTATTGCTAAAGTATAGAAAAATTTAAAAGAGCCGGTGAAAATTATTCAGTGATCTTAATAAACGTGTTGTGCTTTTTTATAAATAAAACGCAAAAATGTTCAGCGGAATCGCAGGTAAAGTTCGGAATACATTTTTGTTTTAATTACATAATTAAATGATGAATAAACGTAAGTTTATTTTTGAAGTGCTATTAGGTTTGCATGTAAGCATGTCTCATTTTTACGTAGATTTCGTTTCATCTCGGTAGGTCCGTATGAAATTACAAAAAATATGCTCGTCGTAATTAATAAGTATAATAAATTTACCAATTGAATCAGGTAGATATTAGGAGTAGTTTTGCTATGTATCATAATTTAAAAAATAAAACAAGATTAAAACAATTCAACTATGCGCACTATTATTTGTGTTTAAAATGCTCTTACCACGATTTTAATTTTAATGAGCTCAAGATTTTTAAATTTAAAAATCGTGGTAAGACCCTTTAGAATAATATTATTTATAAAATTAACTTTAACGATTCGTTTTACTCAACTATTCCATCGAAACGATTAGGTAACTATTACTACCTGATCTGATCTGACTTCTGTGATATATTCCTTACATAGGTACATAAATAGGTATATTTATGTATAATGTCATATACGTATGGACCACGATCAAATCATTCAAATCGCAGCTACCTACCGACCGGGAATAAATTTTTATTACGAATGACAAATGACGAATACATAAAACTGACAACTTCAATACCCTCTTGAATTTACGAAATCTATTTTTTTTTGTTCCACTGGCAAACGGTTCAATAACTGTCTAATCACTAGAGTTGATCTACATATTTTACGTATTTTGCGTTAGTTCAAGAACTGTCTATATCACTAGAGTTGATGTATTTTACATATTTTGCGTCGTATGTTTTTTTGTTGTTGCGACGGAATATGACTTCGCTGTATCGAGCATAGGTATAGGTAGGTAACCGTGTTGCGTTATGATCAAATGGCCAGAAGTGCCCTCCCTATACTATATTAATTGATTACCGGAGATCATAGGTCCAACCAACATGAATTCCTTACCTTGAAATGACATGAGAACGATATCTCTATTTCATTGGTTTAATATCCGTAACTATCACTTAAATCCGAAAGCATATTGCAGAATGTATTGCTTTACGATCGAAATGTGCAGAAGGGTGGTTACATAATATTACCAGCACATAATTTTCATAGGAATTAGGAGGAATGTTTTGTAAAGGAGATGAAACCACTACGGAAGATGAAGTATCAGTAGGTCTACAAGGTCTAATATGTCTACACATTATAAGGTTACGAATGTTCTTGGGTGCTCATGAAAAACCCCATATATCGCCATTGGCAATAAAATGAAAGTAATACATTAGCAACAATTACGGACACAAAATGTTTGCATTTGTTGGATTCAGTTATTATACCTACAGACTAGGTATGTGGTTTCTACCACTTCAAACTTGGAATTCTAAAATAATTAACCACATGCTACTTTATACCCTATACGACTATAGAGTACACTTATACTATTTACAAAGTTAAAAGCCTTAAAAAATATTATACTACGCAATATTTTACCATGGCTCGGTGGTTTTGTAATCTCTAAAACCTAGAACCACCGGGTTAAGTATTACGTCTTTACCCTTGTATGTGGCTAAATGTACAAACAGTGCAAGCTAAAAAAGAAAAAAAAAAGTGTTACGTCATCTGTCAATTAGACAGTCACAGTATAAATGTTATTCTAGGGTTTAATAGACGACATGATTCTAACCATAGATGATATAAAAATTACTTCGTAAAGGTTGCTCAGCACAGCATAATTTATCATTCGCAGTATTTCATTAACCCATCATTCAGATGATCAACATTAAAAATATACGGCTTAAACGTCGCGTTACCAATACCATAAAACCTTAAAAAATAATAATTAAAGATCATAGTTAAATAGTAATCGTAAGTGATCGCATAAAGAAAAATCTCATGAATGTATTCTAAAAATATATGAATCACAATACTATTAGATCATGCACATTTATAACATTGTAATAGGTTGTAAGGAAGTATGTTATGTATTAGCCGTTACAATTTTCTATCCACAACATTTTCTGTAAAGCACGTTTGAATAGTACATAGAATGACTGTATCTGATATTTTATGACACATTTGGATTTATATGAACTTAAATAATAAGTGTTATGCTTGTGAAAAGAAAAAACTTTTTTTAATTGCTTAGATGGGTGGACGAGCTAATAGCCCACCTGGTGTTAAGTGTTTACTGGAGCCCATAGACATCCAGAACGTAAATGCGCCACCCACCTTGAGATATAAGTTCTAAGGTCTCAAGTATAGTTACAACGGCTGCCCCACCCTTCAAACCGAAACGCATTACTGCTTCACGGCAGAAATAGGCAGGGTGGTGGTACCCACCCGCGCGGACTCACAAGAGGTCCTATCACCACCCGATCAATATTCATACCGATATTTCAACCGATTTCGACATAATATCGACATGTTATCGAAGAACGTAGTAACTCTTGTTATAGATACACACGAGAATCAATATTAAGGACTTGACCAAACATTTTAGCTATTCAAACAATTCGTGTGGCGCACAAACATAATTGTACTCAAGACGACGCAATAAGGAAACACATTTGTCATTCAGTCCACATTCTTCGATGACTTTAAACTATTATAAATATTATGACGACTCATGTCACGCAACGCTAAAGTAAATACTTTTAATAATTATTAAAATCGTCACAGTGTAAAGTTTAGGGAAAAGTAGTTTTGAGGATAGCATCATTTAAATTAACTGTAGCACTATAGTACCTATTACTCTGAACTCATATTGACAAAAGTTATCTTCCATAATTCCGGCGCACAATAAATTTCATCTGGAAAATCATTGCACCATACATAAAAAGAGTAGCCCACTGAGTTTCTCGTCGGATCTTCTCAGTGGGTCGCGTTTCCGATCCTATGGTAGATTCTGCGAAGCACTGCTCTTGCTGGGGCTAGTGTTAGCAAATTCTCTCAGGTTGAGTTTGCGAGCGCACCTACCCGTCCGCTTTTTTTTCCTACCTCGTAACCTCGAGGGGTTATTCTAGATTCACCGAATTAGTAGGTGAGCTCACGGGGCTCAAACCTGACGACGTTGCTATCACAAACCGTAGCAAGAGATGTGCTTCGCAGAAGCTACCACCGGATCGGAAACGTGACCCACTGAGAAGATCCGGCGAGAAACTCAGTGGGCTGTGTCTGTGATTTAATTTATTCGCCGAGCCCTTCGTTGCAAGCGGCGGGTTCGGCGAGAACGATGACCGGTGCTTGGGGTACCTAAAAGCACCTTTATTGGAACGGGAGGATCCGAAATGACGGGTTTGGGGGACGTCGACTGCTTTCCATTCTGTCCGCAGGATCGGGAATGTAGTTACCGGCGGCCACGATGAGAGGGTTCTCGTGTCGTGTCGCTTTATCGAAGTGAGCGTTTACTCCCAAAGAACTATCCGCATAATTGTTCCGCGCGCAGTTAGAATAGCCATTAGGCTATCAATGATTAGTTAAGGAAAAAAGTTACTGTACATTGGACACGGAAAATATTCGTGATGATAATTTTACAATAGATAACTCTCTATTAGATTACGTCACAGTCACGATATAATCATAGAAAAGTAAGAAATACAGTACAGAATCTTCTAGAAATAAAAGATTTTCTATGTATACTACGTGTAACTTGCTAGGAAGTTCGATGACGTCATCGCGAGGTTAAGCTGGATCGATACCCACTGCAGAATGCAGCAGTCCCGAAGCTCGATCGTGGTGACTCTGCGTCGCGTCGTGATGCAGTTGTTGCGCAAGATAATTCAATAACGACTCTATCACAAATGTAGGTCAACGACTCTCTGACTGCCATAATGGATGAAATAATGTCTTTCTAATTAGGATTGGAAAATTTTCAACTGAACAGCTATTTGGGTTTCAGGAAAGTTGTTGTAAATCAAATTGTTTAAGGCTAATTCGAATCTTTGAATATCATTTTACTTTTTACTGGTAGGACGTCTTATGAGTCCGCACGGGTAGATACCACCACCCTACCTATTCTTCTTCTACCTATTCTTGCCGTGAATCAGTAATGCCTTTCGGTTTGAAGGGTGTGGCAGCAGTTGTACTATGAAAACGGAGAACTTAGAACTCAATTGTCTGTCAATTGGTGCCCATTCTCGAAGTGTAGGTGTCTATGGGCTCCGGTAACCACTAAACACCATTTGGGCTATGGGCTCGACAACCCATCCATCGGGAACAGGACCCGAAATATTTTCTTCAAGAACATTTTGACTTTCGATTCTTTCAACTTAGGGCATTCCTACACCTCTGTAGAGTACAATGAAAGCGTTTTGAAGGCGTAAAAAATTTGATCTTGCATATTAAAATACAGAACTGTGGTTATTCATCATTCTTCCTTTTTGTTCTATCAGTCAAATCAACTTAGTAAATTAAAGAATCTCACAATTCACAAGTAAGAAAGTAGTCTGTGATATCTCGATTGAGGTTTTATACAAGATGGTAAACGTTAATCTTTACTAATATTATAAAGCTAAAGAGTCTGTTTGTTTGAACGCGCTAATCTCAGGAACTACTGGTCCGATTTGATTTTGATTGAAATTCTTTCAGTGTTAGATAGCCCATTTATTGAGGAAGGCTATATAACATCGCGGTAACACCAATACAAGTGGAGTACCAATAAAGAATGTTTCAAAATAGGGGCTTAAAGAGCTCCTTAACATTCTAAATATATTTCAAAAATATTTTCACTTTCTACGTAAATTAAATGGCGGGGAAAACTTAGCATTATGCCAAAGTAATTATGCCACGCGGACGGAGACGCGGGCAAAAGCTAGTAATAAATAACTCCTCGCCTTTAGCGAGGTAACGCCAAAGCAAAATCTTCCAGCGAGCGGGTGAGATTACTCTGGAAGCTGACGGACGGATTTTTTGTCCTTCGGAAACGCGACCCGCTGAGAAGATCTGACGAGAAACTCAGTGGACTGTGTCTAAGGGCTAATTTACTCTCCGAACCCTTCGCCACTAGCGCCGGATTCGATAAGAACAGTGACCGGTGCTTGAGGTACCTAAAAGAACCGATACTGGATCCGAATTGACATATCGTCTTCTCATATTAAAACTGTATAATCTCAAAACTTACTAATTTTACCGAAGCGTGTTTTAAAGGTTTAACATGTGATATTTTTAATATTAATCATCTTTGCAACTTTTACTTTTAATTTTTTACCAGTTACATTATCTGTCTTTTAAAGTAAGATAAAATTATGTATTAATTTTGTTAATAGTAGTCAAAACATAGGTAAACTAAAAAAAAAACAAAAAAACTAAACTACGCTCTTTTGACAGTATTTATCTACGAATAAATAATAAGTCTATTTATTCGTAGGTATTTATGATAAAAATACTGGTGATACCAAATTATTCCGCATATTAACTCAATTTCGAATATTTTTGGAAATTGTACACTTTTAATGCGAAAAGACGATATAACGACGCGACGGTCGGAATGTTATCGTTCAGAACTTGCATCATCACTACATAGTATAAAATAAAGTCGCTTTCTCTGTCCCTATATCTGTCTGTCCCTATGTATGCTTAAATCTTTAAAACTACGCAACGGATTTTGATGCGGTTTTTTTTAATAGATAGAGTGATTGAAGAGAAAGGTATATATGTATAATAACATCCATTAAATAGTGGAGAAATTAATAATAAAGAACAGTTTCCGAAGCGAAGCGAGGGCGGGTCGCTAGTATACTACATATATGCAAGCTTATCTTGAAAATTTCGTTAGCGAGATTCAGGCATCTGTCAAATATCTTACGTTCTGTGATAGCTACGCGCTAAACCTATAGCTTAAAAACGGACGTATTTTTGACAGTTTTCCTTTGGTACCGTCAATTTCTTAATAAAGTACGGTAAGGTTCTAGTACTGGTAGGCAGGTAACTGGCACGAGGTACTGTTGTATCGACCGTATGTAATACTATGGGTGTCGATTGACAACATGTAAGCCGCGCAAGTCGCGCGAGTGCACGTGTACCGAAACGAAGCTAAGGTCACGGGCATTCGGTTGAATTCTGCGCGTTATTCAGTAAATTATGAATCACAAACACCGTTTTTACTCTCGTATGTGTTGTTCGTTTGCCAAATTTTAATACAAATCCACTATATTCAACAACTTTGCTTTAATAACGATTTTCACACTGTTGACTTTGTATATCGATTGAAATAGAAACTAAATTATGTATTACAGAATGCTGTTTTTTTTTTTAATACATTGAGGCCAACGTTATATTTAGTAGGTACCTGTGTACATACAGCCTTTGTTTAAAATATTTAGTATTAAGCGATTTTATTGTGTATATAAATCTAAATAAATACAGATAAATGACAGAACGGAAATGCATCATTTATAATAACAATAAATTGTACAAAAGCTGCCGTCAGCGAACTCTTGTGAATAAACACGTAATATTTAACTAACTAAAAATCAATTTTTATTCCGTATATTAAAAAAAAAAATTTTTTTACTAACTTATTTATTTATTCTTGCAAAAACGTAAATTATTAAAATATGTTTATTAACTATATTTACAAATAAAAAAGGATTAAATTAAAATTAAATAAGTTTAACGTAATATTAACAAATAGTTTTGTAATAATAAACGATTGATCTTATTTTTTATTAAGGATCGCCATATTCTGTTATTCACACACTTAAAATAATAATATGTCCAAGAAAATATGTATCTTAAGAACATTTGTGCTTTTAGAAAGAGTATGGTGTCGTTATGGCGATAGGAATAGATAAACTTAAATTACCCCCTAGTGAACACTGTTGGTAATGTAAGCTGGTTTTTACTAGTGGTAGAACCTCTTGTGAGTCCGCGCGGGTAGGTACCACCACCCTGTCTATTTCTGCCGTGAAGCAGTAATGCGTTGTAACTAAACTTGAGACCTTAGAACTTATATCTCAAAGTGGGTGGCGCATTTACGTTGTAGATGTCTATGCGCTCCAGTAACCATTTAACACCAGGTGAGCTCGTCCACTCATCTAAGCAATAAAAAAAAACTGGTACAGCCACTCACTCGTATTTAGTTCGTTCAGGGTTTAATAAATAGACCCTATCTCGAAACTCGGAACGAAAACAAATACCGAGTCTGCACACGATGACATCACCAAGGCCGGCCGGTTGGGTTCCAACACCATTAATAACACGTCATTTCCATCTCTCTCTGATTCATTTGTAACGAGCGAGACGACGAATGCCATTTGGTACATTCTTGAGGGCATAGCACGATATTACTGATTGCACTAATTGAGATACATATGTACATACCTTGTAATTCGAACGAAGAGCTACTGAGGTTAGTACGTTTCTGGGATTTTTATTAATTCCAAAGCTTCAATCTATCGAGAAATTTAGCATAAAAAAACAAATTATATTCATACTAGCTGGCCCGGCAAACTTTATTTTGCCATATAAATTATTTTTAGGAAAGATAAATAACCTAGATACCGACTGCAGCGCCATCTGCCGGGCTGATTTGTAAATCGAAACCATTCTCGAATCCACCTGAAGGTACACAGAAAATTTCATTAAAATCGGTCCAGCCGTTTAGGCGGATTTCAGTGACAAACACACGCACAGAAGAAATATATATATAAAGATATCACCATATTACCAGTGCGCGGCTGTATGATTTGGTATTGTTATGATCTGCGTTTTTTTTAAATCTAAATGTTTCTATTACCACTAAGAAAATGACAAAGTCAATATCAATCAATCAATTATAGGCTTGGAAATAATAAACCAATAAGATCCATCATTATTAATTATTAATTTTTTTGGGAATTCAATATGTCTAGTCAGTGGCTAGTCATAATTTTTGAGAGCGAAACTATAGAATTATCTTTGAATCTACATATTAATATGTGAAGCAAAAACTTTGTACCACTTTTTACGAAAATTGCGCGGACGGAGGAGTATCCAATTTCCCACGCTTATAGAGAATGTAGAGAAAGAGTGCAGAATGCTATTTTTAAAAAAATATGCATTAAAAATAGATTAAATCAACAAAAAAAACATTACACACACTACAATGTATTTGACACAACACGCATGCATACTCTTTGTTTACTTAAATTTCCGAGTTTTAACACAATCACACGAAGTCCAACTAATTGTACTTACCCGTAACGTTCAAAACTTTCTTCGTACTTTGGCCTTTTGGTGTTTATCTCATTACGTACTTGTCACACGCGTTTCATTCGTGAGTGCTTTCAACGTCCAAAGTCGTTGTGATAATTTTTATATTTAAATTTCTTCTGTGCGTGTGTTTGTCACTCTGCTCCTCCTAAACGGCTGGACCGATTTGAATGATTTTTTTTGTATGCATTTGGGTGGCAACCTGGATGGTTTAGATTCACAAATCAGCCCGGCAGATGGCGCTGCAGTCGGTATTTAGGTTATTTATCTATACTACAACTAAACGGCTGTGTCGACTTGAATGAATTTACGCAGGACAACGTCTGTCGGATCCGCTAGTATATACTATATTATCAGCTGAAATTAAACTATAAAGTCGTTGTATTCTTGACTTACAGAGAAAAGTTAAAAACAAAGCTACGGGCTTTATTATAGGTTAGTATTTAAAATGTTTGTGGTAGAATTTAGATTGGGTAACACAAATTGACTTGACTCGATGGTGCAGTATTTAGCGGCCCTGACTTTTGCGCCGAAGGTCGCAGGTTCGATTTCCACATCGGGCAAAAATTGTGTGATTAACAGGGTTGTTTGCTCTTTTATTATCTATATACATCTATTTAAACATATATAAGTATGTTTATCAGTCCTGGTACCCATAAGACAGGAAATCCTAAATTGGGGCCGGATAACCTTGCGTGATTTGCTTCGAGTTATTATTTTATATTATTATTACACATTTTATAGTGCATTCATTCAAATTCTGTCTTCATTTATCTATACTACAAAATATCTAAATTTTCCATTCCCATTAGGGATAACAACCTACCACCTTACCTAGTTTGCATGTTATCAATCTACTATACCTATATAATATCTATCACGTCATTACGGATCCTGCCGATCCATTAACGGTGCTTTTAGGTACCACAAGCACCGGTCACCGTCCTCGTCGAACCCGTCGCTTGCGACGAAGGGATCGACGAACGAATTAACCCACAGACACAGCCCACTGAGTTTCTCGCCGGATCTTCTCAGTGGGTAGCGATTCCGATCCGATGGTAGATTCTGCGCAGCACTGCTCTTGCTAGGGCTAGTGTTAGCAGATTCTCTCAGGTAGAGCCCGTGAGCTCACCTACCCGTCCGGACGTAGCTAGAATAGCCCCTTAAGCTACCAGCGAATAGGTAGGAAAAAATGCCCCTGAGTCATATTTTTTATTTTTTTTATTGCCCTTGTACGCAATTGCCTTTGTTGTAACTATACTGAAATCTTAGAACGTATATCTCAAAGTGGGTGGCGCATTTACGTTGTAGATGTCTATGAGCTCCAGTACTCATTTAACACCAGGTGGGCTGTGAGCTCGTCCACCCATCTAATCAATAAAATAAAAAAAGGAAGACGAGCATACGGTCCACCTGATGGTGAGTGATTACCGTCGCCATTGGACTTCAGCAATGCGAGGGGCAGAGCCAAGCCGCTGCGTACTGCCATGCGTTTACACAAAGAAAATAAATCCAAATTAAGACATCTCATGTTCAAACTGATTAACTTATTGTAATAGAATACGCATTGTTCTAGTTACAGTTGAATAATTATTGACGAACTAACAATGGAGGCTGAGCTAGAAGCATAGAAACGCGCCGTGTTAAGAACAATGCACGAAGCAGTATGTCCGAATATATATCCGAAGCAAATATCGCGTATTCCTAACCTGGCTTTAAAAAAAAAACAAATAAGAAATAAACTGGTGGCAGGACATCTTGTGAGTCCGCACGGGTAGGTACCACCACGCTGCCTATTTCTGTCGTGAAGCAGTAATGCGTTTCGGCTTGAAGGGTGGGGCAGCCGTTGTAACTATACTTGAGACTTTAGAACTTATATCTCAAGATGGGTGGCGCATTTACGTTGTGAATGTCTATGGGCTCCGGTAACCATTTAACACCAGGTGGACTGTGAGCTCGTCCACCCATCTAAGCAATAAAATAAAAAGTTTTTTTTGTACAAAGTATGACATTTAAAAATACCTATCTATTAAAGATCCATTCGCGAAACAGCTGCTCTTGAGTTCTTAGGTCTCCTTCGGAGGCGCTCAGGCAGCTGTTAGCAAAACCCACCCCTCCTGATTGAGCCCGTGCTCGCTCACCAGTCCTAGTGGAACCGTAAAAGCCTCCGGACCACCAGTAATCCTTCCTTCTTAAAAAACCCTTCAATGATAGATTATCTATTATAACAATATTATAATATCATCTTAATGAACAAGGGCTTAGTATTCGGTAGTATTCGGTACTTCTTTCAATTTCAATACAAACAGATTACTTTTTAATTGATTTAATATCTTGTATGTCTGCTCATAAGACCCGTTCTAAAACGGTTCAGAAATTAAACAATGTTTCCTTTATGAATTGCGGGTGATTAGTGATTAAGTGAATTCAAAGTACAATAAATGCATTCAATTAATAATAGACCCAGATACAGGTGTAAATTAATCTTTGTTCAGTCGACCTTGTGATCGCGTAAGTGCATAGGAATATCATGCTTTTAAATAGAGGCCTTTTTATTTTTGATTAACGCTGAGATGGGTTGATGAGCTCACGGCCCATCGGGTGTTAAGTGGTCACAGGAGCCAATAGACATCAACCACGTTAACGTTGAAACATGAGTTTTAAGTCACAGTTTTTCAGTACAACGGCTGGTAATCCTTTAGGCTACGATGATAATAAAATATATTTTACAGTAAGCATTTTACAATCTTATTTTACCTTTAAACGAGCAATTCTTGTATATATATATAATCTGAATCTCGGAAACGGCTCCAACGATTTTCATAAAATTTAGTATAGAGGGAATTTCGGGGGCGATAAATCGATCTAGCTACGATTTATTTACAGAAAACGTTGTTTTATTTGTGTTTTCAATAATCAACTCTTCCCGACATCTATTGGCGAATAATAATACAATTTTTCTTAATTGAGGGCAACTAATCGCTTTAAAGCCACAACAAGATGGCGTTATCAAAAAAAAACCGAGCGAAGCTCGGTCATCATCTAGTATACTTTTAAGTATAAAACCCATACACCTATATTAGAATGTACATAAATTAGTAAACATTGATAAATATGCTGGTGAAGTCCATAGACAGCATTCGTACGAGTATCACGGATTTGTTGTTAATAAATACTAATAAATTCCTTTTTTTATTGCTTGGATGCGTGGACGAGCTCACGGCCCACCTGATCTTAAGTGGTAACCGGAGCCCATAGAGATCTACAATGTAATTGCCACCCCCCACCTTGAGACACGAGTTGTAAGGTCTCGGTATAGTTACAACGGCTACCCCACTCTTCAAACCGAAACGCGTTACTGCTTCACGGTTGAAATAGTCAGGGTGGTGGTGCCTACCTGTGCGGCCTCTCTAATGCTCTACCACCAGTAACTACGCAAATTTTATGTTGCGGGCTTGATTTTTATATTACTCCATTCATTCTTTTATCGTGGAAGTCGGCACGTCCATGGTAATTTTACGCGAATTCAGTTCCAAATCGTACATCCTATCTAATTGATCGAACCTAATTTTTAGGAACGTCTTAATAATAGCACAAAAACTGCCTTTCAGACCTAACCCACGTAGACGGACGCGAAACCGTAAATTAAAATTTTATTTATGCTCGGATAGTTCATTCTCTAAATATGTAGGTATATTAAATAATAAATGAATTTGCTTATAGCCCACCTGGTGTTAAGTGGTTACTGGAGCCCATAGACATCTACGACGTAAATGCGCCACCCACCTTGAGATATAAGTTCTAAAGTCTCAAGTATAGTTACAACGGCTGCCCCACCCTTCAAACCGAAACGCATTACTGCTTCACGGCAGCAATAGGCAGGGCGGTGGTACCTACCCGCGCAGACTCACAAGAGGTCCTACCACCAGTAAAAAAAGACTATTACTTAATAAACTTAACAATACTTTATTAACTGCTATGTTAAACCAAATCTATAATAAAGGCGCAAGCGTCTCGCATTAAATCGACCAGCTAAATGGTTGGCGAGGGCCGACACCATCTGTATATACCTATGTGTACACACGTATTATCTTATATTTCCACATTGAAAACAAGTTTGCTCACTCGCAGTCCATATATACAAAGTCGGATCGTTTGTCCGCTCGACATACAATTAATTATTATAATTTAAATCTATTTTTGCGTGTTAAAATTTATGTATGTAAACAAGATTACTTTATAATATAATTTAAAAATTGCTACACTCTAAGTGTAGTCTCTCTAAGTCAGATTTTAATTGCACTCAAAAATGGCACTCCAAAGGTAATCTAAATACTCTCATCCGTATAGGCGTATCAGAGTTCTCCATTGCAATTGTAGAATAGCCGCTATACCGATTCGATTGAAACTTTATCCAGCTGGATATAGGCAGTCGTGCTGTAGATGGCTAGTAATAGCTTAGCTTATAAATCCTGCGTATTCTTACCACGTAACAGTCCAGCCTTTTTGTTTGAATAGTGGAACTTGCACATGTACACGATGTGATGGAAAACTTGACCTCATTTCTCAAGCTGGCATTCACGGTATGGTGTGAGCTCATCAAAAGTATATCTGTTAGCTCCTCTAGCCATACTATATAGTAAATAGCCACCAGTAAACCAATTGTAAACAGCACCTAATCGTAGTTTTGTGCAACCGCGTTTTCCTCCTCTAATGACTTCAGAAGTAAATAATAATGTCTGCGAACGTTACTTAGATAAGATAAGCAACCGGAATGTCAATGACCTTATCAGTGAACAATGTTATAGTATTGTAACATATTGATTCTATTATTTCAAGGCTAGCATGTTAGAAAAAGGCTATCTATGCAAGCAATGTACACCAAACGAAACCAAACCGATGCGTACGGCCCTCTTAAGAAGTCAATTGGCGGTATCTGGTACTTGTGACCAGTTGAGCACCGTAAATATTATTGATATTTCAGAACCATAGTGCAACAAGTCTGAAATAAGTGATGTTGAGTTATCGCTGCTTTGTTTTTATAAAAAAAAAACTGCTTAAAATCAATTCTATTTAGCAAACATATTTAAAATCACAAGTACTTACTGTTTGTTTTTTTCTTTTTTTAATCCAGCCTTTTCATAAATTCATTATTTCCAACCTGGTTTAAAATAAGAAATCGCGTTTTTAAATTTCGGTTCTGATGTATCGATGTACACTTTAATAATATCGTTCGATTAATTAAGTAAATTGAGAACCCGCAATGTATACATACGTACGTGCCGGAAATTTACACCGCTCGGTTTTCATTTTCGAGATTATTATAATCTATATAATATTCTTTTATAAACCGAGTCGATGATCTCAAACTCTACGTAACACTACGATGTATGATGTCATACGAGATTGGTGCAGCCGGCTATTTATCTCAATTGGGTAAGCACTGGTTTCTGAGGTTGAGCCTATTATAAAATTCCGTCGGAGCAGAATCGAAGATCTAGAAGTTTCGGAAGAATCGAGTTAATGTTTTGTATGGAAAGGTTGTTGAGATGTAAGTACTTATGAGTCATCGAGTGCTTGTTCGGTTTCATGTTCGTTTGCGTCACTCGAAATTATGAAGAACGCCTTGAAAACGCTAAGTTCAATTGTCTTTTAAATTTTAATCATGTTATATACTAACATATATATTTTTTTATATACCCGTTGGCATTGACGGTCACTTTTATAAAGTTAACTATATTACAACCTTTCGAAAGTGAACTGTATAATAGGTATTATCTTATTAAAGTAAAAAATGTAGCACATTCCCGAATTCAAAGAATCCCAACTGCGAAGAATTTTAGGCTGGTAATGTTATTGTCGTTTTAGCTTCCAGAACAGCATATTAAGAGCCTGTGCAAAATATTTTACTGATTAAACTCAAAAAAAAATGATTAAGTAGTTTATGATGATATTATATTAAAAGTAAAATAATACGATTAGGTTATCTGGGTTATATCTGGGTTAGGGTATCTGGATTGTCATATTTTTTTGTAGCATAAACTTTATATTAAAAGTTCTCACACGATTATTTTCTTTGCAACTACACAAATTAAATAATCAAATTCACTACATAAACATAGTGAACTCAACGTTACGTATAGGCGAATATGTATCTATTTATACATAGTATTCCCTTCGGCTTTTCGTGAGTCGTGTACGTATTTTTTTTAAAGCTTAGATTAGTTAACCTGGTGCTAAATAGTTACCGGAGTCCATAGACATCTACAACCTAAACGCCGCCACCCACCTTGAGACATGATTTCGAAGGTCTCAGTGTTAACAGTAGAACGGTTGCCCCACCCTTCAAGCCGAAACGCGTTGCTGTTGCGTCAGAAATAGGCGGGGTAGTGGTATCTACCCGTGCGGACTCACAAGACGTCCTACCACCAGTAAAGTAAACTTAAACTTATTTTACGATATCATCTCACGTTTATTATTGTCACTTTATATTATTTCCGATATTTTGAATACTTTACAGCATTCGTGGTCACTAAAAGATGTATGTATATGTATGTAATGACTAAGCATACATAGGCTGGTAGTCGTGTTCCTAGTTCGCATAGACTAACAGTAATGGCACAGACAGGGAAATCGATACGAAATCTAGGCTCCGGGTCGAGGCCTAGACTGGCCGACGGCGGTCTTATTACTTTATTGTGCCAATTAAATCGCGTGCCTGACTGCCATAAGGGAAATAGCATATTAACTATTAACACAATTTGGACGGGAAAAAAAAAAACTTTAATCGAGACATATTTATAAAATTATGTTAAACATTAGACCTCTGTGTACGCATCAGTAATATTTAAATGTACCCTCTAATATGTAAAAACACTTTTTTTTTATTGCTTAGATGGGTAGACGAGCTCACAGACCACCTGATGTTAAGTGGTTACTGGAGCCCATAGACATCTATAACGTAAATGCGCCACCCACCTTGAGATATAAGTTCTAAGTTCTCAGTATAGTTACAACGGCTGCCCCACCCTTCAAACCGAAACGCATTACTGCAGAAATAGGCAAGGCGGTGGTACCTACCCGTCCGGACTCACAAGAGGTCCTACCACCAGTAATTCCGCAAATTATAATTTTGCGGGTTTGATTTTTATTACACGATGTTATTCCTTCACCGTGGAAGTCAATCGTGAACATTTGTTAAGTACGTATTTCATTACGAAAATTGGTACCCGCCTGCGGGATTCGGACATCGGTGCACCGCTAGATACGAATGCACCGGACGTCTTATCATTTAGGCCACGACGACTTACCAATTATAATAACTATTATTGGTAAGTCGTATAATAATCACTTGACATGTATCAAGTGATTATTATCATATATTTTTTTCTGAATTTAAAATATATTGCAGTTTTGACGGATTTTTAGGAACTAAGTAAACATGTCCAAGTAACGAAAACTTTAAGATTAAATTAATGAATATTAAATTACTGTGGGTAATTTCATCATTGCCGGCAAAATTTGTTGTAACGTAACTTATCTAACCGGTTTCTCGACCCGTTCGTCCGGCAACGACTTAGCTACAGATCGAAATACCTCAGAAGCGAAATAATAGGTACTATTCTAGAATTCAACGAAGAAACTTTTCTAAGAGTTTTTAAGACCTTTCTAAAGTAAAGTGCAAAGCAGCAGCATATTTTTTTTTATAAATATACTATTGAGACTCTTTTGTCTTGTCTAAAAGAGAAATACGGTAACATTGGTCATTTTTTGGACTGTTCGGCGGGAAAGATTTTTTTAAAGGGATTTTATGACCTGGTAACTAAGACTTTTAGGTCATATCTTAATTTAATTTACATTCTTATTTTTATGAAAAATGATAATATGATGAGATGAGATGAGATAATATGGAATGAAACATAATCTCAGTAAAATGGTGGTCATTTACTGAGACTTTTTCAGTGGACTTTTTGGAAGATCCCAAGAAGTTACGTCCAGCGGCTTTGTTTCATTTTCACGCATTTGTGCACTTTCACAGATATCAAAATTGTCTAAGCGCAGAATATACACTAAAAAATACTAAGACGTCAGAAAAGCGTGTGTATAACTCGTACTGTGAGGATTCCGGTTCCGGGTTGTTTTTTATTTTTTTATTGTATCGATGATTGGACGAACTCACGGATCATCCGGTATTAAGTGGCTACCGGAGCCCACAGACATTAACAAGTCAGTGTTTGTATTACAACGACTTCCTCACCCATCAAACCGAAACGCAGTACGTACGTAGCAGTTAGTACGTCACGGCAGAAATAGGTGCAGGCGCAAGCTGACGTTCTTTTGAAGGCTGTCCAATGCCCAAGTACCTACTAAGACTGTTCATGTATTGTGGATGCGTCTTACAGAAATATTTAACAGAGTTTGCTGAAACAGCCTGAACTGCAGCAGAGATGGTTTGTTGTACGCTGTCGTTGTATTTTACCATATTTATTAACTTTTAATGACCATAATATCTCGTTTACATCACAAAACTTAAGTAGCAAAATATGACGACAATTCGCAGCACATTATTCGCCGCGTTCCCGCCAAAAAGTCATTTCTCTCTTTAGAAAATTCAAAGCACGCTTACGTCGCTTTCTAAAATGGTGGGAATTTTACTGAGACTTCAATGAAATCCGAGAACGAACATCCAGCGATTTAGTTTTATGTATACAAATTTTTGTACTTTCACAAATTTTAAACGGCTAATAACCACCATTGTTATACATTTAAATCTAAAGAAACACTACATAAGTCCTCTTCTTGCGTTCCCTATAAAATTCACAATTAACTTTATTAGTTGTCATGTCAGAACGCAAAGATGGCGTCTAGTGATTCCGCGTGAAAATGGAAATTTGAGAAAAAAGTAAATCCCAAATAACCCTTATTGCACTCATGGATTTTTTTACGTATACCAACATACTTATCAACTATATCCTTTTCGCATTGGTTATATTAGTATAGATTTATAAATTTAAATGATAGTGTAATACTCTATTTCAAAGAGAATTTAATCAATACGTTTAAATCTACTTTACTGAGATGAGCATACACGCACAATACAAAAAAAAATTTAAACTTAAACATTATTACAAGATTGGTCTTTATGGACTGTGCTCCCTTTGCCTATCTCCACTTGGAAATAAAAATAGTCTACATGGAATATAACAGAAATAAAAAAATAATTATGTACCGTATGTACTAAATATTAAGAGACAGACAGATTACCAAAGAGATCATATTTTACTAACAATCACGCCACGTTAACTGGTCCCGTGATAAGTTCGTAAAGAACTTGTGTTACAAATGAATGATGAGTGTTATAATGAAGGTTCCGGTTTTTTCTTGCTGAGGACCGGATTACTTAAAAAAGAACTAAAACTATTATAATTTAATTAAGCAGTGTATCGTAAGCAGTCATCCAATTTAGAATAATTCAGTTTTCGTGATAGATGTAATAAGTGCGTTGAAGTAATTTCTTAAAGTTTAAAAACGAACAAAATCTACCAAAATTCGTGAAATATTGTATCATACGTGTTATCTCGAATACATAGTGAAGAAGAGCATAGCATAGCATAGCATAGCATACATCCTTAACCACGTTATGGGATGAAGTCGTATTTAATTATTATTTTATGGTGATATGATCTGCACGAGTAACTCGACCCGAGTTATTGTGTCATAACATGTCAAGGATTCTTGTTTGTAAGTTATGTGCCAATTTAGCGATGGTATAATAAAAAAAAAACATCACTTATATGTACTTCTAAATATTAAGTGTATTATTATCTATGCTTCTATTATCATATTTCAATTAAAACTATTTTGTACTTTCCGAAAATAAATTTACTATTGAATTAAAACTGATTTACAAGTAACAGAATTAATTAAAAGTAAAATTTGCCATTTAAAGCCTTATGCGTAAAATCGATGCGACATCTGTGTGCTTAGTGCGAGATTTTTAACGTTCTCGATAGCGTAAAAGTTAGTTCATATTTGTATGGAATGGGATCGTTTGCCGCTAGGGGCGCTGTTCCAACTGCATACAAAATTGGGTTAACTTTTACGCTATCGAGAACGTTAAAAAACTCGCACTAAGCACACTGATGATACCGTTAACTTAGTATGCCTATATTATTGGTTACTGTATGTACCTACACCATAATTTAAATTAATTTCTTCTTCCATATGGAACAACAAAAAGTTTTCACACCTAGTTAATACAAAAACTATATATGGAAGTATTAGACGGCCGTCTGGTGTAGTGGTAAGTGACATGGTCACTACATACGGGGGTCGCGGGTTCGAATCCCGCCAAGGGAAGATATTTGTATGATAAATTATATAAATGTCTTTTCCAGGGTTATGGAGGTATATTAAATATATGTATGTGTATAATAAAAATCTTACATTTATTTCCGTTATCTGGTACTTGTAACACAAGTTCTTTACGAACTTATCACGGAACCAGTTAATGTGGCGTGATTGTTAGTAAATATTTATTTAAATATTTATTTATTAAAGTTATATTTATCTAATATAAACGTATGGTGCTAAATTATCTATGGTCTTTTCACTACATATTAAGATCGTTTACTGAAACACTACGGTCAAATACAGAAGTCACTACGCCAAGTGACTACAGAGTGGACCAAAAAGTGTTGAAAACATTTTTAGTGGTTGATACCAAATTTTCTGTTCCTCTGGCTCGCCTAATCTATGCCCAGTTGTGACAGAGCTTGGCGAACTTAAAGTTTAATATCGGAATTCATTATCATTTCTGTTCCTACAAGCTAAAAACGCATCCGTATTTCACCCGGAAATATCTATAAAGATAACTAAAGTGTTTTATCGCGAAACACGCTGTTTACATAGTAGTTACGTGGTAAATCCTAAAAATACCCATCGAATACTGATATATGTGTACCAATTGGAAACTAGATAAGACGGTGTAATATTCGGATTAATATTGCTTAACAACAAGCAAAAAAAAATTAATCCATAGATAATTATCATATTATCATCATATTATGAGATAATAACTATTATCATATTATGAGATAATAACTACAGCCTATCATTGAAAATTTACGTATTATTTATAAATAAATACATAATATTATTTTATGCCAATATTATTACTGTTTTCAATTATTTATAGGCGATATAATAAAGCGCTTGTGAATATGGTAATTTTCTTACTCACGGGTCGTTAAGTGTATGTATTATCTGTGCACGCGTCTGACTCTGTGGCGTAAATATGGAGGGTATAGGTAAGGAAGACAATCTTGTATAGGGACAAGGGGAAACAGTATCCACTGTAAACAACAAGGTATTGTTGGAAGACTCACCGAAATAGCGCTAGTTTAAGAAATGGAAATGATAATAGGAACATAGCAGTTTTAAATGGACTGAAGTGTGCTGGGTGGAAAAAAATCATATTTTTGTGATTTGTATAGTTAGATAATAAGCAGTACATGTTTAAAATCTCAATTATTTATTTTTATTACTATTTACATAGCAAATGTTACTTTTCTTCTTAATTTGGTATCCTCCTCTAATATGTAAGTAGTTTATGGCGCTGTTTTTAAAATATTCCACTTGCTACTATGGCGCTTTCAGCGGACGCTTTTTAACATACTGAGATGGTCCTCCTTTTTTTATTGCCCTTGTAAGCGGACGAGCAAACGGCCCCCATTCCCGATCCTGCGGACAGAATGGAAAGCAGTCTACGTCGCCCCAAACACGTCATTTCGGATCCTCCCGATCCACGAACGGTGCTTTTAGGTACCTCAAGCATCGGCCACCGTTCTAGTCGAACCCGTCGCTTGTGACGAAGGGCTCGACGAGTAAATTAACCCACAGACACAGCCCACTGAGTTTCTCGCCGGATCTTCTCAGTGGGTCGAGTTTCCGATCTGGTAGTAGATTTTGCGAAGCACAACTCTTGCTAGGGTTCGTGTTAGCAACGACATCAGGTTTGAGCCCCGTGAGCTCACCTACTAGTTAAGGTTACGCTGAAATAGCCTCTCAAGCCTCTCAGCTTATATAAGAAAAAAAAATATGGCCCAACTGATGGTCAGTGGTTACCGTCGCCCATGGACTTCAGCAATGCCAGGGGCAGAGCCAAGCCGCTGTCTACCATTAACTACTCTCCACGAAACCTACCACTATTCCGCCTACTTCTACCGCGAAACAGATTTTATGTATGGTTCGAAGCGTGCAACCTGGACGTTATGCCTCGAGTGAGCTTCGTTCGCTTTTTTGATGTCCATGGGCTCCAGTGACAAATACAGAACGTGATCTCTTCTATCGATATAACGCAGCAAAAAAGTTAAGTGTTTTTTTTTTAGATACCGGAAAACAGTATATAAGTACCACGATCTAAATTTTAACGTTTTAAAATAGTGCGTTTAGTCGGTCGCACTGGGATCATTGCTCGGGCACTCTAGTTTCGTAACAATGATTGATGCTTCGAAATAAATACGAGTGGATCCCGCTAATGTACTCTGCGGTACTATTTATTCAGTTTTATCAGTGCGGTGATAATACTTTTATTATTATTATTGTTGCAGAAATTCGAATTTGTCGAAGTGTAGTGCCGTAGATTTGGGGGAATTAATCTAAAATTGTAAATATATATAGGTATTTTTGGTAATCAACTTACTAAGAAATAAACAGTGCCTTTGTACATAATTTTCCTATTACTCTGTATTATGTCTTTTTTTCTGTGTGTACATAAATAAAAAAAAAAAAAATACGTATGTACTTAATTAATAGATAAGACGCGGAACGAATTCAATGTGAATCTACTCATTTAGGTACCTAACCTAAATCTTGGCGCTTTCAATCTACAGTTCTGGCCCCATAGTAGGATCCCCTACTATGAACAACAAACTAATTAACGTAAATACTTTCAAACATCTACGTATACAAATAACTATATAGTTTGATGCTGTACATTTCTACATATTATATGTTCAAAAGCAAACGAATAAAAAAACTAGATATATATTTTTTTAGCGAAATAGTTATTTCCATTGTGCAATTGTGCTATAAGGAACAGCGTGAGTATTGTGGAAACATCTCGAAACTTTACATACATACAGGGAAACGTTAAATCATTCTTGCCCTTTTCAATTTTAATTAAAACAGTTGAGGATGATTATTTAAAAAAAAAAGTGCCAATATTTCTGCGAAGCGACAAATGCGATCTCATTTTGTAACATATGTATGTTTTCCAAAACATTATTATATATTATTATTTTTTTTTTTTTTTTTTTTTATTGCTTAGGTGGGTGGACGAGCTCACAGCCCACCTGATGTTAAGTGGTTACTGGAGCCCATAGACATCTACAACGTTGACGCGCCACCCACCTTGAGATACAAGTTCTAAAGTCTCAGTATAGTTACAACGGCTACCCCACCCTTCAAACCGAAACGCATTACTGCTTCACGGCAGAAATAAGCAGGGCGGTGGTACCTATCCGCGCGGACTCACAAGAGGTCCTACCACCAGTAATTACGCAAATTATAATTTTGCGGGTTTGATTTTTATTACACGATGTTATTCCTTCACCGTGGAAGTCAATCGTGAACATTTGTTGAGTACATATTTCATTAGAAAAATTGGTACCCGCCTGCGGGATTCGAACACCGGTGCATCGCTTCAACACGAATGCACCGGACGTCTTATCCTTTAGGCCACGACGACTTCAATTACGTCACGAATTATACATTATGTATTCAATCGATTAAACTGTTTGTTCCTCTATTATATTAAAAAGTCTCGATAGCATTAGTAAAACATTCATTTTGTACATTCAAACAGCTGAAACCATTAAATAGTTTCCCCGTTTCCTCGTATCAAACGTAGCCTTGGCTAGACTACTCATTAAAATTGAATAAATACGTATGCTTAAATCGATTTCTTGTTTATTAACGATGTAGCTTGTAGTGTGCACGAGTTTTATCAATTTTTCACACTTTCATACATTAATTTTATTATAACGTTGGTTGGTTAGTAGAAAAACAATTCGAGATCATTGGACAAATGGCACGCCTAGATCGTATTTCCACGGCAATTAATATCGAGCGCCATTTTGGAAAATTTCCTAAAGGAATTTGAGTGTCGATTCTGATACTTGAATTTCAATCGATATTCATGCATGCGGATGAATTTTACGAATACAACACTAATATTAGGGTAGCAGCTAATGGTATACATTCGCTAATGAAAGAACGTAGGTAGTTAATTAGAATTTTTGTATATTGAAAGTGATTTTATAATGAATTTTGGTATCTATTTCCACGCATACCGAAAGACAAGAACCTTGGTGAGTTCTAAAAATTGTTACCATAAATATACATTCGAACATGTTTCACATACTTATTTAGCACATTCTCTATCGACTATTTTCAGGGATTGTTTATTTTTTACTAAAAACAAGACCACGCTAATTGTTTGTATCAACGTATGTCTGTTAAAACGTGTTGTTCTTTTTTTAAATCATTTATTCCTTGTTGTTGTCAAGATCACACGTAAATACTCTTTGAAATATATCAAAACTTCTTTCTAATTGTTTTGTGTCCGTTGTTAATTTGAACTGTCACTATGAGTGAGTATTGTTTTATCGATCACTTAATTTCCTTTTTTTTTTATATATTTGTTACTGAGTACGTGTTAACATTACACACTTATTATAATTCGATAGTCATTGAGGTATTCTTTTGGTAACTCTAAACGAAAAACAAAATTAATATTACATATTTATTAATTTTCACGTATTAAACAAAAACAAGCGTGTTACATGTTGAACGCGCCCACACGAGTACTGGAAACGTCAGATACTGGCGTGTGTGTGGGCGTACGTGGCTTTATGGTTAAAAATACATACTTTAGATCAAAATGAAAGTTACTCTGAAAAAAAAGAGGCAAGGTTTTTTGCATTAAGAAAATCTTATAAATGTTTTGACAACTATTGCAAAGGCATTTTGTTTTGAACAATAAAGTGACGTTATTAATAATAAATTATCTTTTTTATATGCAAAATTATAAATTGTTTTTAGAACATACGTATTTATTTATTTGTATGTATGTATTAACATAACAGTTTGCATTCTTTAAAACAATTGGCTGCAATCACGCAGTTTGCCAACTACGCAGTATATTCTCTCAAAAGTTTTGTTCTCAATTTATTAAGGACGTGCAGTCGATGACAAATAATTAAAAAGTTTATTGATGTGGCTTTCTGTCGTCAGCAATTTTATATACATACTGAGTAAGATAATAGCGAAGTCGTTTGCAAAAAACGCACTGATGCAGTCCACACTCCATACTGCAGATGCACAATGAACTTTGTTATCTAAAAACTGTGTCCGTTTAATGTTACTTGTTTTTGAACGTCTCTTTCGCATTTTTTTTTTAAATTGTTTATTTATATAAAACCTTCTCTAAAATTCTGTTCATTGAGTCAAAAACTAAAATTCTCTATTCAATTCTGAATCTACAAATGAGGCGGTTCCACTGATACAGCGATGAGTCGTTAAATACGAAAATATGTCTACGTCGTATTTTATACGTCATTCTTGTTAACAGTGGCTTCCCGAAAAAATCGCGCGAATATGCGCCGTCTGTGTTCAAACCTAGCCGGACCATAATGTTTCGCGCCAAAATGTTTGACATTGACACATTGACTATTAAATCTTTGGTGTAGAAAATAACGAACATTATTATTAAGTAGTAGCAAATTATATTATAAAATAGACGTGATATTAAAACTCTATGTGCAAAATTCAAAATCACGAACCGGTTAATGTTGTGAATAAAAGAAAAAAATACTACAAATTAATTACGATAGTTTTGAAATATATAAAAATGAAAAAACAAACAGCTGTTCGGTACGTGAACAAAATCACCTTGACCTGTTGTGTTCAACTAAAACATGTATAAAATCAATAATGGCATAACACGCAACAAACATCGCGATAAAGTGAATTTTTGTAGTGAAAATAAATTACTATTACCGTATATGTAAGGAATAATTTATTCTAACAATTTAATTTGACTTTGACAAAATTTATCTACAAAAACGTATGCACATTATGCAAAGTTGAATTTAAAACTCGATCAAACTTTGATTATTTTGTCAGATCCTTTCATCAAACTAGATAAGATGGCTTATTGCGATCGTTCTTCTACTACAATATTGTCAATTTACACTTCCTCTACGAGTACTAATCCGTCAATATTGGTGTATTTAGGACAATTATCGAGGAAAAAGTAGTAGGTAGTTAAATAGATATAATTTTTTTTATCATTAAAAACGAAACTGATAAACAATAGAATTCGGGCAAAGTTCAAATCCTGTAATTGAAATCGTAAACGATTTTTACGATAATTATGCGTGTAATATTTACTGAAACGTGATTTACTTTAAATACTTTACTGAAAATAATTGATACGTGAAATTAATCATTCGGATATATTTTGAATTCATCTAAATACAAATGTCTATCAAAAGTTGTTTTCTAAGACTTCTTTGTAACGTTAACAGGCGCATTTCGTAGCATCGGCGAGAAGACTGCATCTCTCTTCGACAGGAAGAAGAAGGATGCAGAGCAACTTGCCGCCGAGAAGGCACAGGAAGCCGCCCACGTTGTAGAAGACCAGGTCAAGAAGGCGGGCGAGCTTATTGGTGGAGCCGAGAAATCCGCCAACGATGCTGCTAGCTCAGGTAATATCAATTATACGCAATTAAATAAATCATATACCAGTGAGAGTCGTCGTGGCCTAAAGGATAAGACGTCCGGTCCATTCGTATCTAGCGATGCAACGGTGTTCGAATCCCGCAGGCGGGTACCAATTTTCCTAATCAAATACGTACTTAACAAATGTTCACGATTGACAGTGAAGGAATAACATCGTGTAATAAAAATCAAATCCGCAAAATTATAATTTGCGTAATTACTGGTGGTAGGACCTCTTGTGAGTCCGCGCGGGTGGGTACCACCACCCTGCCAATTTCAGCCGTGAAGCAGTAATGCGTTTCGGTTTGAAGGGTCTTGCAGCCGTTATAACTATACTTGAGACCTTATAACTTATATCTCAAGGTGGATGGCGCATTTTACGTTGGAGATGTCTATGGGCTGCAGTAACCACTTAAGACCAGGTGGGCTGTGAGTTCGTCCACCCATCTAAGCAATAAAAAAAAAATCGTTTTTATTCCCCACAAATCAACCTAAACCACAGATGCCAAGCACCTAAAATCTCAACATGCCACTAATGTAATATTGATAAGGTGTTTAATAAATTCATAAGATAATGTCGTAACTCAAGAACCACTTGACAACTTGACATATTACAAGGAAACGACCTCGCCCAGTAGTAGATCTCTTGAAGATCGAACTTATGTAATGCGATACTGATTCGGATGTATCGATAAGATTAATAGAACAATATTGCATTTGAGATTCTTCAATAAAATAATCATATAAGTAAAACCATTTTTAATGTTTAAAAAAATTCAATGAAGACAAAAAAAACGCGAAATTAAAACCGTAAGTTTTAATTGTATCTACGACTCGTGATATCCGAAGAAATTACAAAGAATTAAAAGTATCAAGTTTGTTGGTCTGTTATTTGGAAAGTACGTCTATTTTTAATTGACGTGGGCAAATGAGCTAAGAATAATGAGACCATCTGATATCTAAGAATATATAGGACACAGACACCTTGAGTGCTCTGGGCAACCTTGAATTCGATCTCTAAGTTTACATTGTTTAAAAATAAATGTAATTGTATAAATTTTTGTGACAACCTGATAGACTTGATACTGTCTCAACGAACTACTAACTCAACTTAATATTATCATTCTATCATCGGTAAAGTGACCAGAAGAGAATTAGAATTAAAATTGGGTATACAACTATTTCATAACCAAAAGAAAATTAAATGAATTGAGTATAGCTTTTGGGATCAGTGATGAGAATTTCATCGGCTTTATAAAGATTCAGATTGGTCTGTGAAAAAATACTTACATTTTGTCCGTAGCCTTCTTGGTTTTCGCCTTAACCGTCCTTTGTTTAATAGAACGAATCATGTTTCGTCTGTTTTGCTAGTTGAAAAATAACATTTTTGTGATTTAGTAAAAGTACAAAATCGCATAATCTGATCTGTTAAAAATGTAAAAGTTCGCTTACGCCAACAGCTGCCGATGCCAAGCACTCCGCAATCGACGCCATCGACAAGGAACTTTCGAAGGTGTCGCTTGCAGCAGGAGAGGCTGCGGACGCCGCCAACAAAGCCGTAGCTGATGGGAAGAAGGTCCTTGACACTACGAAAGGTAAGGTTAGGATTAAGATACGAAATCGTAAGGAAATTATCCGGTAATAAAATTACTGTTAGCCTTTGTAACCAATGGACTATGCGCTCATAGTCCAGCGAAAGTACACATATTTTGCTCCTGAATAGTGACATCAAATGCAGTGTTAAGCCTACCTTCGCATCAAGAAGTACCAGTTTAAAGAAATCAAGGCTCGTAGAACCATTTTTTTCTTTTCCAAATCCAAACTATTTAAGTGCAGTGCATGAACACACCGTAAGCACAGTAGATTCTTAAAATATTGTAGAATTCAGTATTAGAGTAGAAGTAGTCTAGGAAAAGTGAGACGAAGACGAGTAACTACTAGGGATGGATGATGCTGAAGTAATCGCAGTCTCATAAAAAGTGATCAGACTGCAGTCGCCTAAGGGTCTCTGGTCTTAAGGAAATATAAAGTTTTGAAGTGAATGCGGCTTTATCCTTAGCAGCACTAACAGCAGCGTAGTATGCTCGCCTGCAATGGAAATATTAATGTTTTAAAAAACCCATTTGAAGAAAGAATCAAAAGAACAGAATCAACCAGTGACTTTTTCACCGGATTATCTTAGTGGCTCGCGATTCCGATCTGGTGGTAGATTCAGCGAAGCACTACTCTTGCTAGAGCCAATTTTAGCAATCTCTCTGGGTTGAGCCCGTGAGCTCACCTACCGATCCGCGCGTAGTTGCAATAGTCCCTTAGGCAATATAACTACTTAGTAGAATTTGTTTTATAATAATAAAATCAATATAATTACATACGTAGTTCAGCACACACGCATTTTGAGTTTAATGAGAAACGCAATTTTTATTTGCTATCATCAAATTGCAGTAGATTGTTGTATTGAATATAGCCATTCCGTAGATAGTATAGTTTGCTTGGTTTTTCCTAATTCTAGATACATTGTCGACCACCGCCGACAATACCAAGAAGGCTGCCGAGTCCGCAATAAACACAGCTAAAGGTGAGTTCGAATTTAACGATATTGATTTAATTAGCTCGAAATCTTGAATATTATTTGCACCCTCCGTAGATACAGTCAGTAGTACATTGGAGAGTACTAAATCGGCTGCTCAGACCGCGGCGGAAACCGGAAAATCGTACATCGACACTGCCACAGGTGAAATCAAAGACCATACTAAAGGCATTATCTATTATTCCAATAACAGCTATATATTTGAAGTAGAAATTATGTAACGCCTAATATATATTTTGGAAAGTGATATAAGTTAAAAATCTACTATAAAATAAGGGGCTTGTAACGATGGTTTGATTGGAAAGATTGTTCTGTGAAAGACTAAGTACTTCAGTAAAATGACAAAGATGATCAAGACCAGTCTATAGATTGGTAAAACAGTGAATTGTGCAGTATCACTAGACTATTATATTATCTGCACTAGAGTATTATATTATCATATATCTCCAATATTGGCTTGAACGGTAATATTGTTTTTAATTGTGATAATGCCTCTAGTATCGTTTTCTTTATTAATAAAAAATAAGGCATGCGCATTTGTTATTAGTAATGGTGCTGGAAACTTAACTTTTCGAGTTTCTTTTCTTTCTTTTTTTCTATTTGATTTAAGTGTTTATTATTATGTTGTTTTATTATGTATAGAGAACACGAAATCGGCGGCCCAATCCGCATTCGATACAAGCAAGACGTTTGCGGCTAGCGCTAGAGGCAAGTTGTACCTTATTGGCTTAAATTTAACGTGCAAAATGTATTAATTTTTAATTTTCGTTTAAAGCCTTTTCCTGTGTTAGATGCCGGACACAACCAAATGACACTAGAACATCTTAGTGTATCGATAACACGAAAACCAAACGTAATTGTTCCTCAAAAATTGTTTTACTCATGTCGTCAATTGGTCAAACATTCCGAACTCGAAACTAGCTAGGACTTGGATCCCTAATCACTGCACATCGAAGCTATTAAGGACGAGGGGATCGTCAAAATTAAACTTTAAAAAAACCTATACACATATTCGTAGTAACACTAATAAGATTGCTATAAAATTAAAGTTACTTCAATCACACTAATTAAAATTAAAATTATTAAAGTATCACTTATTTAACACACCCAAGATAAATTATTTATTACGGGAACTGTAATTTATTATTTTTTATCAAAATAAGACGGCAGTTCTTTTTTTCTAGTTACTTGACACTTACCGTTATATTTTTGGTAATTTACATTATATCTTTATAAATTATAGCCTGTGTGTTATTCTGATGTGTCAGCTATATTATTGTAAAGTTTCATCAAAATCCATCATATAATTTTTGCGTGAAAGAGTAACAAACATAAATCCATACATTCTTACAAACTTTCGCGTTTATAATATTGGTATGATTCTCGTCTTACCCTTCAAAGCGAATACGGTTATTTCTATTACTCTATCAACTAGACTTACTAACTATAAACACGATATTATTTAGCGCTTATGATTATCTAAAAAGGCACACAACCCTGTAATTAAGATGACGAAATCAATCGACGAAATCACCTATACAAAAATCACATCCAAATTATGTTATTCTTTTGTAGACACAGTATCAAACACACTCCAGAGTACCGCTCAGGGCACAAAGAACGCTGCGAACATTGCATCGAACACGACTAAAACATACGTAGATAGTGCTAAAGGTATATTAGTATATGTCGTGCGTCAATCACTAACTGTGTGTTTTGCTAATTAATGCTTTAGATACAGCGCAGGATTCGCTGCAAACAACATTAAATTCGTATGTGAGCGCTGCGTATTCCGCTATAGATATTGGCAGAACTTGCTTGGAAACCGCTAAAGGTATTTTCATTGTACTTGTGTGTAGTTTCGTTACGTAAGAAATGGTTGTTTTTTTTTAAATTAAATTTCTTGTACTGTAGACACGCTAGCGAACACTGTAGACACTACAAAGAAAACAGCACAAAGCACTTACGAAACTGGAAAAACATACGTTGATTCCGCTAAAGGTAATCTGTTCACACGTTTGTATCATATTGTATATATTACGTTGTCGCTTTCATTGTTTTTTATATGAGCAATCGCACTTTGTAGATACAGTACAAAACACGCTACAGAGCACAGTAGATACAGCTAAGAATGTCGCTAATACAACAGTGGAAACCGGGAAGGATTATGTTAATACGGCAAAAGGTAAACATAGTTTTTCTCTATTATTATCACCCCCAAAATCGTTTAGAAATGAATATTGTTAGTACAGGCTCAATCAACGATCACAAAATTCATCTGTGTTGATTTCAAATATAATCGCACGTATGTAATATGTTTTGTTTTGCGGTGACAGAGAAAGGCTGATAAAATGACATGACATGTAACTTAAAGCTAAACTAGTTTAATATTGTAAGTACGTAACTGAACACATATCATATTACGATTTGAGAAATGAACGATCGGTTATATAAAATTCTAACTCGGTATTTTATTAGAGCTTAATATCATTTTGCAATTCTCATCTACTTATAATATAGATACCGTAGCGAGCACTGTAGACACTACGAAGAACGCTGCGGCATCGGCCGTTGAAAAGGGAGCTACTATTGTTGGTGCTGCCAAAGGTAGATGTATAATTTTGAAAACAATTCCTTACCTAAGAATATATAAAAGCGATACCTTATTCATCTCTTTATTACTTTTAGACAATGTAGCAAATACTGTATACAGTACAGTTGATTCTACAAAGAATGCGGCTGCATCTGTAGTTGATAAAGGCTCTTCGTTAATTGGCACAGCTAAAGGTAGATCCATAATTAGATAATGTATTTTTTCGTTTTTCGAATCTTTATTTACTTCAGCTTTGAATGTTGTAGACACTGTACAAAATACTGTAGACACGAGCAAAAACGTTGCTGCATCTGCCGTAGATAAAAGCACATCTTTTATTGGTGGAGCAAAAGGTAGTATTTTAATTGGCATTGTCTATATTGTCTGTTAGAATTTTGCAAGTAACATGTTGATACATTTTTGGTAGATTCATTAACAAGCACAGTGCACAGCGCAGTAGACACCACTAAGAATTTTGGGGCGGCTACTGTTGAGAAGGGTTCAGCTGCTATTGGCACTGCTAAAGGTAGGAGAGGTTGTAAAGAGATACTGAATTCTAATATCTTCTTATAAATTTTGGTACGATTTTAACAATTAAATAAAATTGAGAATTCACAAAATTACTAAAATCAATTACCGTGATTCGTGTAATAAATTTTATAATGCACTATGAATCATTTTGTCTCACCACCATTAGATACTGTAGCTCAAACTGTACACGCCACCGTAGATGCAACTAAAAATGTTGCGGCTAGCGCTATCGAGAAAGGCACAACTGCAATCGGTTCCGCCAAAGGTAATACATCAAAAATGCATCTTAAATAGTTTCACATATTATGTTGCTTTAGATATCCGCTAAGCATTTCACGTATTTTAGAAACCGTAGCAAACACTGTGAGCACAACTGTAGACGCAACAAAAAACGTTGCAGCAGCAGTAGTTGAGAGAGGTTCAACGATTGTGGGAACAGCAAAAGGTAGAATAACATTTGTCACTAATAAAATAGATTCATTTGTTATTCATAATGTATACATAACTAAGCTGTGATTAATTGTGATTAGATACGCTTGCAAACACCGTTCACACCACTGTAGATACTACGAAAAATGTAGCAGCATCGACCGTTGAAAAGGGCGCCTCTCTTATAGGCACTGCTAAAGGTGATTAGTTTCTTTGCCTTCACAATATACTGACTGAATATTAAAGATGAGATTAAATTCTAGAAATCGTAATTTGTACAATACTTTATTAGAAGAGACATTTGTAAAATATTTTGCGGAATTTAGTTCGATATTGGAAATCATTTTTTATTTTTGATAGTAGTAGTAAATAAAAAATAAAAATAAATAAGTAAAAGAATTTAGTAATTTTTTGGTTATTTTGAATTACTTTCTTTAGTTAACTTTGTTAGTTTCTGACAATTTTACTCATTAAATTTTATTATATTGTCGCAAGTGTAGTTTACCAAAGTAGATATTACAAATATTATAGCTATATATTTTCGAAAAAAATGTAAGCGTGAATAATCATTATCAGTATAAAGAAACAATATATACTTATTTAGTGTTTCTCGCTTATCTGTTCGAATTCAATTGAGTAAATTGAGTGTATTTCAATTGTAGACACTGTAGCAACCACTCTAAACACAACCGTAGATGCTACGAAAAGTGTAGCGAGCTCTGCTGTAGAAAAAGGCACATCGTTAATCGGTACCGCAAAAGGTAGCTCGCTTTTTATATTTGCATTTAATTATTTTTTTGTACTTTAAAATGCTATTATTTTATTTTTATTTTGTAGACACAGTAGCAAACACGGTTAGTACTACAGTAGACACAACAAAAAACGTAGCAGCTTCTGCAGTTGAGAAAGGCACATCTCTCATTGAAACCGCCAAAGGTATATAAATAGTAAATACAATAAGAACGTTCATTCTAATCAAAGTAGATATTAATTTAATCAATGTATTTTATAGACACAGTCGCACAAACTGTAGATAAAACGAAAACTGTAGCTGCATCAGCGGTTGATACAAGCTTGTCTTATGCTGGCGCTGCTAAAGGTAGTAAAAATATATATGAGTTAGATTCTACTTCCATTTATTCGTTATTCTTATTGTTTTTATTATTATTATTGTAGACACCGTAGCAAATACAGTTCATAGCACAGTAAATTTGACCAAAAATGCAGCGGCTTCTACATATGACAAAGGAGCGGCGCTCGTTGACAGTGCTAAAGGTAGAGAAAATTATTAGATAGTTTTTTTTTTACTTTTCATTTTCGTTATTTGTTTATGTATTTATCGTAGGCACGTTGGCTAAAACCGTAGACGCAACGCAAAACGTAGCTGCAGCCGCTGCAGACAAAAGTGCCGCCCTATTTGAAAGCACTAAAGGTATATTTTTCATTAAATAGTACAAAGTAGAACACAGTCCGTTTGTTTAGTTTATTGAACATTGCTTGTACATTTATTGTAGACACATTAGCGAGTACCGTTGAAAGTACAAAATCAACTGCCGGATCTGTGTATGACAAAGGAGCATCGTATGTCGGCGCAGCCAAAGGTATCTTAGAACAGATTAATTAATTACGCTTAGAAATTTCGGTATTACATTTAGTGTTTAATATCGGGGTTGCATGTGGGTACTATCATTTTCATTTCTTAATTTTTCCTTGCTAACTCTTCCGTAGATACAGTAGCAACCACTCTGTTTAATACCCAAGATTCTTCAGATTTAGCCGAGAAGCCAGAGGATGTCGTCGAAGGTGCAAAAGGTACTAGTTTCTTATTTTGGCATGTTTTCCGCTTCGCTTTTGTTTCACGTTGTCCTTTTAATGCAGTGTTGCAGAGTGACCTTACCACTGTGAGGAGTTTGTCAATAGAGACTAATGGTAAAGTGCTTAATCAAACAGGTAACGCTTTTGAAAAACAAAACTGTTTTACAGATATTTTTTTAAACGTGAGATACAGATTTTTGGCGTAACTAAACTTTTTATATATCCATTGAAACGATAAAGATCAATTAAAAATTATTTATTCTTTTGTGCAAATAAAACACTGGTGGTAGATTCAGCGAAGCATTGCCCTTGCTAGGGATAGTGTCAGCAAATTCGCCAGGATAGAGCCCCATGAGCTACACATTAGATGAACTTAGGTATAACCCATCGAGGTTACTAGGCTGGTAGGAAAAAAAATGAATATCACCATGTTAAATAAATGTTATGAGTCAAATTCGTGTGGCTGTTTGAAAACAGCGTCCGCATTCATAAACTAAACGAGGGTCATGAACATTTTCACATTTCCGCGAACTTCATATAGCTGATGTACAATATATACACTGTGTATAGGTACATCGCGATATTTTGAAACATGTACATAATATGTTTGATAAGGAATTTGTGATAGATGTTTGTCTGAAATGAAATGGAACTACGTAGATCGGTTCATGTTTTTTTTTGCGTTGATAAATTTGTGATGTAAATTTTATAGATGCAAATGTATCCGAGGCGATGATATTTATGTTTGTTTTGTCTATGGGCATTCGTTATAGCAAAGGTCACATTACTTATTAAACATCGGTCCGTAGGTATTTTATAATTAAAAAAATCATAGACAATGTTACATTCTACTAGTTTGAACGCTTGTGGAAATTGCACGTGAATGGGATTGACACGGGCTAACTAAAAAGTCACGTGATGAAGCTTAGGTCAATTGTCAAGTGGGTGATACCCATCCATTACCTAAGTAAGACATTATATATCGACGGGTGAAAATATATTTGGTTTTAGCGACATTTTTGCAACTTTACAGCAGTAGAGCCGGATACAAATTTAAAATTCCGAAAAAATATATCAAAAAAAATTTTTCAGCTATCTGTGAATGGAGTATACTTAGTTGTGATTCAATTAAAAACATTAAACTGTTGATGCTAATACCAAATAAACCGCATTTTTTATTTCAAAAATAAATTTCGCATATTGAGCGAAATGTGGCTTAAAAACAAATAACCTTGCACTCCTCAATATGTAGTGTATTTTATCCGGAAAAAATACGAAAATTTTCAGGGCGTTTAGGGTGACCTGTCAAAATTATCATCCGGAATTTGATAAGGCATATTGAATCAAATTAATATTAATTATCATATCAAATAAATTAATCTTAGGCAATGAATGAAATGTAATCAAATCTTAGCTGTATATTTTTTTATTTTTTTTTGTTGTTAATGCACTGTCGATTGCACCTATAATTGAGGTGACATCTGCCATGAACTTTTGTCAATTGTTCAATCTTTGTATTGATGATCACTTTGTTGGTGCAACTTAATAAATAAATAAATAAAGTTTAATATTATGAAAATTAACTCGCAATTCACCCTTGAAATAGTTCTTGAATAAGAAGCTGTCCTTATTTAGATATATTTATTGATGTGAATTCACTTAGCATCATTATTCTTTCGGTCTTTATCTGTAATAATTCGAATCTAAGAATATTTCAAAACATGTTTTTATTAATTATTGAAATAACATAAGTGCTATTAACAGATAACATTGTTTGAGACGTGTTTTAACGTTTTTATTTGAAGTAATGTTGAAATAATTATAAAATTTTTTTTTTTAAATACTTAATTAATTAGTAGAAATTTTTTTTGAGGTTTGCAATGCCCCTAACCGATAACTCTTAAAATGTTGTTGGCTTTTTAAAGAATATAGTTTTGAAATCATAATTTTATCTGTTTTAGAATTATGTAATGAAAATTTGAGTATAAGTTATTGCTAGCGGTTCGTACCACATTTTCCGGGTTAGCAATAACATATATTATGTCCATGAACTGCATAACATAATATTAACGTTACAAATCATTAGGTCGTTCTGTTGTCAACAAAAAGAACAACAACCAACAAATTTTCACGTTCGCAATATTATTATATTAAAAGAATGTTGATTATTAATGTACAATATTTTTTTTATTGCTTAGATGGTTAGACGAGCTTACGGCCCACATGCTAAGTGGTTACCGGAGCCCATAGACATCCATCCACCCGCCCATCTACAACGTAAATGCCGCCACCAACTTTGAGACATGAGTTGTAAGATCTCACTTTTAACGGTACAACGACTGCCTCGCCCTTCAAACCGAAACGCATTACTGCTTCACAGCAGAAATAGGCAGGGTGGTGGTACCTACCCGTGCGGACTCACAAGACGTCCTACCACCAGTAAAACAGTAGTCTCACTTCATATTGATAGTTACTATATTTATCATAAATATAATTTTGAAATACGAAACCTGAAGTCCAATTACAGATTTAACTAAAAGCGAATAGATATTTTAGTACAGCAGTGATTGGACATAGACAACATCGAATCAATCGTAAAAAGAAAAAAAAAATCTTCCACAGATACCATCAACACTACCGTAGACACTACGAAGAAGGCCGCCGAAGAAGCTAAGGCACAAGCGCTAAAGGCTGCCGAAGACGCCAAAGAGAAGGCGCGATTAGCAGCCGAAGCAGCCAAGCAAGAAGCCCAGAGAGTAGCCAGTAAGCTTTTTGTTACCCCCGAAACATGTCCAGCTTTTTAACATCAACACCGCTCACAAGCGGCGTTTCATTTTTTGACGCCATTTATTTATCATATTCCCAGAACGGATTGGTGTTGTAAACAAATAGACACACAAATAAGTTTTTTTGAAATTGCCAGTAAGCTTATTATTACCACCGAAACATGTCTAGCTTTTAACATTGCTACATCAACACCGCCCATAAGCGGCGTTTAATTTTATGGCGTCAATTATTTATCATATTTCCAGAACGGACTGGTATTGTAAACAAATAGATATATATTAATATTTATTTATTGCTTAGATGGGTGGACGAGCTCACAGCCCACCTGGTTTTAAGTGGTTACTGCATCCCATAGACATCTACGACGTAAATGCGCCACCCACCTTGAGATATAAGTTCTAAAGTCTCAAGTAGGTATAGTTACAACGGCTGCCCCACCCTTTAAACCGAAACGAATTACTGCTTCACGGCTGAAATTGGCAGGGTGGTGGTACCTACCCGTGCGGACTCACAAGAGGTCCTACCACCGGTAATTACACAAATTATAATTTTACGGGTTTGGTTTTTATTATATGATGTTATTCCTTCACCGTAGAACTCGATCGTGAACATTTGTTAAGTATTAAGTACGTATTTCATTAGAAAAATTGGTAGGTACCCACCTGCGGGATTCGAACACCGGTGCATCGCTAGATACGAATGCACCGGACGTCTTATCCTTTAGGCCACCACGACTTTCTTGAATATCTTGCTCTAAACTAGGATTCCCTGTACTATAGGAACCAGTCTGATATGTACATACTCATATACATATCTATATAAATATTAAGCACCCAGATAAAGAGAAAACAAATCTGTTCGTCACGAATTCTTACTCGATCTTGGAATCGAACACTGATACCTGGGGCCCAGCAGTCAGGACCTCTAACTACAACACCACTGGATCAGTGATCGAGTCAGACAGACTAGCGCAAGTTCTAATGACAATTTTTAATGTACATTCTATCGATTGAGAGATATTTACGTTAAAATTTGAAGACATTATTGGATGAAAGGGTTAAGTACAAAGAAGGAAGGATGATGTGCCTATAAAATGTATTAGATCTTAAAACTCCGGGTTTAAAGGCTATTTTTAGAATTTTTTTGTAATGAAGGAGTTATGCAAAAATGAATAAAAACAAGTAACAAAAGCTTCATGCCCAAATTTCTTAAAATTAACAAACCGTATCATATCCTCATCATGTCTTCATTTTATCGGAGCAATAGAAGCAAAATAAAGATGGCCGCGATCAGCACACGTGTTTTGTTCACAGAGTACAATTTCATTTTGTTCTCACGCTTGTGAAGTAATTTCACCTTGATAAATAAATGAGGGCACAAAACCAACAATTACGGTATCAGTAACCGTAAAAGTAGTTTTAATTATAGTCTTTTCTTTGTCATCCGCGACCACGAAAACTGTAAAGTAAAACTGTAAACGTAAAAGTTTCTTTCTTCTTCTTCTTCTTCGCGTTTTCCCGGTCTAGTACCAGGATCCGCTTTCCTAAACTCCTCCAGTTTGCTCGGTCTTCAGCATCTTCCTAAGTGAGGTTATTCTCCTCCATATCCGCCTATACCGTATTTACCCAGATTTTCTCGCTGGATCTTGGACTCGGTACGTAAAAGTCCAGGCATCTACTTCCGACGTAGTCTTAAGGGCCTGCGGCTTATGTGGCCGTACCGTTACTGGTGGTAGGATCTCTTGTGAGTCCGCGCAGGTAGGTACCAGCACCCTGCCTATTTCTGCCGTGGAGCAGTAATGCGTTTCGGTTTAAAGGGTCGGGCAGCCCTTGTAACTATACTTGAGACCTTAGAACTTAGATCTTAAGATGGATGGCGCATTTACGTTGTGGATGTCTATGGGCTCTAGTAACCACTTAACACCAGGTGGGCTGTGAGCTCGTCCACCCAACTAAGCAATAAAAAAAAAACACGTAACACCACGCATATGGCCTTTATATGGTTAGTAGCGAGAAACTATACTGAAACCTGGAACTATACTGAGACCTTAGAACTTATATCTCAAGGTGGGTGGCGCATTTACGTTGTACATGTCTACGGGCTCCAGTAACCACTTAACACCAGGTAGGCTGTGAGCTCGTCCACCCATTTAGGCAATAAAATAAACATTAAAAAAAGCCACTCGTATAAACAAAAACTAGTGACGTGCAATCGAACTTCCGATTATCGATAAAATTAAACAGAAAAACATCGATGTTTTTCGCAGATGCTGCAGTGGAAGAGTCCAAGAAGGCAGCTGAGAAAGCCGCTGCTGACGCCAGCAATGCCGTCACCAGTACCGTGGACAACACTCTCAAGCGCGTCGAAGGAGCCGCTGATGAGGGTCTACGGAACGCGGGACAGGTCGTCGACGCCAAGATCAAGGACGCCGACAAGTACCTGAGCGAGAAACGTGATAACGTTAGTTTTGTGTATTCAGATCTTACTAGTGGTCCCGCAGTAGCCGAAATTCCACTATAAATAATTGAAATTATAAGTTTTAACATTATTATGGTTCTATTGTCAAAGAATATTATACTTCTATAGTTACAGATTGACATTATTATAATTGGAATTAATCAAATAAAATTTAAATTTATTTTAAATTCCAGTTGGTGACCGGCCTGTCATCGGCAGCTCACGATGCGTCCCAGAGCGCAGCCGGTCTGCTCAGCAAGGGTCTGACCGCCTTCCCCAAGTAGAGTGATCTGATTCAATTCTTCAACGCCCCAGCACCGAGCATTATGGAAAACTGACAGCAATTAAATAGGCTAAAAAACGTTGCAGCCAGTGACTTATATATAATGTTGCCAACGCTTAAAAGCATCCCCGGCTATACTTAGCGCTAAAACATGATTAAATAAATCCACAAATCACTTTAAAGTCATTGGAGTACAGTAAACGACATAATATATAACAATATTGTATATAAAAATATAATAAAAAATTCTACAATTATTTATTTCATTAAATATCTATCTATCAAATAATCGTTCTGTTAGTTTTCCTCTAAACAAAATAAAACCACGTCATTATGTGTATACAGCACGTTATTATAAGTGTAATTTTTAATTTTAACATAGACCTTCGGCCACCAGTTGATCAGACCTTTTTTGCCATAATAGAAATCTCTTTGTTGAAACAAAGTGATTTTTTTTTGTTTTTCTGTTAACGACAAAGAAGCCTATTTGAGCAATGCAACTATTTAATATTTTTTTTTATTTCATCATACTTTTTACGTACCGGCAACGGTCTCATAGAGAAATAATTTTCAGATACAGAAATACCCATTACAAAATATTGATTTCGTTGTAAAAAAAAAAACAATTTTACGAACGTTATAAAAGTTTTTCGTATTAGTGTTAGTCACAAAAATGTAATCTGATTTCGGCCGATTATTCTAAGTGTATGTAGTCCTTAAGTTATATTTAGCATTTTCGTTGCATTTTATTCTAGAAATTTCACGAATGTTCTATGTAACAAAATACGCTGTAAAATGTAAAAAAATAAATAAAATTTGGTATTTTGATGATCAGCTTAGCTTTTTAGGAATTAAGAAGTTTCTCGTTTCTTATATTATATAGTAAATGCCTAATCTTTTTAAAAGTAATAATATGTCGATGTCCCATTGTGATAAAGCTTTGAGCCTAAAAATATTACTGTTCAGTAGTATATTTTGTGACAAAAGTTTATAAATATACATATATATGTATATATTTTTCCCTACATTATTGAAAGATGTTTTGACAAAATTCTGCTTTTTATTTATTTGATTTCACTAAATTTATATTCTTCTCGTTACATAATGTTGGAAAAGTTTTGATTAAATTGCCATTTGTCAATTCAAGAAGGCTTAAAAACATATTATTTAAAAACACATATTATTGTAAATGTAATAACTTTATTTGTATGTTACTATGTGTTGTTTTAATAAACATATGCCATCCAAAGATTTGTTTTCTGTTGAAGCTCCGTAGTCTTAGTGAAGATTAGGTATTTTAGGTATTTAGGTATTTTAGCAAGTCGTCGTGGCCTAAAGGATAAGACGTCCAGTGCATTTGTACCTAGCGATGCACCGATGTTGGAATCCCGCAGGCGGGTACCAATTTTTCTAATGAAATACGTACTTAACAAATGTTCACGATTGACTTCCACGGTGAAGGAATAACATCGTGTAATAAAAATCGAACCCGCAAAATTATAATTTGCGTAATTACTGGTGGTAGGACCTCTTGTGAGTCCGGACGGGTAGGTACCACCGCCTTGCCTATTTCTGCCGTGAAGCAGTAATGCGTTTCGGTTTGAAGGGTTGGGGCAGCCGTTGTAACTATACTGAGACCTTAGAACTTCTATCTCAAGGTGGGTGGCGCATTTACGTTGTAGATGTCTATGGGCTCCAGTAACCACTTGACATCAGGTGGGCTGTGAGCTCGTCCAGCCATCTAAGTAATAAAAAAAAAAGGTATTGTTTAAATAAAGCGATTTGGCGCATGTGTGCTTAATCCGAGTTCCTTTAACGTTCTCGATAGCGTAAAAGTAGCTCAATTTTGTATGCAGTTGGAACAGCGCCCCTAGCGGCAAATGTAGACAAATGTCCCAACTCCATACAAAATTGAGCTACTTTTACGCTATCGAGAACGTTAAAAAGCTCACATTAAGCGCACAGAACGAGCTTACGACTCACCTAGTGCTAAGTAATTATTATAGACATTGTGGATATTTCTACTTACCTAACTTCTGAGAGGTGGGGTCGAAGACAATTATATTGTATAATGGTAGTCCCAACATTCAAACAAAGAGAAATGACTGATTTGCTGCACCAATTAGTAAGGTGGTGGTAAACTACCCAAGTATGCTTCCGGCACACCCCACCGCCAGTAGGTTTTGAAGCATTAATGTGTTCCACTTTGAAAAGTACAACCGTAGATAGCCAACACAATTGAGATCTCATGTCTTAAGTTGGATGGTAGGATTCACGTTATAATATGTACGGGTTACGGTAATCACTCGGTTGTGATCATTTGATCACAAATGATACTGCCCTGTCTGATATTCCTGCGATATTACTAAATTATATTGCCGCGTGCTTATATTGTGAGGGACGATGGATAACCTGAGGTATGTACGATTATGAACATATATCATAGACCTATATAGTAGGGACACGACATATTGTTCTATACGTACAATTGCTTATATAAATAGCACCCATTTTGAAGGCACACACATAAACATATATCTATCTCGTTCTTACTCAGCACTTTAACTCGCAAGAAAACAATATAACAGTATTTCAGTGCGTACATAAAATGAAACATGAATATACGTAAATGTCTCCGTCTCCGTCTAATGAGGCCGAAAATCCGCCATGTTTTGCGCGCCAAATGTCATTGTCACGTCAGTTCGGCCGTCTGTTTTGGGTTGTACATTATTTATTGACTTTCATATCGATTTAATATGATTGCTTATATAAAATTTCTAATTTTATCATGCTTAAAACGTACATAAATAATAATTAAAACATATTTTATAGGATCTCAAGAAGGTCGATGCCCCAAAACTATTATCTATATATATTTAAATTCATTATGGAGCCCTCATCCGAAACATGGATTATACACTTAATAATATATTTGAATCCGAAATATCGGATACCATTTTTCGGTCGGAATCTATTCATCATGACACTAATCATAAATACCTCTTTAAAATATTATGTCATCAAAACATATTTAGACATTCTGTTTAGATATTTCGGGAAAAAGGCTATCGACAAAATCTCTTCGGAACTATTTAAATAAAATAGTTTTATTCCGCAGTGAGTAAAACACTATTGTAAATTCGTTAAATATTTATTAATTAAGTGATTTTAGAGAGGAAGTCACAAGGAATAACTTTGTAATTTCATTAACGAATAAATGTTCTGTAGGTGTTTTTTGTTATCAGGCGGTCCCTTGATAAGTTTAAAATTTGAATCACTCTCAAGTGAGAGTGATTCAAATGGTGCGGTGCACCTTCCTTGAGGTGCACTGCGGTAGTCTGTTGCGGACTTTAGAGTCAGCAAAACAATTAAAATAGATTGTAATAGTCTAAGAAAAACACGTACTCAAAATACGATAACATTCAGCATGCTAGAAATGGGCTGATGGCACTGTACTATGCCATATCTTTATGTTTTGCGGCAAACGACAACTTTATAAAATCAGTGTAGCAAATTTTAAAAATCGTCAAATCGTTTACTTGGAAAATTTGAAGCACGAACTCGTCTTAGATTTCACATAATATCTAAATCACATCATCTTTGCACATAACAATATACTTAATTCCTATTAAAGTATAATTTCTACAAATACATTCATACTCAACAATATTTAAAATAAAATAAGACAAGAACGTTTATCGATAAAACCTACTAACATTAAAATCTTGTGGGCAGCACTAAAGCCGCCATGTTTTGTGGCCAGATGACGTCACAGTGACACGAATTTTTTGTTGACGTTTCATTTCCATAGGTTTCCTACTTCAATGACATATATTGTCATATATTAAGTGTATAATCTATGATTATGAACTAGTCCTCTACATAACATTCTAAGCGTATTGTTCTAAACAAACTTTTTGGATACTATTTCCTCATCTACCAAAATAACGAACAATTTTATTCTACCATTTTCTACCACCAGTTGCAAGGAAAAAAGACTATCGCAGGAATAATAAAACGTTTTCATGGCACTCAGCACTCTATACACGGCAAAGATTTCAGAAATGTTATACTAAAAGATACCTAAACGTAACAAATTACGACACATTTTCTCTTTTTAGTTGTCTTTAAATCCATATTATCAATTCGTGTACGGTACCTAGTCTGTGTGTGATAAATTCTCCAGTAAATAAACATGGCGGGACTTGTAAGGTTAGGATACTCTTTAGCAAAAAAATCAATTTTATCCACCACTACTCGAGTTATATCAACTACAAACCAATTAAACATTAAAGAGAGTGAGTTATTATAGTCAATTTGATTACAAATTACTTAATAACATAATCTACATACAGCTAATTTCGTTTCTAAAATAATAATTTTCAGTACGAGAACGCACTGAAGGAACAAATCTTGTTATTGAAGGAGTTACACTACCTTCTCCCCGCACAGAACTGCTGGTAAGACCGCCAAATGTCACCCCACCGTTGCCGAATATAGATCTCTCGTTGACCAAACTTCCGTCTTCAGAGAAACCTCCATGTTATATGTGTGCATTAGGGTTGGACGTGAAACATACTGATGTACTTATCCTGAGTCAATTTGTAAGATCTGACGGTTGCATGCTACCGAAGCGCATCACGGGCTTGTGTAAAAGACAACAGAAAAAGATTGGAAAAATGGTTTCTATGGCGCAGAAAGCAGGTTTGTGGTTTCATTTGCTAATATGGTTACGTGTATAATATCTCATTTGTATGATTCTGCATCTTTTTTGCACTGAAAAGCAACACTAGACAATTTTTATCAAACTTTACAGGTCTTATGATCAACTTAACTCCATCTAACTCTAAAAAAGATCCAACAAAAAGGAAAGAGTACAAGAAATTCAACACTTACTTTGATGAGACCACAATATTTAAGAAGAGGGAAATGCGGTGGACTGAGCGTTTCAAATTCAGGGCTAATGCTAAGTAGTTCTATTGAATTTATAATTATATGTTAAAAATATAAGTGAATAAAGTAGTAGGTATATGGTAAAAGTGTTTTTAATTATTCAGCAGTATTAAAATTTTTAACTGTCATTACATGTTAGACAGCAAATCGATGCCTCCAATGAACACTACTCTAACTCAAAATTTTGAAATTTTCGTTTTTCACTCAAATTGCTTCACTATTTTAAAAGTATGTATTACAAATCATTATTGATGGGGTTCGAAGCAAGAGTAAATCAGCTAGTTCCGCAAAAAAAAAACCATAAATATATCTGCAATAATAAAGATTTTATCAACTTTTCGGTAGGCAGCGACTTGACTCTGCCCCTGGCATTGCTGAAGTCTATGGGCGACGGTAACCACTCATCATCAGGTGGGCCGTATGCTCGTGCCGTATGCTGCCTACTAAGGCAATAAAATATTTAAAAAAACTTTTTTCGTTTAAACGCTCCTGTAAACCTACGAATTTGGAGTTAGCGTAATGTTCACTGAAGGCATCGAAATATAAAAATTGTTGTGTACATAAACAACCTATTGCAAAGTTAAACATATTTTCTTCCATTTTACTTTGAGCTAGCTTATTATTATCTCATCACACAATATTTTATTAAAGCACTAATAACTGTTTTATTTTGGTGAGTGTGCCAAACTAGTGCACCAACTTCAAAGACATTTTGGTATGGAAATAGTATAAACCCTATCAAAGAATATAAATTTCCTTTCATACTACTGCTGAGTATGAGCTTCCACCCAGACAGAACGCTACTTACTAATTAATTTATAGTGATTTGATTAATCCAGTCATATTCATACAGAAAAATAAAACAAACATTACTAAGAGAGCATACTTTATTAATATTTTCGTTGTTTATCATTAATTCAGGAACACTATGTTTCATTAATCATGCAAATTGAATAACACAGTACAAAAACTGAAAAAATATCAAATACATTTTAACTTTTAACATTTGTATATTAATTTATTACAAAGAAAGCAAAGAAATACAAAGAACAAACAAATAAATGCTATACATTTAAGATTTACACTGGAACGAATACACTGTTAAAAATTATACCAGACATTGTAACAATGTTAAATCAATGATGGATGTATTTTGAAACAAACTAATGGATTTTCTAATGAGTTTCAATGATATTTTAAATTACCAGGTAACATACATTGTATTCATTTCTAAGACAAATATAAATTATTATTGCTTTAGTTGCAAAGGCAAACCTTAAGGCAAAAAGTTAAGCTTTGTATGTCAGTATGACAATATGTATACTTGACGTAATATAAAACTCTTAATGACAGAGGCAGTGCACACATTTGTGCCTCTGGTAAACTTAAATTATCATTGACGAAAATAATAATTTATACCTTACTTTTTTATTTACTAAATAAATAATACCTAATTTTGTTATTTTTGTTAAATCTCTTACATTTTCAAACAGTCTAACGAGCCAATACGTATTTGGTTGTATATATCAATGACTCTGAAATCATAGCCTCTCATATAAATATAAATAACCAAGATCTTTGGGCGGATTCTCTGAGAGAGCAACCTGGAAGAAAAAAAAATTGATTAGATTAGAGTGTACTATATTGTACATCGATCTAATAATAAAAACAAAAGATATTTTAGGTAAAATAATTTAAATTTGTTTAATCATGTTAAAAATCTGTATACGACAATAGTTACACATAACAAATCATATCTATTATGAATTGTATATGGTACTGGTAATTGTCATTTTGTATTTTACTTAGACATACTGATGTTTTTGTAATACTAAAATATTTCAATTACTTTATTTCTTTTTTTAGCAGCAACTATCTTATGTGGCGACATTTATTGTATTATGCATGCCTCAAATGATTCGATCCAACAAAACTTGTCTCCTTTTGATACCAATGGAGAAGACTTAACAGGTTGTAAGGATTCAGATTTTTTATTATTGCCTATGTAGGCAGACTAGCATACGGCCCCTCTGATGGTAAGTGGTCACCGTCGCTCATGGACGTCAGCAATGCCAGGGGCTGAGCCAAGCCGCTGCCTACCATAAAAATATAAATTTATAGTACAAGGTACATTATTTTTGGTTAACAGCATAATATTTATAGAATTCCTTTCTTAAATTATAGAAACGTTCATTTACTGTTAAGCAAAATGAAAATACACACCAATAAATACCAACCAATTAGTTTATTTGGGGGATAAGTTCTCGACACCATTCTTTTAAATTTTCTATTAACATACCTTATTGTCGTTGAATATGACCCATCTTCCTTCATGGAGTATGTGACACACATAATGACCAACCATTGTAGAAGTGCCCATATGGGATATAAATGCAATCAGTTTGTATTCTGAAATTAATAGATACATATGATGTAGATTAGAAGATAACTATGGAAAGTATCATATATCTTCGAGATATTTTTATAAATGTATATTTAGCTTTACTTTTACATAAAGTAAAAATTGTAAAATACAGCATCATTAGCTTGATGATGTTTGAGGATATGACATCATATAAGCCTGAATAAATGCTCAGATTTATAACGAAGATTATTTTAACATGTAAACATCAAGACTGATTTTATTGGTGATAGGACCTCTTGTGAGTCTGCACAAGTAGGTAACCATCACCCTGCCTATTTCTGCCGTGAAGCAGTAATGCGTTTCGGTTTGAAGGGTGGGGCAGCCGTTGTGACTATACTGATATGAGTTCTAGGGAGAACTCATATCTCAAGGTGGGTGGCAGCATTCACGTTATATATGTCTATGGGCTCCGGTAACCACTTAGCACGAGGTGAGCTGTAAGCTCGTCCACCCATCTATGCAATACAAATAAAAATAAAACAGATAAATATATAAAACACTAACTTTCTGGTCCGTCCCTACATCCAAGTGTCCTGTCAGGTCCCGGGGTGGGTTCGTCCAGGTCGAGTTGATCAGCGCGACTGAAGATCCAGTCAAGCGCTCGTGTGACGTCACCGCCCGTGGCCCCAAGCGCGCGGACCACCTGAGCCCGAGTGAATCCCATACTCATTATCTGCTCCACGCTTGCTTCATCAACGTTGGCACCCACGGCCGCATCTGTACGTTGTAAATTATTATTAAAGGTGCCAAATAATTAAACCGGGTTCTGGGTTTTACCTATCCGTACGAAGTGGCCACAGGTAGAAAATAGTGTGGGGAGTCAAACCGATCCTTGGAATTAATGGAGCAAATTAACGATTCGGTATAATGATGTACAAATCGGTATAATGATTTTTTTACTAGTGGTAGGACCTCTTGGGAGTCCGCACGGGTAGATACCACCACCACCCTGCCTATTTCTGCCGTGAAGCAATAATGCGTTGCGGTTTGAAGGGTGATGGGGCAGCCGTTGTAACTATACTTGAGACCTAAGAACTCATATCTCAAGGTGAGTGGCCAATTTACGTTCTAGATGTCTATGGGCTCCAGTAACCACTTAACACCAGGTGGGCTGTGAGCTCGTCCACCCATCTAAGCAATAAAAAAAATCCGGATGGAGTGGCCACAGGTAGAAAATAGTGTGCGGAGTCAATGCTATCCTTGGAATTAATGGAGCAAATTAATGATTCGGTATAATGATGTACTTTCATATTATAAACTAGCTTTTGCCCGCGACTCCGTCCGCGTGGAACAGTTACTTTGACATAACAGTAAATTTTACCCCCCACTTCATTTACATAGAAAGTGAAAATATTTTTGAACATTATTACTGGTACTCCACTTGTATTGGTCTTACAGTGATATTATACAGCCTATATAATAATATAGCCTTCGTCAATAAATGGGCTATTTAATGCTGAAAGATTTTTTCAAATCGGACCAGTAGTTCCTGAGATTAGGGCGTTCAAACAAACAAACTCTTCAGCTTTATAATATTATAGTATAGATTATAAAGCTTTTACATAAGCCGGTGTGACTAGAGTATTGACCGTTTTCGTTTTTTGTCTGTAGTTGTTAAAACTTTACTATAAACTTTAACTAAAATAATAATAATAAAACTTAAGTAAAATTATTGAAAATTTGTTATGCTGTACCAGTTGTAAAGCTACGTGGGTAGTTGTATATAAATTGAATTTACCTATATAGTTAAAAAAAATCTAGCAATATTAGATAGCTTTAAAGCTGAAGCCTCTACATTCGTTAGTTGCAGTGTAAAAACATACCCGAAGGCTTAGTCCCAGGCGGTTCAAACTTATGTTCAAAGTCCCAATCGGTCATGTGTTCCATGAGCCAGTTGGACGCGGCTTCGATACCAGAGTTGTTGGTGTAGTACAAAGATTTCTTGCACGCTTCCACCGGGAACCCCATGTCGAGCTGTCGAACGAAGCATTTTATTACTTTTAAAACTACAAACATGACAAACTGCTTAAAAACGATTCTTAATTATCTCATCTGTTACAGTCATATCAGATACTAGCTGTACCCGTCCGCTTCGCTGAGCATTTAAAATTAACATTATTATTTCTCACCCCCACAAAGATTCTCATCATTAACGCCCCCGCAACTGGTACAGGAAGTCCAACACTCATATAAATATTAGCCTATCCATTAAGTACATGTATTTTTTACATGGATACAAAGTTTCAAGTCAATCGGATGCATGGTTCAGAAGTTATAACGGAACATCCGTAAAAGCCACTGTAGATTTATATATTAGTATAGACAGATACAGGTTTATAGACATCACTGGCAGCAACAGAGGCTACACAGTGCTCTGGAATGGTTGACCTCCAATAGGGGCGGCGATCACTCCTAGTATACGCCTCACCAGCGTTCGCAGGCAACTACTAATGTGAACTAACCATATTAGAATTCAAATGAAAGATCAATGTCTTGATCCGATGGGTTCATACTATCCTAATAAACGGAATACGTCATTGTCAATCCGAAACAGGCAATTCAATGGTACTGACGCACATGAACACAAAACCCAGCCAAAAAGTAGCATTACAAAAGGATGAATTATGAGGAAAGTCGAGAACTAAACTGATTGGCATTAAGGTTAATTATTGTTTTATTGCTGGCCGTACTGTTACTATGTAAGTAAAGTGTGTTACGGCTGTCACACGCTCCAGACTGTACATACAAAGATCAACTGTGGTTGATTTTTATAATTCCCTCGTCTTACTACGACTAAAATAAATTAGTTGTATATTTTTAACTTATTAGGATTTGAATTTTGAAATAAAAGGGATCACAATAAGATATGTTTCAATCCCACATTGAAGCCTGCAGAATCAAAGACTCTGTTAGAGAACAACGGAACTGACCAGTTGTGACAGTAATACTTCATCGTATGTAGGAGCTGGGGTGTCAGGGGATGCCTCGGGCAGTTGCTTCTCATCAGGCTGCAACCCTCGTCCACGGAGGCTGCTTAGATCCACCTGTAATAATGTAAAATAAATATTTATTACGACTTATAACTAGCCAGCTAAAATGTCACATTTGAATAAATACGGTCGTTGATCCCCAGTAATGAACAGGATTCGCTGAAGGTTCACACTCACGCGGACCGCACCAACTTGAGACCCCGTCAGGTTATACAGTCCCGATTCTGCTGGATAGCCGTCGGAGCACCATGGTTCCAGAGGAATGTGGATCTCCACGATGAACTGGAGCTCGACCCCGTCAGTAAGTATCTACAGTCGGCATCGCTGCGCCACTTCGAGAAGACGGCACGACATGAGATTGTCGTGGCCGCTGGAAACTACATACCCGATCCTGTAGACCGAATGGTAAACCGTCGACGTCGCCCAAAGCACGTCATCACGGATCCTCCTGATCCATTAACGGTGCTTTTAGGCACTACAAGCACCGGTCACCGTCCTGGTCGAACCCGTCGCTTGCGACGAAGGGCTCGACGAGCGAATTAACCCACAGACACAGCCCACTGAGTTTCTCGCCGGATCTTCTCAGTGGGTCGCGTTTCCGATCCGGTGGTAGATTCTATGAAGCACTGCTCTTGCTAGGGTCAGTGTTAGCAATTCTCCGGTTTGAGCCCCGTGAGCTCACCTACACAAGCTAGGGTAAGCTGAAATAGCCTCTCAAGGCTATCAGCATAGGTAGGAAAAGAAACTATGAAATTAAAACATTCGATATGGCATTTCGGCATTTTCGTAGCGGTGCCAGTAAGTTAATAAAAAAAAAAAATTCGTTTCAAGACAGAAACATTTTTATATTAATAATAATAATAATATCTTTCATACGGCGCGTATCGTGAGGTTACTCACTTCTAAATTGTATCTTTAATACTTAAAAAAAAAAATTATAATTTATAAGATATTTATAAATATAATGAAATTAACCTCCCAAGGCATGTCCACGGCCACGTCAAGTTTTGCAGGGGTCCAATCTTCTTTGATAGTAAACTTTTTAAGTTGTATCAGGAGGTAGTCAGGAAACGTCGCTAGTCGAGTTATTCTGAAATGAGACAAGTACTTTTATGAATAATGGTTTCGAATATGTACCTTAAGTGTGTTCACGTAAGGCGGTTCGCGACAACGTGGTGCGGCTAAAGGCACTTTTTTTTATTGCTTAGACGGTTGGACGAGCTCACAGCCCATAGACATCTACAACGTAAATGCACCACCCACCTTGAGATATAAGTTCCAAGTTCTCAGTATACTTACAACGGCTAACCCTACCTTTTAAACCGAAACGCATTATTGTTTCACGGCAGAAATAAGCAGGGTGGTGGTACCTACCCGTGCGGACTCACAAGAGATCCTACCACCAGTAAACGGTACGGCACGGGCTGTAGTTGAATTTGGGCTACTCATTCTTCCTCCAATTTTTATAAAATTAAATTAAAATAAAAAATTGGACGCCTACGATGGGCAGGATGCCAATACAACTGCTGTATGGCAAACCAGAGAGCCGCAGAGGTCGTGACAGGCCCAAACTCCGATGGTCAGATGGTGTAGAGCATGACCTCAATGTTATCGGTTTCAGGAACTGGAAGGAGAAAGCCCTGAGCAGAGCAGTCTGGAGAGACATACTGGACCAGGGTAAGGCCCACCCTGGACTGTAAGTCCTAAGATGAAGATGATAATTCTTCCTCCAAATATGGTATCTGACAATCCCTAGTTGCAAACGTGATGCACTGGATGTCGTCATATGAGTTTTATGTTTATATTTTTAAGTTAAACTACCAATTGTTTGATCGCACGGAAACATAAGGCGTGATTCAGTATATTATTCAAATTTATACTTTAAAAATGGCACTGTTATAACTCAGTCGATTTATATAAATATTTTCACAACTTTCTTGTTACGCTGACAACAAAATGAAAATCTTGCAGGAGATATGTTGTCAGAAGACGGTCGTTGGAATGTCTTAATTGAGAACTTGTTTGTAAGATTCTTTAGAGATCGTAGTGCAATTCAAATTTTACATTGCGGTGGATATATTCTGACCTCCCAACATTTTCGACTCACTTATGTGCGGTGACTTTCTTGTTTAAGGCACTACTGAAGAACTGCTCAATTGTCTCCTCCCTCATGAAACTCTCCAAGCAGGCCTTGAACGGAATGTGTGGTCTCACCACCAGGGCCGGGTCTCTGTAAAAAGTTTACGATATTGTACAGGTAATGTCTAGGCAGTACTGTGTTCTTGCCAGTATCACCAATGTCGTTACGTCGGAACAAAATAATGCAGTAGTTATTCTCTGTTAAATTGGCACAACGAAACAGAAATATAAACTAGTGTTGAGTAATTAAATTGACAACAAGTAAATTAAGCTTGTTAAGTTAAAAATAACATTAACATAGTTAAGATGGATTCTGTAATTTATTTTCGTTACAACTACACACAGTGAAAAATAGCAGTAACAAACACCTCAAGCACCGGTCATCGTTCTCGTCGAACCCGTCGCTTGCGACGAAGGGCACGACGAGTAAATTAACCCTCAGACACAGTCCACTAAGTTTCTCAGATTTGGCTACTTTGATAGCTATATAGATATTTGTAGATTTGGAAGTCCAGATAAGATTTAAAAGGTAGATAAATATGAAAAGGCTCGGAATTCATTAAAGATAACAATTTTGTTTTTCCTTTGACGTGTCCCCCGTCGGACGGATTCATTCTTTTTGTTAGTTTTAAGTTTATTTTACACAAAAGTTTAGGTCTTTTATTTATAGATTGAGGCACAAAGTCTGCCGGGTCAGCTAGTTCACAATATATCGACGCTTGAAAGGCAAACGTGACTAAGCGACAATAACTGCTTTGTACATAAATGATAGGCAATAACCATATTCGATACGCTAAAAAAATATATTTCTAGGTCTATTAAAATCACTTCAATCCTACAGCTAGATTCATTAGAATAGATTTTTTTTCAGGTATTTCAACTTTAAATTAGTCTACTGTAAAGTTCACGCATTGTCGCTTAGTCACGTTTGTCAAGCGTCGATATATATGATACAAATGTTAATGACTCACAATCTCTGACCACTGGCTTCGGCCTGGGCCCGTCTGGCCTCGTACTGCTGGACCTGCTCCACGTTGGTGGCAGCGGACAGGGGCACGGGCAGCGGCAGATGATGTTCGGCCCTCGTGGTGTACCTCACGCAGTTCGACTCCGAGCACTTGATGCGCTCCTCCACTGCGAACTTCAAGCAGTCCGCAGGGTTCGGCTTGTGGCGGCTGTTTCGCTGTTGATTAGATTTTAACATGCACTCTTCGATATTCATACTATTAACAAAACGGGTCTGGGACACACTAACAGGAAACGCAGTTAATTTAAACCAGTAGAACTATAAATATTATATTTATCGACGATTTCATATTCACGTTGTACTTACTACTTACTATCAGATCTAAGAAATAGTTTTTAGCTACCAAATTAATTCGTTATGCTTTCATTTCATACTTATACATCGTCTATTTACTTACGAATTATACATCATGTATCTATATAAATCTAGTGCTTTTTACGGATGTTCCGTTATAACTACTAAACAATGCATCCAACTGACTTGAAACTTTGTATCCATGTAGAAAATAGATGTACTTAATGGATAGGCAAATATTTATATGAGCATTTATCATGCATATTTTAATATTTTTAAATAGTAATTTGATAATGTCAACAAATGTGCTGTAATATCAATTGTTAAAATACATCGCTAAACATAATATATTAAATATTATTGACATAAATTATTAATTATAGTTGCTTATTATGCAATACCTTTTATGGCAAATAAAAAAAAAGAAAAATTAAATGAATGATATCTAATGTAATGTACCTAAATATGAATTACGGTTGTTACTAAGTCTTCTTTATCTTTATTCTTATCTATATATTAATACGTGAAACAAAAACTTTGTATCCCTTTTTACGAAAATTGCGCAGACGGAGGAGTATGAAATTTTCCACACTTATAGAGAATATAGAGAAGAACGCATAATGCTAAATTTTTTTAAAAATAATGCATAAAATATACATTAAATCAATAAAGAAAACATTACACACACTACATACCATGTATTTGACGCACACACGCATGCATACTATTTATTGTCAAACTTTTGTTCTTGACGTCTGTGGTCAAATCGAGATTAAATATTGTTTGTCTTTGTTAATATTTTTTATAGTGTAGTCTTGGCGAAATTTGTGATTATAGAAGTATAAAATACAATCATAATAGTGTACAAACTTACAATTCCAGTTAATTATAGTCTAATTTCGACTACTGCGGGACTTCTAGTCTTATTGTGTTACCTGTAGGAGCGTCAAGAGATGCAAGTAGAACTCGTGCGCGTCCTGCTGCCGCTTGGTGGCGAACTCCGGGTGGTGCTTCCCGACGAGCTGCCGGTACATGTGCGGGCTCACCCCCAGCTGGCCCCCCTCGGGGTCCGGGGTCGAGTACCGGCCCGACAGCAGACCCACGCCCAGCTTTGCGCTGCAAACGACGATTAATTACAAACATATACATATTGCTACGCGCTGGGTTTCGGGATAAATAAAATTTCTACCGAAGTATAAATTAGAACTGTATTAGCACTTAGAACACTTAAAACACACAAACACTTTAAAATTCTCAATTCGGTTCGAGTAGTTCCGATTACTAAGGTCGAGACGAAATCGCTAGAATCGTCGAGAGCATTCCTCACAAGTCAAGTACCTTCGACGTGTGTTTCCGCTATCCGACAATAGACGGCATTGTACTTCTCGAGCGTTCTATATGTTACTAGATACTTCGATATTCGCTCAGCCACTCGGCGACAGATGGCGTTACTCTTACGGGCGTAATAATATGTTTAGGTGAAATTCATTAAGGTTCACACTAATTAATGGTAGTACGATGTCTTGTGAGTCCGCACGGGTAGGTAAGACCACCCTGCCTAGTAATGCGCTTCGGTTTGAAGGGTGGGGCAGCCGTTGTACAAATGTGACCTTAGAACTTATGTCTCAAGGTGGGTGACAGCATTTTCGTTGTAGATGTCTATGGACTCCGGTAACCACTACAAAACCAAGTGCGCCGTGAACTCGTCCACCCATCTAAGCAATAAAAAAAAATGACATAAAAGACACCGCGTGACAAAGACTCACGTTTGAACATTAAAATCGTTGACCGGATCTTCGGGGAAGGTGGCGAATATCTCCGGAGCCCCCTCCACGTAGCGACGCACGAAGTCGGGCATTCGGAACATCACCTGAAACAAATAATACTTGCAATTGTAAATTTACTATCGACTATACAATTTCGTTTAAAAAAAAAATGTACCATCGGTATAAAGCAGGCCTGGGCAAATGGCGCCCCGCGGTTGAATTTTGTCTGGCCCGTGAAGCATTGTATATATTATTATTAAAAACACAAATATTATTTTTTGTCTAACATAAATTGGTGCATAAATTTTTTTAGATACAATCTTAAGCAATACTGATACATATTATCAGGCCCGGTGGGAGCCAAAATTTTCTCCCGGACTACCGCTCTTTTCAGGGCCTCCTATTCGAAAATATAATTATGATAATTGAACAATAACAGTATGTATAATAGTGGCACAATATAAAATGAGAAAAAAAGCTGTTTTGCCCGAGGTCAAATATTGACATGCAATGTGGCCCAATCAAATCATTTGCCCACCCCTGGCATAAAGGGACGAGAAGTGATATTGTTTGGAGAGAACGACAAAGGTTCTTGCACTGAGCGTGTGGTTTTGCTGTGCAGATCGTGTCGCTCTGCCGAACTTGTATTTATGAGAACTTATCTTGAGAATGTCGTTAGCGGATTTCTACTGTATGATAGCTACTGCTGCAAATGAGGGCGAAGCACATAATTTGTATGAGTTAAATTTTTGGTTACAAAATTTTATAGTATTTACACAGCCTGTCTCTTTGTGAAGCTTCACTATCATTGGTCAGTAGCAGAGGTTACCTTTTTCACTTCTATAGTCTCTTTTAGCTAGTGTAGGTGGGTAAATTAGCTCAGACCATTTAACACAAAGCAGTTATAGCTCTTATTTTATCAAATACATTTTTTTTTTAAAGTTGATCCTGGTCAAACTATTAGGCCAGAGCAATAAAATTATCTTATTGTATTGTCATTAATATATATGCTAAGTTTCATGTTGAACAGACAATTAGAATTTGGTGCAAATTATATTGAAAGTTTTCATTGCCCAAACAGATTGTAACTGAGACTTTAGAACTGATATCTCAAGACGGATGGCGCATTTACGTCGAATTTGTCTATGGGCTCCAGTAACCACTTAACACCAGGTGGGCTAGGAGCTCGTCCACCCATGTAAGCATAAAAAAAAGATTCTAATCAATTGGATAAAAGCGTGTCAAAGTGTCAATGACCTGTACGACGCTGTTGATGTAACAAGAGTTTCCCAAGTTGTTGAGTCCAGTGAGAGCGGGCCCGTGCAGTGGTCTTAGATCACTTCCAGATTCTTGCAAGGTATTCCATTCTCCCGAACGCTGGTTCAGCTCGAGCTCTAATTCCACCATAGATTTATNCAAGTTGTTGAGTCCAGTGAGAGCGGGCCCGTGCAGTGGTCTTAGATCACTTCCAGATTCTTGCAAGGTATTCCATTCTCCCGAACGCTGGTTCAGCTCGAGCTCTAATTCCACCATAGATTTATCTGTCTGAAAAATTATATCATGAGAATAGGGATGGCAGCAAATAAATTATCTATATATTAAAATAATACGTGAAACAAAAACTTTGTACCCCTTTTTACGAAAATTGCGCGGACGGAGAAGTATGAAATTTCCCACACTTAGAGAATATAGAGAAGGAGTGCAGAATGCTAATATTTTTTTTAAATTATGCATTATTAATACTTTAAAAAACACATTACACACACTACCATGTATTTAACATACACACACATATATATATACTCTTTGTTTATTGTCACTTTGTTATTGCTTCAAGTCTGTGGTCAAATTGAGAATAGGTTAATAGGTATTGTTTACCTTTATATTTATTTGTCTATAGTGTGGTCGTAATCTGTGATTACAGAAGTATCTTTGAAAATAGATCCTTAATAATGTTCAAACTTATAATTTCTATTAATTATAGTCGAATTTCGACTACTGCGGGACCACTAATAACAATTAAAAACTTTGCAAAAAATTGTTCCAATGTTGCTTAAGCCTCAAGAAACATATAGAGGTTTGGCTGTGCAAAAATATTTGTGTCTATCGAGCATACCTTCTGCAGCTGCTGTACATTGATCCCAAAGTGTTTGAGGTGATCAGCGAGAAATGGGTCTTCCACCATATCATCTTCAGCGTACGAAAAAACATCTCCTTTTCCTTCAGCAGTAATAGTCCCCAGCTTGACAGCGAGTGGATAGCCTGTCTCTCTGTAGTGTTCTACCTGAAATAAAATGCAATCTATCACCGGTCATTGGTTTCAGGTAGTGGTGGCATTAGTGAAGATCATAGACATCACAACGTCAACCCCGCCGCCTAGACAGTTAAGACTCAATTGTAGTTAACCCATGACTACTTGATACTTCGTAACCGAATCGTATTTACTACCCATACAGGTTTGCAATACATCCTATCACCAGTACATGTCAGTTAGCAATCACAGTTAGTTCATATTGACGGATAGAAATTTGAGTAAAATACAAATAAAAAACGTTAACATCAATGACTTAGAAAGCGAAATGTATTAAATAAATATATAAAATAAGTAAACTTGAGGGCAACAATTAAAAAGTGGTTTACAATTTTCAACCTCATTTTTCTGGCAATAGAGAGAGATTATTGCACATAAAAAGGTGGACAGGACCAAAATGAATATTTTTTAAATTAAAAGTTAAAGAATACTTTTTAATGTGAAGGCATCACATTCAAAAGTGCTTCCAGTAGATATAAGTGCATTTGTACTTACAGCATGATCATTCCCTCCGGTGCCATCGAAGAAGCGACGTCCGCAAAGTATGGACCCATCAGTCAGGTTCAACCAGAGGTTATTAGTCAGGTCACACTTCTCACATTTCCATCCAGATGGAGGTATACGGATACCATTGTCCAGCTGCTTGAGGTTAACAGAGTGTCTGGAAGAGTATTCAGTTAAAATTTAGTAAAATAGTCATTGGTACACAGTAGTTTGGCTGTGTCTGATATACATCAGATTACCAGGTGGACATAAAAAGAAATTAAGTTCAAATTTTATTTTAAAAAACTCTTACACAGAAACTTCACGTTTTTCACCATCCCAGGTGCCTTGTAATGCTGCCAATTCTGCGATTTTGAATGGTGATTCTGCATCGATAACAGCTTGAACTGATTTCTTTACCTGAGAATCAAAACTTCTACATATAGTATTTATAACTATAGTATTTAAATTGCATTGTTTTATAAGAAATTACATTATCTGTACATGGTGTGCTGTGTAATAATATGTACTATATATAATAAGCTTGAAACTTTACTCGATTGATTTGAACAACTTACAGGTTCTGGTAAATTAGGATCAGGCCATGGGAATGTGTGAAATCCTGGTAGCACCACCACACTGTAATGATCAGTGTATGTAAATTTAGGTTTTCCACATTCAGGATCAAAGCCTCCCTCAACTCCTATGGCGAGCTTGGTGATCTTCTTCTCGGGACCATCGCCTGTTTGCTCTGGTTCAGGGATCTGCAATAAAAACATAAATTTTTTATTCATTTTAGGGGGTTTTTGTTGAGTGTTCGAAAGGCAGTGGACATAATATCTTGGAATGATACTAAAGTATTGAGCTCATGAATTATGGAGAGCGTTTTTTTTATTTTGCTTAGATGGTTGGGTGAGCTCACAGCTCACCTGGTGTTAGATGGTTACTGCCCCACCCTTCAAACCAAAAGGCATTACTGCTTCACGGCAGAAATAAGCAGGGCGGTGGTACCTACCCGTGCAGACTCATAAAAAGTCCTACCACCAGTAATTATGCAAATTATAGATTTGCAGGTTCGATTTTTATTACAAGATGTTATTCCTTCAACGGGGGAGGTCAATCGTGACCATTTGTAAAGTATGTACGTATTTCATTGGTACCAGCCTGCGGGATTCGAACACCGGCGCATCGCTTAATACAAATGCACCGGACGTCTTATCGATTTCATTTAATTTAGTTCAATCCGACCCTTGGGAGACACAAGTTTGCACATTAAATGCGAATAAAGACCAATTTATGAAGCGCTGCAATTCCAGAGTGCCTGCAACCATTCGAGTTACTGGGATTCTTCAGCATGAAATATCACCGTGTTCCATATCCGTCATTTGGCACGTAACGTGAAGTTGGCTTGAATATTGTTGCGAATCCTTAGCAGAGCGAAGGGATACTTTACGCCTGCACAAATACTTTTCCTTTACAATGCATAGGTCCGAACTCGCGTGTACTACTACTGGTTAAGGAGGTTTCCCGAATACCACCTACTTGATTCCTTACAGAAAAGACCAATTTTGAAGTTCAGGAAGTAAGGATGTCGTTATATTCGAATTCCTAATATATATCTTTTTAGACCGGTCTTTGTGGCGAGGCTTGGGGGAGGCCTATATCCAGCAGTGGACGTCCATGGGCTAATAGGAGGAGGATATTTTAGTTTTACAATTATGATGTTTATCTGTGAATCACAACAATGTCAAAAACTTACTGGTTGTTTCTCTCTTCTGATATGTAAGAAGACGGCGTTTCCGGTTTTCTGGAAATACTGTTCAACGTAATTGCGTCCGAATCCCAAGAATGACACCAGGGACACATAGAGACCCGTCTCGGATTCCTGTGAAAAGTAAATATATATAATGTAACTAGTTTCAATGTGAATATGGAACTATCCATCGAATTTATATTGCTATAGTATGTGCTGTGCATTTGCTTAACAAATTTATGAATTTTAAGTATGCCTTTCACTCAGGAAATGGAAAATCAATATTTTATCTGCCTTATGCTGATAACAAAATAAAAAAGCATACAAACACCCCTATAACAATTTGCATGTAGATAATGTAGCATAGGGGTACCTGACACACTTGAAATTCAAACTTCAAGACAGAAACACTAAAAATGTCTCTTGCCATTGATTTGTATTTGGGAACGTTTTTAGTATTATGTGGATTTGTTCTGAGCCTTGTAAACTTAAAAAGGCTGATAAAAGAGAATAACTTGCTTCCTAAAGTATTACTTTCAGAAAATTTAATACTAATCTGTATCGGCTTAGCTTTTNGGGGTACCTGACACACTTGAAATTCAAACTTCAAGACAGAAACACTAAAAATGTCTCTTGCCATTGATTTGTATTTGGGAACGTTTTTAGTATTATGTGGATTTGTTCTGAGCCTTGTAAACTTAAAAAGGCTGATAAAAGAGAATAACTTGCTTCCTAAAGTATTACTTTCAGAAAATTTAATACTAATCTGTATCGGCTTAGCTTTTATTACCCGTTTTATACACAACATGAACCCTAGTGATGTTACAATTAGTGACATTCAAGAGAAAATATCAAATAAATATAATTCTATGCATTGTGGTTTTCCAGCTGTCTTGACAAGTTACGGGCCGTTAATAGTTTCTTTAGTGAATAGTTTTCTAAGTTTACTAATAGACAACTATATGCACTACAGAATTTTAGCTGATGCAAAGAAAAAGGAAAACGAAGACACTGTACAAGAAATAGGAGAAAATTTACACAATGAAGAAACATCCTGCTTCAGAGTTACAACATTTTGTAAGGAATATGTCTCTTATATCATGATAGCTGGACAATGGACCATTCCTATTGTACTCGCATTATCAATGTACCCAGTCAATACCAAAGAGAAAGTATTGAGTGAAGTACGAGATTTAGATATTTTATGTATGAACATGATGGATTTAAGGAATGATAACTGTTCATATGAAGCATTGTCAGACGATTTACGAATCTCAATTTCTACAGAAAACTACTTAGAAGTATATGAAAACCTATCTAATGTTGGAAACACATCAGACAATATTCAATCTGTGTTAAAAAATATTTATGACATTATTTTGAATTTTAATAATGATACAGTATCGTTTAATGTCACAAGTGCTCCGTTAATACGAAAACCAAAACAATTCTGGAAATGTAGAAAAGTGTGTTATTTAGAGAACAAAAAGCTGCTTGTGTATATGTTTGTTTTGGTAATGATAAGTTTCTTTGTACCAATAACCGTTTCCACTATTATATTAACCAAAATTCATGTTATGGCTATTAAAAGACCAAATATCAAGACATATGTAAGCAGGGAATTATTGTACAACATCTTGTTCTGGAGTCCAGTTGTGTTAGATACGTTAATGTCCATTATTTTATGTTCATACTCAATGAACGGTACGAGAACGTCAATTTTTAATGTGGTAGCCAATGTTTATCAAGCAATCAAGAATTTTATGAACACAAAATACTTTAAGGGGAACACAGTAAATCCAATAGTTTAGTTAAATTTTATTAAATTAAATGTATTTAATTTTGTTTTTCAGCACAATGAGGTTTTCAGTTCATTAATTATATAATTTTATTTAGAATTTCTACCATATTACTATTGTTATGGGCATAAATAGTATTATTTATAGTGCTGTTTATAATTGTCTTTTGTTCTAAATGGATGTTTATAAATTATTTAGTTAGAACTGTAGATGTGTGCTCGTGATGATTACCACATATGATGAAAGCAATTGCCAGAATAAACAATTTCTGCCGTAAAGGAATGGAGAGCTATTTTTAATCAGAGTTATTATACTATTTCTGGTCAAATAAATCTAAACGTTTTTTTTTTTTTTTTTTAGAATTCCTCTTTCTTATCCAAGTAATTAAAATAATATTATATGTAAATACTTTCACAAAACTACAATGATTGAGAGTTATTGACAAATTAATATTTTATGCAGCTTAAAATAAATTTATATACAATCATAGTGAATTAGAATACGGTACAAACAAAAATCGCAATTAAGGATCATAAATAACCATCATTAAAAAATCTCAGCAGCTGCCATGAGCAATAAACAATAAAACTAAATATCATTGGCTTAAATTATTTGTCAATACAATTTGTAAAAGCTTTCATTATATTGTAAGTCAATTATTATCAATATGATACTGTGAGGTAAAGATTCGGTGAAACTTCGTGTTGGTGTGTACATACTTATGTACAACCACATATTCAATTTTCATGAAATAAATTGCGGCCTCTACACGTTTTTTATTTTTTCGTTTTAGAAAATAAATTAATTGATAGATGAGGTAAAACCATTAAATACAGAGGTTAGAAAAAAAAATGCAACTCACCGGGTTGTCAAAAGAATATACACATTCGTCTTTGTACACAAGCTGATGCGGTCCTGGCAATTTAATTTTAGATAAATGAGACGTTAATAAGCTTAACGATGCCATATCAATAACGGTGCTTTAAGGATTCTATCAATAGCTAGAGAAATTTAATTTTTTTGTTAAAACTTCTAATATTTAACCTGACACGGCGTCGCACTAAAAATACCTTCTTTACATTAAAGGCCTGGATTCTAGTCTTTTAAGCCAAGTCTTTTAGCGCAGCGAAATAAAACGCACTACATTTTAATTTGGGAAACTAAATTACTATGATGAATTGACATGCAATTGAATTAAATTAGATGATAATAATAAACCATATACATAAAAAAGTTATAATTTACCGATGATTTAAGTGATGGCACTAAATTTTTTTTGATAACAGTTGCTGCAATTGTTGCTTTCTATCCTGAATTTGTGTAGTCATATCTAGGTAAAATGGTAATTTTTGCAGTACATTTTATCACATATTTACATATATTTATATATTTACACATAAAGTCACCGTTTACTGGAATCTTTAATATCAAGTGTAATAACTAATAACTATATAGTGGAGTACTCTGGGGATCCTAACGATTTAATTAGAACTCCAGCTATCCGAGTACTTGAATACACAAGTATTTGACCTAAGCTGGATCTAACTTGACGCACTCCTGATGGTTACATTTTAACCAATTTCAGTAATGTTGTACGCCACTAGTTCTAAGTTCTAACGCTAGCGGCAGCCAAAGCATAAACCATGTATCCGCTAAATCGTCAGAGTTCGAGGAAGAGTTAGCCCATATTATTAGATGTATTGCTGACCGGCTCTTTTCAGTACCTACCTATCATTCGTCAGATATTAGCAATTAGCAACTTCCCTGACCTGACCTTTTGGGTTGAGTCCTCAAATTTGTGCACCCGTTCTGTTGAAGCTGCAAAAGGCTACAAGCATCCTACATCCCAAAAAAACTCTGACGCGATACGGAGCATCATTAATTTGAGCTTTGAACAATTGCATTGTAGAGACTAGAGCAAACTGAGTTTGAGAAACATTGACTAAGTCTAAATTAGTCATTAGCATAGATTATACACTTAATATATTCGAGATTAGTCTGTGCTCTAACTTTGCAGTTTGCAGCATAGATTAAACACTTATGGTTTGCAGTGCTGACTAGTGGAAACAAACAATCAAATAAATAAAAAATAAATAAAGGAATTACATAATTAAAATGGTTTTAAAACTATATTATGATTTAATGTCGCAACCTTCGCGAGTACTCTACATATTATTAAAAACTATGAAATATGATTTCGAGCCGAAATATGTGAATTTACGAAAAGGTGAGTATTTCTACGTACATTAAAATAATAATTTCTCTATTATTATTTGCCTATTACAAAAAATAAGTAAAAAGTACTTACCAAATGAACTTTGTAACTTACGCATAATCTGTTTTTTTTTTAATTTAAAAAAAAATAGTATTCATTATTTAAAGTAATGTTTTTTTATTCATATTTATTAGTATGATTTAACAAAATGCAATGGGTATCTTTCAATATAATTAGAATAAGTGTCCTGCAAATGGATTATACATAACATGTACCTAGTTGCAGTCTTTAATTACTGTATAATACAATGGCTGTCTCATTCAAGCCGAATGACAAGACAGCTTCAAGGTAGAAATAGGTAGACCTGGTAGTAACTGTCAGCGCTTGCACGCAATACCTCTCAGGAGAAATTAGGTACCTAGCTTAATCAATTTTACACACTTGATCTTTGTTGTTGAAGTTGTTCATGTACTTATTAGTTATATCAGAAAACTATAGCATATACTTAATAAGGATTGGAGCTGCTTGAGCTGTATTACCCAACTGCAAATTATATCGAATCAAAGCTCTTAATTCTAAATAAAATTAAACAGTTTGACTTTAAAAGTATGTACTCATTTTTGTTTAAGCGGAACACTATTCAGAGGATTTTACAAAAGTTAATAGAATGCAGCGAGTACCAGTTATAGATCACAATGGCTTCATTTTGACTGAAAGGTAAATTAAAAAAAAATTGTCTGGCATAACACTATCGTTTGAAGAATAAGATGGGTACTCTACTCCGCAGAGTAACCAATAAAAAGGCAATAATATAAAAAAAATTAGTTGAATCATTCATAATTTTGTCACAAATTTAATAACAATGGTTTATTTTCCAAAGTTGTGAATTATTTTTTAATTGCTTAGATGAGTAGTGTTATGGGGTTAATGAACCCCATGAATATCAACAAAGTAAATTCTGCCGTCATCCACCATGAGACACAAATCTAAGTCTCAGTTCTTACAGAACGACTGCCCCACTCTTCAAACTGAAATGCATTATTGTTTTACAGCAGAAATAAATAAGTTGGTAATACCTACCTCCGCAGGCTTATGAGGCATCCTACCACCAGTAAAAATGCTACTTTATGTAAGGAATTGGTTGATAAACATGAAATCCATTGGTGGTGTCGTCTAAATATCTAAAATATCTAATTTAAAATATCATTTAATATATTAAATATATTCTCATAGCATTGCAATACTGAAGTATTTATCTCGAGAGAATGTCATTGCTGAGAGTCTTTACTCTAAGGAATACAAGCTTCAGGCCAGGATTGAAGAATTCCTTGAGTGGCAACATATAGGTCTTCGTTTGCACTGTGCCATGTATTTCAGAGTTGTGGTAAGTTATTGTGATTGATTATGAGTTTGTCTCTTTGAATTTTTTTTGTGAATTATTTTTTAATAATTGAAAATCAACAAAATTCATTTATTTTTACTTTTATTGGTTAGATGGGTGGACGAGCTCACAGCCCACCTGGTATTAAGTGGTTAGTGGAGCCCATAGACATCAACGACGTAAATGCCTCCACCCACTTTGAGATATGAATTTTAAGGTCTCAAGTATAGTTACAACGGCTGCCCTACCCTTCAAACCGAAACGCATTACTGCTTCACGGCAGAAGTAGGCCGGGTGTCGTACCTACCCGTGCGGACTCACAAGAGGTACTACTACCAACAGCAAAAATTAATGACATGTTTAAATTTTTTTGTATTTATTAAATATTATAAATTATTTATTATTATTTATTTATATTACATAGCAGCAAGCATGTTTGTTAAGGACATTACTTGTATCACCCATTGTATTAAATATAAAATATGTTTTTTTATTGGTTTTGATGTAATGAAAAACTTAAGGAAATTTGTTTTTAAAATAAGCTACATATTATTTATATTATTGTTTTTCTTAAAAAAATGCAAATGATTTTATTTTATAAGAACATCTTAGTTAAATTAAAATTGTTAAGTTCACATGGTTGTAAGCTATGTATCATACATATAAATGAACTGCAGTATTAACGTTAGTGAAATTAAGCATAGACTAATTTTGCTACTTGCCGATAGATGGCGCTACACTACGTAACTTTCACTATTTGGTTATGATTTTTAGATTCAAAACATGAAAAAAAATATAAAAAATTAAAAAATATTTCTTGTTTAGACATTATTCAGCTTTTTATTAATTTAAAGTATATATATTAAGGATTGAATAAATATTTGAGAAAAAATTGATTGTTCACACGTTTATAAAAACATTTGAATAGATCATTAAAGTAATTAGTTTGTTTAATTATGTCCATTGTTTTCACACATTGCGTTAATGACGTCATTTGTTATTAAGAGTGCCGAACAAAATAAAATAAAAAAACCTGCAAAAAGTAACGTAACGAGAACATATGTATATATGTATAATATAGTCTGAGGAATTGTTCGAGATTATACCGGCATCTCGTTTTTACCATCGCACCGTCCGCCACCAGAGTAGAGTTCCTCCATACTACCTGGAGCCACTGCAGTCATCCACAGTGCGTTTCCAGAGCTCTTTCTTGCCACGTACCATCCGGCTATGGAATGAGCTCCTCTCCACGGTGTTTCCCGAGCGCTATGACATGTCCTTCTTCAAACGAGGGTTGTGGAGAGTATTAAGCGGTAGGCAGCGGCTTGGCTCTGCCCCATGCATTGCTGAAGTCCATGGGCGACGGTAACCACTTACCATCAGGTGGGCCGTAAGCTCGTCTGCCTACAAGGGCAATACAAAAAAAAAATGCAAATGAAAGTGCTTGAAAATTTTAATCATTTTGAATAAATTATTGGTTTTTCTTATGCCGGTATCACTCAAGGAACCAGTCGAAGGGTAATATACTAGTGTTAATCCTTGTAAAAAAGTGCACAACTTTATGGATTTTTAACTTAAGTGAAACCACGTGTCGTTAGTTTAGTACATTGCACTTTGGTCACTTAGACAAATGTAAAGTTAATGTAGGTAGAGTTAACATCCATGATCTTCGGATATTTAATTTTATTTAAGCTTCAAAGAATAAACAACAGTTTAAAAAAACTAACAAAATACTTTTTTATAGAAAATCCAATTAAAAAATTGAAAATAAATTTTAATAAATTTGAATTAAAAATAGTGTAAGAAAAATGACTTTATTGTAAAAATTTAGTTGGATTTTCTATAAAAGCGCATTTTGTTAGTTTTTTTAATCTATTATTTATTTTTCATATTTTAGTCGAACTTAAATTTTTAATTTTTTTTTTTAATATTGAATCCTCATCGGTCCTTAATAAGCAGTATACCAAATTTCGAGTTAATTCGAAATTTTGAAGGGGGTCAAAATCATGTTCAAAGATTCCGTTACATACTAACATACCATACGTCTGAAGCTAATAAAAGCGTTTTAAAAACGAATTAAATTTTGAAGCATTGCTCTATCTATATCCAACAGCATATGGACCCAATATTGACTGGAAGAAAATCAGACGAAAAAACTATACAGGGCTACAAGAGACGGATGATGATGGCCCTCGACGACTTCGATACTAAGTGGCTAGGCAGAGGAACTGCGTTTATTGTAGGCGAAACTCCTACTGTGGCGGATTTGGTCGCCGCCTGCGAATTGGAACAGCCAAGTGAGTATATAACAGAGTGATTTCTATGGGCTTTAAGGGGCACCAGTTGACCGTGAGCCCCTGGTCATATGCACAAAGAAATCGTGCGTCAGTTTCCACATTGATAAACATGTTATGAATGTGCGCATCTAAAATAGAGATTTTACTTTTTTTTTTATTGCTTAGATGGGTGGACGAGCTAACAGCCCACCTGGTGTTAAATGGTTACTGGAGCCCATAGACATCTATAACGTAAATGCGCTACCCACCTTGAGATATGAGTTGTAAGGTCTCAAGTATAGTTACTCTTGTGAGTCAGCGCGGGTAGGTACCACCGCCCCGCCTATTTCTGCCGTGAAGCAGTAATGCGTTTCGGTTTGAAGGGTGGGGCAGCCGTTGTAACTATACTGAGACCTTAGAACTTATATCTCAAGGTGTGTGGCGCATTTACGTTGTAGATGTCTATGAGCTCCAGTAACCACTTAACACCAGGTGGGCTGTGAGCTCGTCCACACAAATAAGCAATAAAAAAAAAAAAACATGTCACCCGCGTAATGCCGACTAACAAAATTTCAAAGGACAAACAATGCACAAATAGTACTTTATAAGTAATTTGATTAGGACTGATGGCGAGGCATCTTGCTTGCCTGAACCGACCATGCGTTTCGGGTTGAAGGGTGTGACAGAAATTACAACCAAATCCCTGGTCAAAAGCCTGGTCACCGGCTAGTGACGTTCATGTTGTAGTATCTACGGGCTCCGGTAACCGCTTACCTTACATCTACTAATCTATGTATATATAACTAGCCAGGTCATAAGTATTGTCACACAGTAAAAACTTTTCTTTTAGAATGCTGGCCACAAAAAAGTTTATTGAATTCGAATTTCGAATTGTTCATGAAAATAAAAATGTATACTTTTAGAATTTTACTCATTTTTACATATGGAATGGACGCTTAAAGAAGACCGTGTTGCCGTTATTGCGTTGCATCGTTGCGGTTACGCGCCAATTCAAATTTTTAACATACTGAAAAATTTGAATATAACCAAAAGATTCGTTTATCGTACCATCAAACGATACAATGAAGACTCTAGTGTAGATGACAGGTCAAGAAGTGGTCGTCCTCGGTCTGTTAGGACTCCAGCAGTGATAAAAGCTGTGAAGGCGCGAATTCAAAGAAATCCCAAACGTAAGCAGAAACTGTTGGCCCTTCAGATGGGGTTAAGCAGAACCACGGTGAAAAGGGTGTTAAATGAAGACTTAGGGCTTCGGGCATATCGAAGAAAAACAGGACATCGTTTGAATGCTCGTCTAATGGACCTGAGACTGAAGAGATGCCGCGCTTTGTTGAAGCGGTACGCGGGAAAAAAATATCGGGAAATTCTTTTTTCGGATGAAAAAATTTTTACCGTAGAAGAGAGCTACAACAAACAAAATGATAAGGTGTACGCACACAGTAGTGAAGAAGCGAGCAACCGTATTCCGCGTGTCCAACGAGGTCATTTTCCATCCTCGCTCATGGTATGGTTGGGAGTTTCTTATTGGGGCTTAACAGAGGTACATTTTTGTGAGAAAGGTGTAAAAACGAATGCAGTTGTGTATCAAAATACAGTCCTGACGAACCTTGTGGAACCTGTTTCTCATACCATGTTCAATAACAGGCACTGGGTATTCCAACAAGATTCGGCGCCAGCTCATAGAGCGAAGAGCACACAAGACTGGCTGGCGGCGCGTGAAATCGACTTCATCCGGCACGAAGACTGGCCCTCCTCCAGTCCAGATTTGAATCCGTTAGATTACAAGATATGGCAACACTTGGAGGAAAAGGCGTGCTCAAAGCCTCATCCCAATTTGGAGTCACTCAAGACATCCTTGATTAAGGCAGCCGCCGATATTGACATGGACCTCGTTCGTGCTGCGATAGACGACTGGCCGCGCAGATTGAAGGCTTGTATTCAAAATCACGGAGGTCATTTTGAATAAACTTTAGTGTCATAAGAATCTATGTTTTGTTAAGTTCATTTTGGTATATGAATGGTTACATAATGAATAAACTTGTTTCAATTATTTTACATTAAACATGTGACAGAATTTATGACCTGACTAGGTATATATACATATATAAAAATGAATTGCTGTTCGTTAGTCTCGCTAAAACTCGAGAACGGCTGGACCGATTTAGCTAATTTTGGTCTTCAATTATTTGTGGAAATCCAGAGAAGGCTAAAAGGTAGATAAATATGAAAATGCTCAGAATTAAATAAAAATAACAATGTTGTTTTTCCTTTGATGTGTCACCCGTCGGACGGATTCCTTTTGTTTGTTTTAAGTTTATTTTATACAAAAGTTTAGGTCTTACGAAGTCTGCCGGGTCAGTTAGTCTAAATTAAAAAAAATCGCTTTAAAGCAAAACAGGTGAATATCTCCTGCCTTGCGCTCTGTATAACAATAAAACGAGTGATGCCATAAGCATAAATCTTTTTTGAATTAACGGTTAATTACTTATCACAATTATCACTTAGGACTTGCAGCTTATGATCACCGCGTTGCTCATAAGCTGCAACTCCTAAGTGATCTATTAAAATACCAGACACGGTAAGGGTGGTTTCATTTACATAAATCAAACAATGTGCTTTCAGACACGATTCTTTTAGCACTTTTTCCTTTCAATACATTGAGCATCTTTTTTACTAAGAATGCTACGTGCAATCCTTTATTGCCGCAAACAGAGACAGTTTAATTATAAATACCATTAGCCTGGGACGCAAACATTTGAGACGGACAAAGCGAATGCGATTTTCAAAATATTGCATTTGCTTTATATTCACTTTGTGTAATGTTAACACGGCAAATCGGATCTCCTCATTCCACTCTATTTTGTAATATTTATCTAATATTTTTGCGAGAATATAGTGTTATAACATGAATATTCAAACGAGGATGACAGGTTCCGAATTAAAGAATTACTAGATGATGTTTTTTTTTTGATAACACCATCTTGTTGTGTCTTTAAAGCGCTTAGTTGCCCTCAATTAAGAAAAATAGTATTATTATTCGCCAATAGATGTCGGGAAGAGTTGATTATTGAAAACACGAATAAAACAACATTTTCTGAAAATAAATCGCAGCTAGATCGATTTATCGCCCCCGAAATCCCCTGTATACTAAATTTTATGAAAATCGTTGGAGCCGTTTCCGAGATTCAGAATATATATATTAATATACAAGAATTGCTCGTTTAATGGTATCAGATATTATTGTTTAGTCTAATAGTTTTCATGGCCACACTTCTAATGACCTATTTTATCATAAAAGTTGTTATGACTAAAATAGTACCAACCTACCTCTTCCCACGGGTATTGTGAATGCTGCTAATATAATAAAATAATATAATAAATTAGCGGAGAGGGGACACCAGTATTCTCAGAGTTATACTAGCATACTGCAGTCGGCATTTAGTGATAAGGATGCTTATTTTACCTACCTATTCGCTGGTAGACTAAGGAGATATTCCAGATACTCCGTTGTTAACATTTGTTAAGTACGTATTTCATTAGAAAAATTGGTACCCGCCTGCGGGATTCGAAGACCGGTGCATCGCTAGATACGAATCACCGGACTTCTTATCTTTTAGGACACGACAACTTCTTTAAGTACACAATGTACATTAATTCAGTTTAAGCTTATAAGCGCGACGACCGCCAACTGCTTTCATGTTCATTGCTTGCTCACGATATAATATCAACTCGTTTTGTAAACAAAAAAAGATGTGTGGCGTCGTGGGACACCGGATAGGAACGAAGTTCCTTACTATAAAAATATTAATTTTAAGTTCTATTCGAGGTATAAAGAAAATAAAACTGGAGGTTTCGCAACAACCTACGGTCATTCGCAAGCGCAAATGAACGCTCTGAGATCTTGGTCAATGAATGATAGAAAAATATGTCATTTTTTCTACGTTATTACAAAGTTAAGTCGTACACTGTGTGCATTACTAATCAAAATCTTACCTTACGGACGTTTTTTCCCGGTTAGGGTACCGCTCCGCATCGTCCCATAAGGAACTTCGTTCCAAAAATATTGTTTTCTGTTTATGTTAGTAGTTTATTCCCGTTTCGGACTCTTGAGGGGGCGCCCTCAAATATAATTACGAAATTTTACCCTCTGATATTCAGTAACAATAGGGAATTCAATTAGTGCCTATCTATTCAACAATGCTGCGTTTGACGCTCTAAATATAGGCTGCCTATACAAAATGGACTGGAGGTAGTTTTTAATCTCCTCCGAATTGAAGTTCGTATGTAACGTTCGTTGTGTGAAAGGAAATATGCTTGTTTTCCAAAGGAATAAAGACCACTTTTGCCCGTAGCGAATACCAGACTATTTCCGCAGCGACTTCGAGTTGATATATATTGGATGTGTCGTTCTAAGTCGTCGTCTGTCTATTCTAAGACTTTATATTAGTTCAAAAAATAATATAACTTCCATTTCTGCTGCAAATCTATTCTATGAACAAACTTATATTCGGTGTATTGTAAAAAAATGGATTAAACGTTACCACTAGAAGCTACAGCACACCTGTGAGTGCTACGTCACAGTTTCCTTAAATACATACGTCCTTACGGATCTATTCGATTCGCTCTCACTGCTCTTGGACGTTGCTGGTATCAGTAATCAAAGCGAAGATCACCGTACTCGTGAACCTTAGACCATAGACCTTAGACCTCCCAAGTATGTAGCCTGATCTTCTCAATGGGCCGCCATTCCTATCCGGTGGTGAGGTACTCGCACTTGAATCCGCCAGTCCAAATCAAGCTAAAGTCTTTGGACCTGTCGCGAAACCTCCGAAAAAAACGTACGTCACAAAAAATGCATATTAAAATAGAACCCTTTCTGCATGAATAACATGGTTGAATAAATGAGCGCCTAACTGCGAATGTCATTGTCAGAATCAAACCAGTGAAGTGAATAAGGCTAATTGAATAACGTCCGGTGTCCAGTATCCGATTTATAACATGGAATTTGTTGCTTAGCAACGAGTCGAGAGTATGGCAGATACTACGAAAATCAGATTATTCAACATGGCAACGTATTTCAGACACAGAAAATAATATAATAGGTATTTATTTTGTCGAGGGTAATTGATACCAGGAAATCTAACAGAGTGTTCTTCTTCGATCTTTGTTTGCAAATAAAACGAAGTTTTAGATGTTAACATAAATTCGTTCCAAATTTGTAAGAAAATTTATCTTATCGGTTTCTTTTCCATTGTCACCTCAAAAAGCATTAAAAAAAAATAGGATCAAATTCGTTAATCGAAAATTCGATTCCTTAACACAAAAATAAAAAAATGGTGCGCGTGCAACTTGGTGCATGTGAAAGAAGTGAAACTTCTTTTGCGTATGTGTGTAGTATCGTGGTTTTCTTCATTTTTCATCCTTAAACGAAAATTTTCTTGTAATAGGGAATGCTGTGTATAAGAAAAGCGGCCTAGCTCGCTTCGTCCTTTCCCTCTCTTCGCGGTCGAATGGCGAAACGCTGTCTATTTTCTCACTCTCGCTCTTCCCAAATTGTATCTTTTCTCTCTAGCCGTAACGAATCTGTCGTGAGTTAAATTTTACTCTCAACGTGCCTAAAGAAGTTGCACTCCAAAAAACAAAAAATTATATTCGTTAAAAGAGTGAATGAACTCACAATATAGTGCTGTCAAATATGTAAAGTGGACAAAACGCCACGGATATGCGGGTTCTTATGCAGTTCCTAATATGTTTACATGTATCTAACACGTCCAGTATCTGTACAACTTGACGTACGTACATATTCCGACTCAGCCCGCTTTTCGATAATACTCTTCGCAACTTTAGAATTGAAGTGGTTTAACTAAAAAAATTAATAAACTTTTTGTACTTTGAACGGGTAATAAACATGTATAGTATTAGTTTATATTATTAAATTTTTAAAATTAAAAATTAAATTTAAATTTTATTTAGAAATGAACAAAGTACACTTTCCGTTTCTTTTAAATCAAGCATTAAGGCTTAAATTATTAAAATCAAAACTGAAAAATTACAATTTTTGGCGTTTACCAAAAAACAAGAATTTTGGATTTAGCCACTTCAATTCTAAAGATGCGTCTTGTTCCCTATACTACATTTCCGAGACGTCTCGTTTGTCGCCGATTTGTTGGTAATCGAAACTAATGAAGAATTATACAGAGTGCATGGGGATTGCTCCAACCAGGTGGACTGACGACTTAGTGCGCACGGCGGGAAGTCGTTGGATGCGGAAGGCGGAGGACCGCATTATGTGGAAGGCATTGGGGAAGGCCTATGTCCAGCAGTGGGCAGATAAAGGCTGATGATGATGATGATGATGATGATGGGGATTGCTTCCGTGATCGAAACAGTAACAATAGGTATTATAACTTTAATACAAAAACGACAAGAAAATACATCTGTTAAGTCAACGATAATGTTGCAAAGAACTTCCCTAACTCAAGTTATGTTAGTGTAGTTATTCAAATAATCTTCTCAGTTATTCTGTGAGTAAATAAGTGAGTTGTCTCATCTGATATTGCAATATTAATCTTGTAAAAGTCTGTTTTACGATCAAAAACATCCAGCGTTTGTTTTTTTATTTTTGTCCAAGAGAGAGCTTGCGATATTAATATCTCATTTTATCAGAGACTACGTAGAGTAAGGGCAAAGGGCTTTTATCTTATTTGCATACGCAAATTGCAATACCAAACCACTTTGAACGAGTTTTGCAGGGAAATTGAAAATAAACTTGCATTATTGCTCCAAGGTGGACATTTAAGTGACTAGACTTGATTTTATTTGAGTTTGTCTCGTCTTAAGATTTATTGCGGTGGTTTATTGAGCTTCGTGTATAACAAACTTATTGGATTTCTACAAGAATCGGTCGTATTCGTGTTGGAACTTAAGGAAACGTAGTCAGCATGAGCTAGCAAAATTCAAAACAAATAATTAAGACTTAGGAAACTATTTTTTGTCGCTTAACTAAAATAGCATGTAAGTGAAATTATACCATAAAAGCTATTGATCGCCAATTTAATTGAGGTTCATTTATAAATTTTTCATTGATTTTTTTTTGTTCACCTGCGACTTTGCGATACATTGCAGCTTCAATAAAAATTTACATGAACACCAACTATTTTGGATTGGATAATGAATAAAATTTATAGAACAATTAAAGTTTTCAATTCACAATAGGATAAATAAATTTATATAATGCTTAAATTGAAATAGTGTACTTCGGTAAATGTAAAATGAATACTTTATAGTATAAATCATTGTTTGAATAAATCTCCTGTACAGAAACTTTGCAACTATCAAGTTTCACGTCACCGGGTGATTGAGGGGTGGCGAGGGCAATTAGTATGAACGGGAGGGGGGTTATTGCCGATCGTGGAGTTTTGTGTTTTGTTGCTTACATTCAATGAAAAATCTGTTATGAAATTCGATAATGTTTTTGTTTATGCTCCGGGCTAATTTTCTGAACGCTAAATGTTTTGCAAAAGGTTTTAGTTTGAGAAGAGAGTTTACGATTCTCAAAGGTAATTTTAAGTTGTTTGGACGTAAAGTGGAATTTAGACATGCTAATTCCTCTTCAGGAAGTTCGTTCAACAACTTGATGATAGCAAAACGGGTCATTGCATTTTGTCTATTACAGCTATTCAGTATTCTGTAGAGAATTGAAAGGCATTGCTAAAAAAATATAAGCTGAATTACTACTACTGGACGATTTTTGTTTTGTAAAATATTTTATATAAAAAAAATAGTCGCGATTTTCCAGGGTGATTTTTTTTTGTATTGTTTTGTCCAGGGATGGCCGGTTTTGAGCCCAAGGATCATTTCCCGAACATAGCGGCGTGGTGGCCGAAAGTGCGCGACCATTTTGCACCTCACTACGAAGACGCACACGTCATATTAAATAAAATTATCAATAAAATGGATCGTGCAGCTAATTCTAAACTTTAGTTTTATGTATGTATTTTTTAACTATTATTGTGATTATGATAATAAGGTTGGGTTTTTAAGTGATAAAATTCGGGTTAGGGGGTGTGGTATGTTAATGAACTTTGTAATTGAAGCGATTTATTTTACGTTTTCTATGTTATAGAAAGTTACATATGTTATATACATACACAACGGCCGTTTGGTGTAGTGGTAAGTGACATGGTCACTACACCAGGGGGTCGCGGGTTCGAATCCCGCCAAGGGAAGATATTTGTATGATAAATGTAAATGTCTTTTCCAGGGTTATGGATGTATATTAAATATATGTATGTGTGTAATAAAAAATCTTACATTTATTTCTGTTATCTGGTACTTGTAACACAAGTTCTTTACGAACTTATCACGGGATTAGTTAACGTGGCGTGATTGTTAGTAAATATTTATTATTTATTTATTTATTATACATTCCACTTATTCATTGTTTCAGGAAATCTTTTAAATTAATCCGGTACTTTATATAAATATTTCTATTATATAATTGAAACAGGAAAAATTTAACTTTGATAATATCGCATAGAACAGATAGGAAGTTTATTTATTGTTTACTCAACGATCGCTTCGATGAATAGCAAAGAAAGAAAAACTTAAGCTTTGAGCTTAAAGTTATATTATTGAAGCGAGCTACAGTCTTGATCTTTCAACAGTTTCAACATTCGCTCGCATTTTGTTATAAACGCTTGGTTATAAACGTAATATAAATCTGAACATATCGGAACTTATCGACGCTTGAAAGGCAAACGTGACTAAGCGACAATGCGTGAAATTTACAGTAGACTAATTTAAAGTTGAAATACCTGAAAAAAATTCTATTTTAACGAATCTAGCTGTAGGATTGAAATGATTTTAATAGAACTAGAAATATATATTTTTTGCGCATCGAATATGGTTATTGCCTATCATTTATGTACAAAGCAGTTATTGTCGCTTAGTCACATTTGCCTTTCAAGCGTCGTTATGTTGTGATAGTCATGAGGCTTATAAAGCCTGAATTTAATAAAATAAAAATAAAACTAGACAACATTTATAATCGAAGCAAACCTTGATATTGATATAAACTCTTAATTTCAAATATGTTAATTGATATTTTTACTCGGCTTTAAGCGTAAACGAGATTATTAGATAGGTTGCGATAAATAAATAAGCAATAATGTTTTTAAATTTCGTTACAATTTACATGTATTGTATATTTATGTATGTCGTGTATTATATACGTTTAATATTTGTCTTTTACTGATTCTAAGCAGTGCAAACATTACAGGGGGTAAGTATATAAGTAAAAGTATAATTAGAACTATAATTTATATAATAAATGGTGCTCCAGTTTTATGTTGAAACAAATTTTAATAATATTTTTAGTAATGCATATTGAGACAATGGTTTTAAATGCGTCGGTGGGGAATTGCTGTAAAATTTTAATATAATATGTTTTAATGTTAATCATATATTTTATCGTTACAACTCTTATAGATACAACAAGGTAAGATGATTTTTAAAATTAATAATTATGTAGAGCGACGCGCGTGCGCGTTATTCAATTTTTCGAAACTCACTGTCTACTACTGTCTAGTGTATTTTTAAGAATCCTGCGCAGCCGTCGCGTCGGTCGCACGGCGTTATTCGACACTTTAGGGTTCCGCTTAGCGTGCGAGGATTAATTATTTTACTTCGATTCCGCACGTTACAATGTATAATATTTTTTTTTTATATTTTTGGACAAACTGAATATCTGAATGGTTAAGTGACCGCTCCAATCCTTAGATGAACGAATATTAAATGATTTGAAGTTTTTGGTAAACGTACGGAATATTGTTTTTTTTTTTATTATTATTATAAAAAATACTGATCTTTAAAATTGTTTTATTGTTCACAACGAAATATTTCGTTTTCGTAGGTACATTTAAATATTTTTTACGTCTCTACGACACGAAAATGTACCGTAGTTGAAAAGATTTGTGTACATTATTATTATCTTATAAAGGTAAAAGATTTGTGTACATTATTATTATCTTATAAAGGTTAAGAAGCAATTTAAAAGCTTTCTAAGAGCGGCTGATGGAAAATGCATTTTTAAATTAAACCCATATAAGTGTTTACTTTAGAAGTCGTCGTGGCTTAACAGACAAGCTTGCTCGTATTGGGCGACTATGTCTGAGTTCAAATCTCACATGGAGGTATCAATTTTAAAAATGTACACATACTTACATTTGGTAGGCAGCGGCTTGGCTCTGCCCCTGGCATTGCTGAAGTCCATGGGCGACGGTAACCACTCACCATCAGGTGGGCCGTATGCTCGTCTGCCTACAAGGGCAATAAAAAAAAAAAAACTTAAGACGGGCTCACGAAACATTTCCGCGATGAATTAAAAAAAATAGGGCGCGTTGGTGCACGTGGATGAAGTGAAACTTCTTTTGCGGCTTATAGTATTGTGCTTTTCTAAATTTTTCATCCTTAAATTAAATTTCAATTGTATTAGGGAATGCTGTGTATAAAAGAAACGACCTAGCTCGCTTTGTCGTATCCCTTTCCACGGTCGAGTGGTTCGCGAGACGCTGTGTCTATTTTCTCACTCTCGCTCTTCCTGAATTGTATCTTTTCTCTCTAGCCGTAACGAATCTGTCGCGAGTTAAATTTTACTCTTAACGCGCCTAAAGAAGTTTCACTTCAAAAAATAAACAACTCAGATAGTTAAGACAGGGAAACCTGTCCATTTTCCCGTGAAGCAGTGTACAGTTGAGACTTACACTTTATACTTCAAGGTCGGTGGGCAGCATTTATTGTTGATGTCCATGGGCTTCGATAACTTTGTAACACCAGGTGAGTCGTGAGCTTCTCTAGCCGTTTATTCAATAAAAGGTATATATTAGTTGAGTTCATTTAGCTCCAAGTTATGTCATACTGAAGGTAAGATACATCAGTCGAGTAATTAAAAACCGCTGTCCTTATTGTATTGCATCGGATAATTGAATCTAACCTTCCCATACATTGAGAATTACGTTTCGTATATACATAGTCAGGTCATAAATTCTGTCACATGTTTAATGTAAAATAATTGAAACAAGTTTATTCATTATGTAACCATTCATATACCAAAATGAACTTAACAAAACATAGATTCTTATGACACTAAAGTTTATTCAAAATGACCTCCGTGATTTTGAATACAGGCCTTCAATCTGCGCGGCCAGTCGTCTATCGCAGCACGANTCTTCGATCGGTTCCTCACTGCTGAGGATCGTGACTCCGTCCGATTTCGTCAACCAACTGTCTCCATCGATCCCGCCCTGCAGCCCGGTGGAGTGCGTCGCTGATAGGTATCCCCAGTTCCTCCGCTATTTGGTCCGACCATCGTTTGGGACCTCTACCCCTAGGCCTTTTTCCCTCTATTTTACCGGTCACCACAAGGCGTTTTCGTACATTTAAATAATTTTTACGTCTCTACAACACGAAAATGTACCGTAGTTGAAAAAAAAAAGTATTTGTGTACATTATTATTATCTTATAAAGGTTAAGAGGCAAGTTAAAAGCTTTCTAAGAGCGGTTGATGGAAAATGCATTTTTAAATTAAACCCATATAAGTGTTTACTTTAGAAGTCGTCGTGGCTTAACAGACTAACTTGCTCGTATTGGGCGACTATGTCTGAGTTCAAATCTCACATGGAGGTATCAATTTTAAAAATGTACAAATACTTACATTTGGTAGGCAGCGGCTTGGCTCTGCCCCTGGCATTGCTGAAGTCCATTTGCGACGGTAACCACTCACCATCAGGTGGGCCGTATGCTCGTCTGCCTACAAGGGCAATAAAAAAAAAACTTAAGACGGGCTCACGAAACATTTCCGCGATGAATAAAAAAAAATTGTGCGCGTGCAACTTGGTGCACGTGAATGAAGTGAAACTTCTTTTGCGGTTTGTAGTATTATGGTTTTCTAAATTTTTCATCCTTAAATTAAATTTCAATTGTAATAGGGAATGCTGTGTATAAAAGAAACGACCTAGCTCGCTTTGTCGTATCCCTTTCCACGGTCGAGTGGTTCGCGAGACGCTGTGTCTATTTTCTCACTCTCGCTCTTCCTGAATTGTATCTTTTCTCTCTAGCCGTAACGAATCTGTCGCGAGTTAAATTTTACTCTTGACGCGCTTAAAGAAGTTTCACTTCAATAAATAAACAACTCAGATAGTTAAGACAGGGAAACCTGTCCATTTTCCCGTGAAGCAGTGTACAGTTGAGACTTACACTTTATACTTCAAGGTCGGTGGGCAGAATTTATTGTTGATGTCCATGGGCTCTGATAACTACTTAACACCCGGTGAGCCGTGAGCTTCTCTAGCCGTTTATTCAATAAAAGGTGTATATTCGTTGAGTTCATTTAGCTCCAAGTTATGTCAAACTGAAGGTAAGATACATCAGTCGAGTAATTAAAAACCGCTGTCCTTAATGCATTGCATGGGAAAATTGAATCTAATCTTCCCATACATTGAGAACTACGCTTCGTATACTTATACATACGTATTATACATAATAATAATGTGTGATATATGTACTCAGTCATCAACCTATCGCATATTTACGTAGCTATAAAGCGGGTAGCGTGATTGTTACATTGAATACAGAGCGCCACCCGAGCACCAATTAATAATGGCCGAACGCTCAAACTAATTAATCAACTCAAAGGATTAGTGTTGCCCGTGTTTGGATAAAAGAATTACCTAGATTTTCGGTGTCTTTATTATTGTTTTTTTAAATCCTCTATTTTTCCTTTTTAGAGCTTTTAAAGTTATTTTTATTATTAATCTACATCTTTCTAAAGTTTACACCGCTCATGGATACACATACACAACACACACACACACATACGCATAATAACCTTAAATGATAACACCTAATGTCCTCTCAACACTAGTCCGCAGCATCTGTTCACGACTTAATCTAACCTAATCTATCTTAAGAAGGAGGGAGCCTGGAGATCAGTAATACAGGTACAGAACCTAGTACAGATTTCAGCTCTTTCAAAGGCTTACAAAATAAATTATAAGGTTAATTTCCATTTGTAGGTATTTGTACTTTACCTTTAAGAGAGAAATAAATTATTATTATTATTATATCAACAGCGCTACGGAAACGGCCAATATGCTTACCGTATCTATGAAGGAGAGTACTTTATGGATGAGTAGGAATTGCATTTCAATGGTATTTTTGTAAAGCTATAAAACATTTAATAACATATTTATAAGACTGTTGAAAATAACTCTGTCCACATTAATTTTTAGGACGAATTTAGAAGCGGCCGACGTTTCTGGAATTGTCAAAACATCTGCCCATGTTCAGGGGTGGTTCCGCACTGCGGTTTTCCTGACACACGTCTAAAGCCTAAAGTAAAATTATTGCGAGCATTAATTCGGTAGTGAACACGAATAATAACTATAATTTAAAAAGAAATTTATAAATCGACTTCAGCTGCGAAATGCATCGAATTAAAATTGATAATTCGATAAAAAGTCTTTCAATCGAAAGAATTTTTCAAAATCGATTCACGAATGACGAAGAAATCGGTGAACATACTACTGGTGGTAGGACCTCTTATGAGTCCGCGCGGGTGGGTACCACCGCACTGCCTGTTTCTGCCGTGAAGCAGTAATAATGCGTTTCGGTTTGAAGGGTTGGGCAGCCGTTGTAACTATACTACTGAGATCTTAGAACTTATATCTCAAGGTGTGTGGCGCATTTACGTTGTAGATGTCTATGGGCTCCAGTAACCACTTAACACCAGGTGGGCTGTGAGCTCGTCCACCAATCTAAGCAATAAAAAAAAGCACAAAATTAAATGAAGTCCAACGTAGAATTTCGATTATCGAAATCGGATAAAAAAGTTTTAGTTAGTTAAATTAGTAGCAGTAGAGTAGTTTTTCGATTGCGAAATTTAACTTTGCTGGCACAACACTAGTTCTTAATATTTTAATGCGTCCTATAATGCTATGCGAATTTTTGATTTTTTTTCATCTATTAATATAATGTAGTCATTTTATGTCAATAGAAATATCAGTACTAAGCAACATTGTTCAGGAAAATGACGTGTATACTCCTCGTCGAGCTTGTAGATTACGACGAAGCGTTTGACGTGCCAAGTAGCTAATCCACTGAGTTTCTTGCCGGATTGTTTGGATGCGATTCTGATGTGGTGGTAGATTCTGCGAAGCACTGCTCTTGCTAGGGCTAGTGTTAGCAAACTCTCAGGTTGGGCCCCGTGAACACAACTATCAGACAGAGCGTAGCTGGAATAGCTTCTTCTGGATAGCGTAAAAGTAAACCCAATTTTGTATGCAGTTGGAACAACGCCTAGCGGCAAACGATCCCATTCCATACAAATATGAGCTAACTTTTACGCTATCGGGAATGTTAAAAAACTCGCACTAAGCACACAGAGCATAGGTAGAGAAAAAAAAACATTTGAAGGTAGTACTAGTAAACAACATTAAATAAATATGCGATTCGAAATTCGACCTTAATAACAGATTCATCAAGGCTTAAATTAATTTTATTTATTACATTTCTCATTACTTTTGCTATTAACATTACAGTACACGGCGATAGTAAGTAAACCGCATTTAATATTATGTATCCTCAGATGATTCTCTTTTACTCGATGGTTGTCTAGAATTTATTGTTTTTAACGGTAGGACCCTTTGTAGTTTTATGTTTAATGTCTTGTCTTTATTATCATTATAGTAAAGAATACTCATATTTGTTTATTTATTAATAATATTTAAAAAAAAGGTAAAAAATTGGAAAAAAGGCTGTAAACAGTTTTGTCTTTGCTTATAAACATGTAGGTAGATGTTTTTGTCACCTAGCAAACAGCCGATGTGCGGATCAACGACCTGACGGGCAGACGTTGCGTTGGAGCTACAAGAAATATGAACATCCCAAAACAGCAATGTATAATGTTCATCACATACGGTGAGCCTTTTCGATTTCAATCACGGTAAGTTACACAAATAATGTATTAATTAACAATAGTGGTGATATGGACTACTTCAGAATGAATAAACAATAAAATACTTAATTGTGTTTTCTGTGATATAATAAGAAAAACAACCTTTAAAGCCCTTAAATGTCTATTAAAATTAATATTAAAAATGAAACAATAAACAGTATTAATTAACTATATAATATATTATGCAAAACTGAACTCTTTTTTTTTTAAATATATTTTACTGGCTTGGAAACAAAGTCTTTTAAGCCAAATCAGTATTTGTTTCTTAAACTGAATCCTCTTTTTACTGAATCGCAAACGTCACTCCATGACACTGAAGGACACTGAAAAAAAAATCATTTTTAAAAACTAAAGAGTTTTAAATAATAAAGGTTTTTCTTTACATATGAAATTATTATCTTTGTTAAATATACGGGTATTGTTAAATATATGGCATATGTAACCTTCGTCTTAGTGTCTCGCACTTTTTTACAACCATCAAACAGGAGAAAGTTGGGATATTTTCAGCTGCAGGGGTCTAGTTTGTAGCCGATGAAAATAAAACATTGTCACATTTATTTAACAGAACTTTAATCACATTTGGAAAATTTTAGTACACCAAAAGCCCTAACAGAGTTTTAAATTGTCGATAACTAAATGAATAAGGCTTGAAACGCTCCCGTAAGTGCCATGGACCGAAATCAAATTGAATTATTTGCGGGACGCATGTCGGATGACGTCACATATGCATATGACAGTAATAGGTACGGACTTAGTACTTGGGGAAAAGTTTGTCGGTCGCGTGTATTATTCGGATTTATTCTGTGATAGCTTCGAATGATTACAAACGTATATGATTTTTTAATGCTTCCGAAGGTAGTCGAGCTTGTGAGTCCGCATGGGTAGGTATCACCACCCTGCCTATTTCCGCAGTGAAGCAGTAATGCGTTTCGGTTTGAAGAGTGGGGCAGCCGTTGTAACTATACCTTAGACCTTAGAACTCATATCTCAAAGTGGGTGGAGGCATTTACTTTGTTGATGTCTATGGGCTCCAGTAACCACTAAACCCAGGTGGGCTGTGAGCTCGTCTACCCATCTAAGCAATAAAAGATAATCATAATGGTGATGATCGTTGTTGCTCGTAGACATAATTAATGCCATGGGCAAATCATGGCCTATTGCTGGTGCTCATTCCAGAGCCGGAGGATAAGTTTATGAGCAATGACTTCAACTGGTCCGATGGCGTAAAAATGTGATGGGTCCATTTTAATACTTCAGATCATTCCTCGTGGAAATACGTTACAAAATACAGTGATAATACTACGTAAATAATGAAAAAGTTTATAAAATAATAAGTAAGTATTTATGAATATATGAATTCATATATTAGGGGTTGTATGTTAGTATGCCAACAGGTATTTCGGAGGAATTTTGGAGATTATTTATGTTGGTAACTCTAACAACAAAGTAAACGTCGATTATTCATCAAGAGGTTTTTCTAAAATGCTGGTTTATTTAACTATCTTGAGACTTCCTCCTGTGAAGTGATAGCTTTCGGTTTGTTACATCAGTCTTTTTTGTAATGACGAGTGAGGTTAAGTGTTTGCCAGTTGCTTATAGGCTCCTTAAACACAACCCACTGAGTGTCTTTCTCCCTGGATCTTCTCAGTGGGTCGCGATTCTAATCCGGTAGTAGATTCTGCGAAGCACTGCTTTTGCTAGGGGCTAGTGTTAGCAATTCTCTCAGGTTGAGCCCGCGAGCTCGCCTACCGGTCCGCGCGAAATTGGAATAGCCTCTTAGGCTACTACTAATAGTTATTAGGAAGGAAAAAAAAATGCTTATAGACATGACAACGTAAATGCTAGGTCGATCTATTTGTATATTGGCTGTCGCAACCGAAAACATAACTCTCACGACGGAACTAGGCAGGATAGCGGTACTCGTACCGACTTACGTTAAATACTCCTTACGACCAGTAATTAGATATTAGGTACATTTAATTTTGGGCATAGATAATACACATAAATAAGTTATAGATAAGCAACTCAAGCACTCAACAAAAATGTTCACGGGCGTCGACCACTAGATGGCTTAGATTCGATTAGTTGCTCATTGCTCCTGTAGATGGTAGTAACATATTACCTATCCTATATTTTATTTTTAATAAAGGATTTTATAAATTTTCAGGAACCACAACTTGATAAAATTTAATCGATTTGTCTATAACAAATAAAGACTTTTATGATTTATTAATTTTTTATTTTACTGTGTTTAGTTATACAATAATTAAATGCGTTAATTTTAACAACATATTAGTTTAGGGGCATCTCCTACAAGATGTCGCTAGTTTTCATACAAAAAAATAGTTGTCTTAAAGTTTTTTTTTATGATTGAAAGATTACTTACTAGTGGCCCGAAGGCCTTTCCAGTTTCACCAGGATAGGTGGGCGCGCAAAGGCTCAGCCAGGAGGGGTGGGATTTGCTAACAGCTGCCCGAGTGCCTCCGAGTGAGACCTAACAACTCAAGAGCAATTGCTTCGCGAATGAATCTACTATCGGATCGGAATCGCGACCCACTGAGAAGATCCGGCGAGAAACTCAGCGGGCTGATGTATGGGTTAGGTTGCACGTCGACCTCTTTGTCGAGTTCGACGAGTTACGACGGTTACCGGGGCTCCTCAGCCTGCTCCTAGTGTTAGAGCTGAAGGTATCTAATGCAAGAGTTATTGGATCTGATGAATCCGTAAGGACGTGTCTAGGGCAACGACGGTGACTTGCTCCTGCGTGATCAGGATTCGGGAGTGATCAGCGGCGGCAACGATAAGGCGATTATCATGACGTATAGCCCTATCGAAGTAACGTTCCGACACTGACTTCATGTTTTTGCGGATCGATTCGAGGCCCAGGTCGTCGTGTAGGTCGACGTTCCTCACGAACCACGGAGCCCCGACGGCTAACCTGCAAAAGCGGGATTGTAGGGATTCGAGGGTGTCTATGTGTGTGCGGGCCGCGTGAGCGAACACCACACTCGCGTAAGTCATGATGGGCCTTATGCAAGTTTTGTAAAGTGTCACCTTGTTCCGAAGGGACATTTTACTCCACTTACAGATCATGGGATAGAGTCTGCCGAGAATAAATGCGGCACGGTCATGGACTGTTTTTATATTTGGGCGGAATGTCATGGATACATCTAGGGTGACTCCCAGGTACTTGACCTTCCTGGCCCAGGGTATAGGTTGGCCGAAGAGGGTGATCGGGGGTGTGATATTTCTCCTCCTAACGCGGGAGGAAATAAGCGGTGAGTTTCCCCTTTGAAATAACACTGCTGTGCTTTTCGCTGGGTTGATGTCTATTAGTGTGTACGTGATTTGGGAACACCTGACACGGGTTCTTTATTAAAAATATAAAAAAATGTGGTTATTAAAAAAAATACGGGAAATGGAACGGACTATGAAAACTTCCTCAAGTTTCATTGTGAACGGCGGCAATTAAATTGTGGTACGGACTCGATAATGACTGAGCACTAGCTGGGTTAGAGCTGTCTATTCGCGAAAACAAATAAATAATTGTTTAAAAAACAAAAAAAAAGCGCTCTTATAGAAAATCCAACCAATCCATCCAATCCAAATCCAATCCATCAAAATAAATTTGTAATAATAAAAATATATATGTATATATGTATGTATGTATGTGTGATTGTGTCAATATGTATGTATATACTTTTTTTGTGTATGTCTTTGTAAATTAATATAAATTTCATTGCATCTACCACTATTCACTCTGCACTAGCTTTGGTTGACTAGTAGAGAATGCCTTAGGCATTAAGTCCGCCAAAGTAAATTTTACATGAAGTGTAATAAATAAATAAATAAATAAATTTTAATAAATTTAAATTAAAAATAGTGTAAGAAAAAAATATTTCATTTTAAAAAAAGCGTGAAAAAAAAACAATTATTTTTTTAAATATTGAATTGTCCTCGATATTTAATAAGTACCTATGCCAAATTTCGAGTTAATCCGACGTTTTGAAGGGGGTCAAAATCATGTTCAAAGATTACGTTACATACATACTAACATACATCGCTTCGGAAACATTAAAACACACATGAAACCAAATAAATAAAATAAAATAAAAATTAAAAAAAAGTAGCCTATGTTCATCAGGGACAATGTCGGCTTCTAATGGAAAAAGAATTTTTCAAATCGGTCCAGTAGTTTCGGAGCCTATTCGAAACAAACAAACAAACAAATCTTTCCTCTTTATAATATTAGTATAGACATACGTCTGAAGCTAATAAAAGCGTATTAAAAAGAAAAACTTCAACCTCAATCTTTGCATCGGTAAACGCATCTTGGTGTCGTAAACGCATCTTGGTGTCGGAACCGTATTGAGTACGGCTATCACCTATTATAATGGACTATGCTGTCTATAGCAAGAAAAATGAAACGAACATACAAGAATGTAAATACGCTCTTATATGGTAAGTATTCTTTTTTTTTATTGGCATACCCTATACCTTATTGGCCCCACCAGGCCCTCCTGATGGTTACCGTCGTGGTTACCTACCGTGAATGGTTACACAACAAATGTTCACGATTAACTTCCACGGTGAAGGAATAACATCGTGTAATAAAAATGAAACCCGCAAAATTATAATTTGCGTAATTACTGGTGGTAGGACCTCTTGTGAGTCCGCGCGGGTGGTAGGTACCACCGCCCTGTCTATTTCTGCCGTGAAGCAGTAATGCGTTTCGGTTTGAAGGGTGGGGCAGCCGTTGTAACTATACTGAGATCTTAGAACTTATATCTCAAGGTGGGTGGCGCATTTACGGTGTAGATGTCCATGGGCTCCAGTAACCACTTAACACCAGGTGGGCTGTGTGCTCGTCCACCCATCTAAGCAAAAGCAATAAAAAAAACTTCAGTAATGCTAGGGGCATAGCCTAGCGGCTGTCTACGGTTAAGTACTCTCCACAAGCCTCTTTGGAAGAAGCACATGTCATAGTGCTCCAAATTCCAAAAAATATATTTCAGTTCCTAACCTATGAGACCGTATTAATAATACAATAAATGTAATCTATAGCAACAAAACGATTATAGATATTATGTATACGAGAAAACGCCTTTACGTGTTAAGAACTTCACAAAATAAAAACCAGTATCTATAAGACCTTATCTATAAATAATTGAGTGATTACTAGAGTATTTCATTTTTCCATTAGCAGACGTAGAGCAAGCTTGTTTTTGAGCGCTATAAGTAAACTGCATCGTACACATCCTGCAGCTAGATCCGTTATGTTCGAAACCCGTAGGTACATAGATTGTTTCAGCGCTTTCATTAGATCAGTCTTCAGCTTCAGTCGGTTTCACGAAGCCAAACAGGGGTGTTGTGTCGTTCAGAGCAGGACATATATAGTAAGCAAGCTTATTTATTTTTATAATTTTTAATTCTAAAATTCATCTTAAAAGTACATTTCGTAAATAAATTCCGTTTTTTTTATTACAATTTTCGAGAATCATACTTTTTTTTAGGTTTAGATTTTGGATTGGTTTTTCACAGTTGTTTTTTGGTGACTTCAATAATTGCACTAATTCAATTGTAAATTTATTAAACCTCTGCTACGCAAGTGCTTGTACTAATATTTGAGTACCTACCGTGTTCCAAAAATAGATCGAAATCTCCCGAAGCTTTTTGTATTGGACGAGTTCAACAAGAAAATCATTGTGTAGCTTTGAGAATGAATTATAAAAATCATATTATCATATCATAAAATCATATTGCTATATATCTTAAACATGCTATAAGTGTTAAAATACTGATTGCAGTAGATCGCTATTCTGATAAGAAATTAGATTTAAGCTCAAAAACGAAAAAAAGCCTGACTGTCGTATTGAAAAATTTGTGACGCCCTTCCCAGAATTCTAGGCACAGTGCAGCAGGAGCCTATATCGATTGGTAATATTGCATATAGTGAATTACTACAGTGCATATACAGCTACGCAAACTAGTTCGGTAGGGTTCCTGGTAATTCCAGGTGAATTCAAAGTTGGAAAAGGGTGGCGGCGCGCGCATTGCCCTCAGATTGGTCGGATAGTTTGATAGCGGTTAGGGCCGGCCTCTCTGAGAACAACACGAGTCAAAAGATACTCGGCAGTCGCTCTGGACCTCTCACAAAGGCAGTACATTCTCGTGTCGTCCAGAGACAGAGCGATCGCGACCTCACTCCGCATAAAAGTTTAAAATCTTCATCCAGGCGCTCTGTAAGAAATTTTATTCAATTTGCTTCTGTAAATTTAAATAGAGATAGTATTATTTTGTTTTTTTTTCGTTTAATGATGAAACGAAAGAGAAGTGGAGAAAAGATTGAAAGTGATACTAAAGTATTAGGTTGCCGAAAAAATTTAAGATCGTCGAAACGGCTGAATGCCACCGAACAATCAAGTAAAAACGATAACCTAAATGTTAATGTAAATTCGTTACCTCAAGAGAAAAACAGCGAAAAACAGTCTTTGCCTGTTTCGCTTCCTATAGAAATGTAAGTACATTTTACTAAAATATTTGCTGCATTTGCTATAAGTTGTCCAAGTATAGGTACATATGTCCCTTTTAAGAATTGATTTCCATTGCTTATGCACACTGGAATTACCGGAGGCACAACTAAGTAGCTGCCTATTACTACTAATACTAAAAAGTACACTTTAAATTACCTAAATAAACTTAACACTTAAGTAAAAGTAGTTTTAATCACATTTACGACCCGCGAAAATCAAAGTAATGCTACATTATACTAAGTATAAAATGTTAGTCCTTCGAGATGATGAATTCGGGTAGCAAAAATTAGCTTTTAAATTAAGTCAATTATTTTCAATACAGAGATTTGGATATTTATGTTCTTGTTGTAGATACGAAAAGTACTTGGAGAATAAAAAGAAAAAGATGTCTAGAGGACTTAAAGGGAAATCCCTTCCATACATAGACAATGATCCCGATTATGAACTACCGAAAGCTAAGAAACAGCGAACCAAAAAACCGAATAAACCAAACACGGATTATGCTATCATAGAAAATCCACAAAATGATGATGAACATTTCGACAATATTTATCGCACAAGTACAATCGTTGGCAGTAAATATCCACATCTTATGAACACCAATAAAGAAATAGCACTAGAAAATACCAAAATCAACGACGCCGGCTTACCAAAATTTTGCATACCTTATGAACAACCCAAATTTAAACTGCCACATAATCCAGTAGTAGTAGCACTGAGAGAAAAATACAAAATAAATCCAAATGTTAGAATCACGCAAACTAAATTTGAAGACCCGAAAAAGTCTAACGAACTGCCTTTAAATTGTACTGTTTTACAAAATGATGCCATTAATTTATCGGCAGGGAAAAGTGCTAATGAAAATTTAAGTGTTAACGCACTTAATTTAACGAAAACCAAAGATGCTGAAACCATCACCGATGACAATATTATTGTAAATGATGAAGAGAGAAACTTTATCGCATCTCTAAGGGCCAGCAATATAACGATATCAAGTTTATCTTCGTTATTGGCCAACAAAGACAGTGATGTCAATAATAACTCTAAAATTCAAAGAAACTATGAAGATATTTCAGAAACCATTGATTTACTGGACGATGATGATGACGGCGGTACACCTAACATTGATCCTAATGTATTGAAAATCTTAGAAGATCAGAGCGAAGCAAACAAAAGCTTTATCGGGCTTTTACTGAAAATTTTAACAAAGGGTCACATAATAGTAGCGAACGAAGTAGAGAGTATGCCGACAGAAATCATTCTGCAAAAACTTAATTTAGCAGGAGTCGATGTACTGAAACTTATAGAGCTATTAAAAGTATGCCTTCAGGAGTATTTGGAGTCAAAAAATAAAACCCGTCAGCAGCCGCTTGTTGCAAATAAATCAACAGAGACTGTTCCAAATATTGAAATAAGAACAATTCTAAATCCCCCGACTTTCCAACTTACGACATCAGAAAACGATGGTGGCTATTCATCTACAGTTAGTACGCAGACAATCGAACCTGCTCTACAAGCTCAGGTCAAGAGCGTCTCCCAGCCGCACTGTCCTTCACAAGACGTGCATTCAATGATTTGTCGACCCAACCAACAATATAATTACTCGCAGCAAACAAATCAAAACACCAATACCGTACAACAACCATCTCAGATCGTTGCACCACGTCAGACTCCTTTCGCAATGCCACATATTCAAGCAGTCATGCCGCAGAAAAATTTTGCAAGTGCGATTACTAATTTCCCCGCTATTCCTGCACAAAATATTCAAATTAATTCATCGCAACCACTTCCGCAAAACCAGAACAATTTCCAGCTACCGCAGAATCAACCTGAATCGGTTAATCGGCCATATTACAACACGCAGGGCTCAATGGATTACTCTTACCAGGTAAACAAACAACCTTANGCAGTCATGCCGCAGAAAAATTTTGCAAGTGCGATTACTAATTTCCCCGCTATTCCTGCACAAAATATTCAAATTAATTCATCGCAACCACTTCCGCAAAACCAGAACAATTTCCAGCTACCGCAGAATCAACCTGAATCGGTTAATCGGCCATATTACAACACGCAGGGCTCAATGGATTACTCTTACCAGGTAAACAAACAACCTTAATTATTTTGTCAATTTTACCAAATATGATAAATTTTTAATCAGGTGATTGTAGTGTTCTGTTTTGTTTGTAGAATTCACAACAGAAACAAGGCTCCGGTAGAAGAAGTTCACAAGAAGTTTATAACTCCAACAATAACAATCCTTCTCTCCGATACGGCGGCCAGGGTCGCCCTCGTCAAAGCTTCAATCCGTGCAATAACGCAATGCCTCACATGGGTAATTACTCCGACCGTTATAATCAATACAATAATGTTACGGCGGTGACAGAATCATCGTATTCACACATGATAAGACACCAAAACTCAGTCGATCCGAGGTTTAATTCGTCACAAAATGCAATGGGTTTCTATAATCAGATGGATAATTATGCTTGCAATAATACAAGCAATGTACAATAGTTTGAGTTTCCATAAAATATATTTGAGTTAGAGGAGAGAGCAGATAATGTGTTGTTGTTGTTGATGCTCACGTGGATCCTGATTAGGATCATTGAAACTTTTGGCTTGCCTTAATTGGCCGTCCAAAAATGTACCTGTAAATAAGGCTGAGGGGCAACATTCTGGCACTAATTCCTGTATTTAACTTTTTCTTTTTTACATTTAGTGTCGTGACGCTTTGTAACTAATTATGACGTCACTCTACTAAGTTGTCAGTGTTGAGTATTGTAATGTTACTCGAATGCTAACGTCTAGTAGAAATGAGCAAAGTATGATATTCTAATAAAAAACGTGTTATTGTATGTAAATTATAACAGTGTTCATTAAAATCAGTACTATAAAAAAAAATATATAAATGAATTTACTAACTAGAAAATCTAAGGACATTTAGAATGAGTGAAGTTCAAATTAAGAAAGAAAAAATATTCTGCAAATATTTTTGGAACCCGATTTACATAAAAAAAGCTGTTGATACTTATGAAGATTTTGGTACAAAACAGATTAAAAGAAAGTTAAAATTCTCAAAACATAATTTTAAACTCAAAGTCAACTTTTAAAAATCAACGTTCAATAGATTTATAATTAAAACAAACTTTAACCGTTTGATCTTGCGTGTGTTCACTTTATTATTTCTAACAATTCGAATATTTTAAAATTTCGCGGTCATGGTCAATTTTATTTAGTGAATTTTATTAGATTCAACAGAATTCGATTCAATTTTTTTCGAAAACTTTGCAACATTGATATCTGTGCCTAAAAGTTCATTATAAATAAGTAGTAAATACAAGGGTAGTTAGTAGACTTTCACAACTTTGAAAAAAAAAAAAAAAACCTTATATTAACATAATATTTTAATGAAAATTGATTAGAATTGACACTTTGTAAAGTTAATAGTCGTTAATACTTCACAGGAGGCTTTGGTTGTGATATTATCAAAGGGCGATATATGGTGTGTGAGTGGTTACAACAAAACCATACGTTTAGCCATTGTCACACCGAATCTTGACGTGTAATATTAAAACACACAATCGATAGACAGAGACAGAGAGCTAGCTATATAACAGTAGTGGAATAAAAAAAAAAATATAAAAAAAAGTAGTTTATAGATAGATGTTGTTTTAGCTTCAGATTTATAAATACACAAAAAAAAACAAAAAACAAAACAAAAAAAACAAAAAAAAAAACAAAAAAACAAAAAAAAAAACAAAAAACAAACAAAAAAAGAAAAAAAATACAAATCTAGTACTTTTAGCACATATTATATACTGATTTTCAAGAAGATCTTGTAGGCTCTATATAAAGTATATTTTTTTAAATTGGAAAGTTTCGGTGAGTGCATTTATTTTTCGTATGTCAAGAGAGCCTCATATCGAACGTGTTTTAAATATAGTATAATAATAGTCTTGATTAAGAATCTCAAACAGTGCCACCTGTCTTTTCAGGACTTGTTTTCACTTCAGCAAATGTTTTTCAATAGATCACCGTTTTTAAGCAAGAATTAAATACGCTGTGCTTAGTGAAATACCAAATAATTATATTTAATTCTTTGGCATGACCAGAAAGTATTAAAATTTAAATACAGAAGCAATGAAAAAAAATCTCTAAAACATAGACTAACGAAAACCTAAAATAAAATTAATTATTATTATCATGAACTAATGGAGACGAGCTTACAGTTCACCTGGTCGTAAGTGGTAACTACTGAGGGGTAATTCCTAGAATGCAGTTAATTTGCTAAGTGTTCTTCTTAAATCTAATTGGTAGCGTGACATATCATAACGAGTAAGAACCAAAGGATGGGTTCATAATATTTGTTGGCACAGTTGGGCGAGTGATTTCACGACCAATTTATGTAAGCGACACACATAGATACAACAGCACTGAAACGACGGCCCGCCTTGGACCTGTGTGCTTAGTGCGAGCTTTTTAACGTTCTCGATAGCGTAAAAGTTAACTCAAATTTGTATGGAGTTGGAACGTTTGCCTACGTTTGCTGCTAGGGGCGGTGTTCCAATTGCATACAAATTTAAGTTAACTTTTTCGCTATCGAGAGCATTAAAAAGCTCGCACTAAGCACACTGACGTTTCGATTGCATTCCAATAATAATTTAACTTTTAAATTCACACATGAATTTTGCTTTGCGTGTTACATTTAATGAATTTATTGTTTTTGCTACCAGTATTACTGGCATTTGATTGTTTAGTACATTGAGTGCACAGTTTATAAAACATATTAAATTTACAATCCCATTTTTCCGCGGAATGCGTTAACAAGCAATCTTATATCCCTTCAAAATGTAAATAGACAAGAGAATTTCGGATGTTTGGTGGCTTAAGCCGAGCGTTTTATTTTTAGATTGTAAGTGAAGAAGCAATGCGAATTGCGAAATTAATGGGGAAAAGCTTTAAAATACGCTAAAGAGACCATTTTCAGCAAAAAATTTTAAATTTACTGAAATGGTCTCGTTTCGGAATCCACCAGCGCGGACGCGCGTTGCTCCCACGTAACTTTTCGGTGGGTTCCAGTCCTTAGGACGTTTTCGTCATTTAGATTGGTAGTAGTAGCGTTTTTTCATAAAATTAGCCTTTAATATGTTTTCATATAAATAAACAGCTATCAATGATTTTTGTTTGGGATTTTAATTTCTTTTTTCATCAGCAATTATCCGATACTAGAAATGTGCATATCTTGTCAGCAATTAAGTAAGTCACTTGACAAGCGTAACGCGTTTGTCAAATGACTAATTAATAATAATAATAAATTATTAACAATAAAGTAAGTAATAATGATTTCTTTTCCGAGAATCGAGGTGAAATACTATATCTACATAATATGTACTTTAAACTTCAAATATTAGCGGATCAAATTTATTACAAAATGTGTTAGAATATCGTATTTTGCTCTATTTGATTAGTGACGATTGTTGTGAAGTTGATAATAGAAAAGTGTATGAATGTTTCAAACAGTTCTTTTTGTGATCGGAAGAAGCCTTTGGCGTGACGATGGAAGGAACTCTGACGTCAATGTATCGAACTTGCTCGTTATAATACGAGATTTTCAATGTGATTCTTTTCATAGAAAAACACGAAGAAGGGTGTTAGAAACATGGCTCGTTTTTGAGTGGAGGAAAGACAAAGTCTAATTTGCGTTTTTATCAAGTGTATCCGATGCATGATATTTGTTTTTTTTTTCTTCTTACTTGGACTTGTGTTATTGGTATGGGGCTTGGAGTTTATAAGTCGAAGTGTGAGGTCGATTGACAAATGTATCTATTGGTACGTATATGTATATTATAAATATCAACAAGCTCGATCATATTTCGAACGTATTACAAGTATATGGCTTTTTTTTCGCGTGGGCAGGACGAAATCCTCATGGATACCCAAGGGCCCGGGCCAATGGGCATGCCCGACTCCACTGAGAAAGTGTCTCAGTAACCTACGGACTAAAACCTCCCTCCTGGTTATCTGTCCCTTTTTATTATGGGACAACCTTTATCCCTGTGTTAGTTATTAGCCAACTTGGAAACTTAAGGGGATTTTAGTGGGCTTAATGTAACCATACATTTTATTCGGTGTACATTATGTAGTTTCAAATTTACATAATGTATCTGTACTAATATTTTGGGATTTGACACCGTCACATACCTATGAGATATATACCAAAGTATCGGTCCTGTCAGTGGAATAATCTTTTAAAAAAAAAGAGCTATTTTAAATTGTTGTCAGGCAAGTCATATAAATATAATCAAAAGGCTTTGCGTGTTAACAGTTAATAACCTTTGAACGTGTAAAACACTTTTATAGGGATCTTTAATCTTCCTTAAAGTAGTTGAATTAGTTATGGTGTCACAGTTTTGGGAAAACGACTTAAAAAGAAGTGCATTTAATGGAAGTAATAATACGATTGATCGCGATTTCGGACTGTAAAGATCAACAATACCATCAGTTTGATTCTGTGTTCGTCGTTATGTAGAATTTGCAATAGGTTTGTGTCTTTGATATTAAAATTAGCTGTGTTTAAAGTTTAAATTTCTCAATTCAATTAGAGGAGAACAATTCTGTATCAAGCAATTAAATTGATTAACACTAAGAAGTAATGGTCGCAAAAGGATGGGGTTTTAAAAAGATGAGCGAAGGGATTTTGATGTAATCCTTTAGTTGCAAGGCAGTTGACATGATACCCTATTCCTTACGTCAATGCGTTCTTTTTGTCTAAAAATCAGATGCTGATTTACGTCAAAATATTTTGTGTTGTAAATTATGAAGATTATCCGAAATGTTTGATTACTTCGCGATGATATCGTAAATACTGGCTAGATCAAGTTGCAGATTGAGGACGTGATATCTGAGGATTTTAATTGACTGTGCGTCAAAAGTAGGCGTAGCTTGTTATTCTAGTATCAGAAATGATCTCGTAAAAATATTTCATAGTTCGTAGTGTGTGCTTAATGTATTTAATGTTGTATTCGATGTCTGTGTTAAACAATAATTAGTTATAAGCGGTAGACCGCTGTATTGCGCGTGCGCAAGGCTTACGTGCTATTGTTAAGAACATTAATTTTGACAGGCCTAAGTTAGTTTCAAGTTAAAAACGGACGAGAAGCAAGCAAAAGCTTTTCACTTTTGATTTTCATTTTCGATTGGTTCTTGTTCGCTTCATTCATTGAATAGGTGCTAGTGGCAATTTCTAAGTCTGTATTGTCTAAATCATAATTACCTGAAGGTATGAAAACAAATTGATTGAGTCGGATTTTTTTCTCTCTGACTCTCACGTCAGAGATTAAGATAAAATAGAGAGGTAGGGTTAGAGTTACATCACTAAGGCTTAAAGAATGAGGGTGCTGTCTTATTGACGTTTAGATGGAACGAAAAGCGGACTGCTATAGGTTGTGGTAAGCACATAATTAAAATGGTCAAAGGTAATGTATAAATGGAATGCAATATTGATTTGTATTCTCCGGTAGCGAGTATTTGGAATGTGTGCATGTCTTTAGACAGTGGTTGTGTCTGTGCTTGTGTGCCTGCGTAATGTTGTGCTCGAAAAGCGAAACACCTGATCCGACTTAGAAGAACAGGTAAAACAACTTAAAGATCTAACAATACAGCTGATATGCGTGTATAATGATATTGGGTACTCCAGAATAAATAAACAATAAAAGAGTTAATTGCTTTTTCTGTTATGTGTATAATGAGAAAACAAAATTAAAAAGCCCTTAATGTAATAAAATTAATATTTTTAAACAAACTAAACTTTATTTTTACTGAATGTCAAACTTCACTTAATGACATATTAAGAAAAATCCTTTTTAGAAAACTAAAGAGTTTTATACTATGAAGGTTTTTCTTTACATGCGTATTCAAGTAAAAACAGAAATGGAAATTTAACTGGAATAGGTTTAATCATGAAAAAAAAACGAGCATCTATCGAGTAATTTTCGCTTACTAACTCTTTGTGTGGTAATAAATGTGGTAATAAATGTTTTTCCTTGCATGTACTGATATATCAGAATAAGGTAGATATTTTTTTCCTAAATATTTTAGTGTTTTTAAACGTTTATGATCTTGGTTCTTTCTTGGTGAATCCTATAAACAGTGTTACAATAATAATACATATTTTGAGTAATAATTATTGGAACGAAGTTCCTTATCGCGCGTTGTGAAAGGGGGCTAGACGGAAAAAATTCTTACGAAAAGTTGTCACAACACTTTTTAGATCCGTCATTCTGACCAATCAACGTGTAGGCGCTTATCGCGTGACATTGTTCGTATCCGATTGATCCGCGTAATGAGTAGTTTCTCGAGATAGCGTTTCAACAATAGTAATTTAATTCATAGTATTGTTTTTTTCTTCTTCATAATGCCGTAATTTATTATTATAACTTAAAAAAAAAATTACAGTTCCTTCACTAATTAATCGAAAGGAACTTCGTTCCATCCGGGTGTCCCTTGACACCTCTGAAGTTTTTAATTCAAATTTTGTTTTTCCGACCGAGACAAAATTACGATTCTCATGTATGTACTTTATCAGTATTTGAAGTGTCCATGTTTATTTTGCTATTCTTTCTAAGTATATAAAACCTTTGATCATTCATTTAAGTAAGTAAATGGAAATTATATTTAATGTGTTACATATGAGACATATTTTGTCTGTGCAGTAAGTATAATATCTTTTTTGAATTAAGTCTTTTACTAAATGTGTAGTCACTAAAATTAATATTTACATGTCTGTGAACCTGTTTACTGTGTCATTTTTAACGAGTATATCTAGTCTATAACTAGTCTGTGGAATATATATTCAATTTATTACGTACTTCGTATTTTTAAGGTAGTCTGTAATTCATGGAAATACGTGAGTTTTTTGTTGTTACTTTTATAATTTATAATTAAAATTAACAGTGTTTAGGTTGTTTTTTAATGTATTTATAACAAATACAGGATGCAAGGGAACGACACACGAAGTTGAAGTGGTTTTATGAATGTTGTATTCATTTAAAAAGAAGGACAACATTGTGCATAAGAGGCGGGGTAAATGCAATTACTCCAGGCATGTGTGTTTACTAATAGCAGATTAAATCAATTATATTTTTAATGTATTGTGATCAGACAAATGACGTTTGATTGTATTAGAACAATTCGCGAAGTATGAAGGTGAATATTTGTGTAAATGAAAACCTTCTTTCGGTTTACGACTTTTTCGACCTAATTATTATAATCTAATTTAGTATAAATTATTATACTATATATAAATTATTATACTAAATTGAAATGTAATAACTTGACCTTAAGAGGAAAAAATATGAATAGTATTGCAAAGTTAATTTTTTTTATTGTTTTGATCAGTGGACGAGCTCACAGCCCCCCTGGTGTTAAGTGGTTACTGTAGCACATATACATCTACAACGTAAATGCGCCACCCACCTTGAGATATAAGTTCTAAGGTCTCAGTATAGTTAAACGGCTGCCCTACCCTTCAAACCGATACTTCACGGCAGAAATAGGCAGGGCGGTGGTACCTACCCTTACGGACTCACAAGAAGTCCTACCACCAGTAATAAGTTAAGCTAAGCTAAGCTTACATTTTATGCATATAAATGTTAACTTGTCGTTTAAAGATTATAAGTATTAGTCCGCTGAGTTTCTTACTAGGTCATGATTTCGATCCGGTGATAAATGCACTCGCGAAGCCTTGAGCTATTCGTCCTCCTTCGGTGGCGTTTGAGCTATTTTTAGCAAACCCTCTGCATAAAATTTCTATTTCATCAAAGAGTAAATTATATTTTACTCGCTATTTTTGACGATGCCTCACAATGATCAACTACCACTTAATTATCTTTGACTTCGAGAAGGGTTCCCTCACGCATCCTGTTTGTTATATAATATGTATTACAGTTATTATAAAAAAAAAATACAGGGATTTCGTGTATTTGAGAAATCACGTATTGAATTTTACCATATTATTTTACTGTAGCAAAATCTCTATAAAATGTCTAGTTTTCGAATTCAAACCATTTTTACATTTAGCTATTGATAAGTATTTATTTCGTTGGTGTTACAATATAATCGGTGTCATAATAAATGTTGTGTAAAAAATTCGTTTTTCAATTTTGACCTAGTCTTGTACAAAAACCAGTGTTCGTGTTTTAATGGCTCGAAATGGGAAACATGTAAGTCTTAAGGCAATAGTCATCATATCCACAGATCTATGGAGCATCAGAGATAGGATCTTCCTACCGGCATACATTCAAATATACAATACAAGTACCAAATTCACAGGTGATGTTCGATATATTATATTGTTTTTGTTTTTTTTATTGCTTAAGTGGATGGACGAGCTCCCAGCCATCCTGGTGTTAAGTGGTTACTGGAGCCCATAGACATCTACAACGTAAATGCGCCACCTACCTTGAGATATAAGTTCTAAGGTCTCAGTATAGTTACAACGGCTGCCCCGCCCTTTAAACCGAAACGCATTACTGTTTCACGGCAGAAATAGTCAGGGTGGTGGTACCTACCCGTGCGGACTCCAGGTCCTACCACCAGTAAATATTTGTATAATTGGATTTCCCCAAAACCATTTGCAACGACTATTTCCTATTCCTTTACTTACCCACATGTTCTAACCGTCGCAGAGCACGTCCGAAGATTGCCGAAGCATCGATGTCAGACGCGTCTTAAATGTAAACTAATTGGTGGAAAACTATCAACGTGAAACATCATGCCGTCAGCCGTCATGTCTTCACTAATTTGCCATTACTATGTAATTTCATCTTCACTCGATTTGGATTTATTTGGAGTTTGCGACCGGGCCCTATTATTAAGTAAATTCATCGTCACTTGATTTGGATGTATTTGAACACCGAACAAAGAAAAAACAAAAACTACCTATCAAAACAAAGTCTCGATATTGCAGAGATCTTTCTCCATGATAGAGACGACCTATTATAATTGCGTTACGGGGTTTACACTGTCTAAATATTCCATAAGTCATACAAATTTGCGGCGAAGCGGTCACGCGTACCCCTATGAAGGGTGTGATAGTACAGGACAAGCTATCTTTGGGTGTCTGGGCTCCGGTTAATACTTACGAGGGGTGTTCAATAAATAGTGAAAATGCGATACAATTTTCTTTGGAATGAAAAAAATACTGGCAGGCATAGCTGAGACATAAACTATATAATAAAAAAGGCAATCAATTGTCTTTTGTTTTTTAAAAATAGAAGTAATTTGTTTGCGTCATGTCGGAACATGTTCTCAGAAGTGAATAAAATTGAAATTTGCACGGCTATTGCTATTTTGTTTATTATTATACGGCTATTGCTAGTTTGTGCGGGTATTTTGACTACGGAACTGGTAAAGCAAGACTTGAGAGCAATATTAGGGACCCATTCTCCTCCATATTCTACGGCTGCGCGTTGGTGTGTTGAGTTCAAGCGCAAAATAACTTCTATTAACGACGACCCCCGCATGGGACGCCCTACATCGATAGTGACTGAACAAATGATTAAAATAGTTGAAAACATTGTCCTGGCTGATCGTCCTGTTACTGTTTTTTTCATACCAGTATAAATGAATATGTCTGTAGGAAGTGTCCATAATATTCAACACACCCAAACTCTGTATAATGCCAACTTCGTGTTTGTAGTCCGAAAACCTTACATATAAACGTAGCTTAAAAACAAAAAAAATACGTTTATAAGTATAGCAAACCAATTTTTTTTTTCTGATATGAAAAAAGTTTGTTACAACAAGATCTTGACCGATTTTTGGCGCGATTAATGACTATTCACGAAACTTGGCTTAACTATTATAACTTGAAAATGAAAAAAACAGTCCGTGACTTGGAAGAGGGCGTCTTTTCCAACTCCGAAAAAATTTAAGGCGATTCCATCCGCCGGTAAAATTATAAGCTGTTTTTTCTTGGCCATCAAGGAGTGGTAATGCTCGAATACCTTAATCATGGAGCCACTATTTGGGACTTTGTACGCAGGAAAAATAACAAAGATTCTTGAGGAGATACACGAGCAACAGCGTTGCATGCCCGCAAAAGTTGTTTTGTTTCACCAAGATAACGCCACTGCATACAAGTCTAGATTTTGGTTTAAGAAGCTATATTTGAATTGATGGAATGTCCTCTAAATTGACCGGACTTAGCTCCTAGTGATTTCTACCTATTTGCGCGGTTTTAGCAACATCTCAGGAGCTATAAATTTTAAGATGATGAAACAGTAGTCACGCGGTACAAGATTTTTAAAGGAATTAGGAAGATTTTTTTTAAAGTTAATTTTAGGCCTAGAAAAAAGGTATACAAAGTCAAACAGATATACAAAGTATCAAGATAAGGAATTTATTGAATCAAAATGCAAGGTAGTCTAATAACCCAAATAAATGTACATATTATTATCCGCAACACGCTTCGTCAGATTATAAACTCAAAGTATACACTTGAAGGTAACTACGTCGAAAAATAAAATACATAATTATAATAAAATTTAATTGCGTCATATTCATCAACATCTTTTTATTGAACACCCTTAATAACACTGGGCGATTTTTGAAATGTTCATCAATCAATGTTAAAAAATCTGTAGTTATATTCGTATTTTCTCAACCAACCCTATATTTTCATCAGTTCTACTGATGAAGAATATCGATGTATTGATTCCACCGTACCTACTCCCGAGCTCTCGCAAAGCAAACCAATCGATTTGGTAAGAGAGTCGTTATTTCAACACAATTAGAACTTGTAGTATCAAGTACTCAAGTATCTGTAGTTAATCTCTGTCTAACTTAAGGCAGATCTCATTTAGTTTTGAACACAAAATAACAAAACAGAATAATGAAAGAATTTACGAAGCATACACGCTCGCTCGGTTAATCTGACATAGCCCTCTAATCTTAGGTAGGAAAAAAGCATAGATACTCAACGTAGAGGGCAGTGATAAGGATAACAAACAAAATCAAGAAATCTTATGTAAAATTTATAACCAACTAATAATTCACTGGTGGTCGGATCTCTTGTTTCACTGGTGGTAGGATCTCTAGTGAGTCCGCGTGTGTAGGTACCACCGCCCTGCCTATTTCTGCCGTGAAGCATTAATGCGTTTCGGTTTGAAGGGTGGGGCAGCCGTTGTAAATATACTTGAGACCTTAGAGCTTATATCTCAAGTTGGGTGGCGCATTTACGTTGTAGATGTCTATGGGCTCCATTATCCACTTAACGCCAGCTGGGGTGTGAGCTCGTCCACCCATCTACGCAATAAAAAAAAAGTCATAATACTCTCTGATTATTTATAATTCATCTTATTTCAAGCGCACAATAATTATTTGTAGCAATTCTAATTGGCTCTTAATTGTTCTGAGAAAATAATATAATGTCACCTAGGTACTTAAGCGCCTAAAATCTTTCCTGTTCTCGAATAACACAAAATCACATTTTGTCGGACTCGCATATCGCAGATCTCTTTGTGTCTAATAATTCCCAAACAAATAAATCACAAAAATATTCAACGCAAAAGGCTTTTCTTTATCCCGGTCCACACTATGAAACCCGTGAACAAATAGATATAAAAGAAAGCAGAAAACCTTTATTGAATGGAATAAAATTGATAAATTGTAAAAGGTTCGCAGAGTACTTAAAATTAATTTTGCTATAGAGTTGCATCACAAAGACCGAGCCAGCTAGCGACCCTGGGGTTGCCATGGTAACCGTGAGGTGCATCCTCGCCCGGGGCTCGCTGTATTTATGAACCTATGTATGCTGTTGATATGTCCAAACTTTAATGTCGGACTATGAATAAAAATTTCACGTCGCACATTTAAAAAAAAAAAAAACTTCAGAGGTGTCAAGGGACACCCGGATGGAACGAAGTTCCTTTCGATTAATTAGTGAAGGAATTGTAATCGGATACGAGCAATGTCACGCGATAAGCGCCTACACGTTGATTGGTCAGAATGACGGATCTAAAAAGTGTCGTGACAACTTTTCGTAAGAATTTTTTCCGTCTAGCCCCCTTTCACAACGGGCGATAAGGAACTTCGTTCCAAAAAAAAATCGCAAAATCCTCTTGAGCTTTTTCAAAGTTTTCAATATAATCTTTAATTAGGTTTCGATTTGTTTTTCGTAATATCAGCTTTATTTTGCCGCAGATTGTCGTCAGATGACAAGCAAGACATTTAGCAGAAAATCCTGATAATATTTGACTGACTCACCAAAAGAAGAAATTCATTATCAAATGTAACATGGTGGTTTATTTAAAAATATTTTATTGGCGTTCGGGAGTTTTGGTAGCAGATATCATCACTCTGCTTATTTCTGCCACGAATCAATAATGCATTTCGGTTTGAAGCGTGGAACAGCCGTTATATTGTACAACTGAGACTCAAGCCTCATGTCTCAACGCGAGTGGCGGATTTACGTTTCGATGTCTATGGTCTCCGCGAGCTCGTCCATCTTTCAATGATAAAAATTAAATATGTGAAAATGTAACTAAGGCAAATTAAAAAACTGAACGTGTGATGTCCACTTATCGATATAAATTTATCGTCACTGTTTCAACGCTAGTCCTATTAACTGATGTTTCGTACCTGGTATATTGTCGCTGACAGAGAAATTACATGAAAGCCGCACGAATGATTATTGAATGTTTCAATAATCGTATTAACAGGCGACTTCCCTCGGACACAACCGGTCCACGGATGCTTTTATTCGGATTTTTTTTTATTGCCTTTGTAGGCAGACTTTTTTTTTTTTCCTACCTAAGCTGGTAGCCTGGAGCGGCTATTCCAGCGTAACCGTAACTAGTAGGTGAGCTCACGGGGCTCAAACCTGACGACGATGCTAACACGAACCCTAGCAAGAGTCGTGCTTCGCAGAATCTACCACCGGATCGGAAACGCGACCCACTGAGAAGATCCGGCGAGAAACTCAGTGGGCTGTGTCTGAGAGTTAATTTACTCGTCGAGCCCTTCGTCGCAAGCGACGGCTTCGACGAGAACGGTGACCGGAGGCAGACGAGCGTGCGGCCCACCTGATGGTAAGTGGTTACCGTCGCCCATGGACTTCAGCAATGCCAGGAGCAGATCCAAGCCGCTGCCTACTTCCCTATACTTGTTTCGTTATGTTGAACGGCATATTTTTTCTTCACAGTCGTTTGCACTCTTGACGGAGTGATCGTGGTCATCAATTCTACTGGTAGTGTACTTCACAAGACATAGACATTCTGCGCGTACCTTTCTTGTGGACTCGTTGACACTTTCTTCGGACATGTGTCGCGACAGGGTGACTTTGTGATGCAAGTCATGATTGAGGGTACAAGACCGCGCCGCAGATTACAGTTACGATGGGCGGACCAACTAAAGGGAGCTCTAAGCGGTCCGGTTCGATAAGTGCACAAGAATGCCATGTACAGGATGTGAAAACAGAAACCTGTCGAGAAATTGCTTAACTAAAAAAATTTTGTGAGGCCGCTACGTAACGCTTAAACTGATTAAGGAGCATTATTGATATCTACAATTAGTTGTCAATCTTTTTAATTTGTGTTAGGGTAAAATTTTAAATTGGTATACCTATACAAAAATACGATAAGACCTCCCATTGCCCTTTTTTGTATTTAAAACTAAAAATAATGAAGGCCTTGGTTAGTTTTTTTTTCCTACCTAAGCTGATGGCCTGGAGAGGCCATTTCAGCGTAACCCTAATAAGTAGGTGAGCTGACAGGGTTCAAACTTGACGACGTTGCTAATACTAGCCCTAGGAAGAGCAGTGCCTCGCAGAATCTACCACCGGATCGGAAACGCGACCCACTGAGAAGATCCGGCGAGAAACTCAGTGGGCTGTGTCTGTGGGTTAATTTACTCGCCGAGCCCTTCGTCGCAAGCAATTGTTTCAACGAGAACGATGACCGAAGAACTTTATGATTTATTGTGCGCCGTTATATACTGTGTAAAAATCAAATAAGTTATTAAAGATAATCATTTATTAAATTAAATTACGTATCTTTTCACTTAAAAAATAATAATAATGTTTTAAATATGATTGTCGTTAATACTACAAAATAAAACCAGAATATTTGAAACAAAATATTTATATAATTTTCAACAAAATAACATTCAATTAATGTTCACGTCTCAACGCTTCAGAGAAACAATACCCTTCGTGATGCGACTGACCATCGCCTCGTTAGGGAGAGTATCAATACACACGTGTTTTGACTACGTATTTAACAAACATATTAATATGTTTGTGTAGTAGTATCGTCGGATGCAAGTCGATGCCTACACACCGAATGCACACCGTGAATAAACCATCAAATTAGAGGCTTGCCGTAACAATGGCGCGGCGAAATTGTAATTATAATTTAAAGGGCTTAATGGAGATATTGATTGGAATTTGCAAGGAGATTTTGGTGATTAATTTTGTGTTTCTCGACTATTGCAGCTTCGAGCAAAATGTAATTATTGTTTAAAAGTCGATTGATTTTGGAAAACTGTTTGTGTTGATTAATTATGTATTGAATTTTTTTATAAATATGTTTTTGTGTGCTGTACTTCATTTTCTGATTAATATAAACAAACAATAAAGACAAATTAACTGTCATTCTTTTTAAAAGAGTTTTCTACGTATTTTTAAATCCGAGTTTCAAAACGTTCCGATATGCACAAAGAGTATTAAATATTAGCTTCTACGCAAATTATTGTGAGGCTTTCCACTGATAAAAAAAATGATGGTTACCTGCCAAAATCATATCTCAAGGCAGACGGCATTTACGTTGTAGATGTTGAGACGTTGCAGACGTTGTGAGCTCGTCCACCCAACTAAGCAATAAAAAAACCAAGGGCCCGTACACACCTAATACTCGTTCAACTCGCCGAAGAGTTCGACGTGAAAATTAATTCATAGAATCAGCTCTCTGAATTTCTCACGCGAGTAATCCATTCGCAAAACATCTGCCCTTGAGCTGCTAGGATTCTTCCAGGAACTATCGGTCTGCCTTCCACTCCCGCCTGAGTCCTTGAGTTTGCTCATCTCTCCTCCTACTTAAGCTGAAAAGGCTTCCGGGCTGCTAGCAAGCTTTCCATCCCAAAAAAATTCCCAACCAAAAGATAATTAAAACATATCTCTTTAAAGTTTTACTAACATAACTAATACTTATGTAGTTAATGTAAAATGAAAAAGTAGTTCCTATGTTTGTTGTTTGTGCAGTATGTAGGTACGGGGTAAAATTGACTTTAGCTGCAACGCACGGCCATCAAAGGGTTCCGGATAAATTTCCGCTGGTTTGTCAAAGAGCTAGCTGGCTGTGTAAACTGAATAGTTTACATAAAATGGGCATAGGTAGATTATTTCGCTCGGATTAGACTGCGTTCTGAGCAAACTATAAAGACATTTTGCAATCTGCACTAATTCAATCTGTTTTTTTTACTGCATAGATGATTGATCCAGTTCACAGCTTACGTGTTAGTTAGGTGGTTACCGGAGCCCATAGACATCAACAACATAAATGCTGTCACCGACCTTGAGACATGAGGTCTAAGTCTCAATTGTAAAGCACTGGCTGACCCACCTCTTAACTGCGAAAAAGTAAAAAAAAATGTTTGGGCCATAATATAAGATAATAAGCTTCCACTCACTCGGCTTCGTCTGCGTTGTCAAGGAAAAGGGTCAAAAAATTCCCGTTGGAATGCGGTGTTTTTTTCGGATAAAAGATAGCATATGTCACACTCTCTCACCTAAAAATATTCATCAATCGGTTCGGTTTTGACACGAAAAAATGATACAAACAAATACAATTTCACATTACAGATAAATAAATAAATAAATATAAATAAAGTATTGAATGAATTGATAAGCCATTGGTAATTTGATAAGTACTATTAAGCAATTAAGTTTTCAATGTGTGAATCCACGCCCGTTTTTTAGATTTTAAGTGTATGTGGTAATCATTAATTTATAGATACTAGAGGTCCCGCAGTAGTCGAAATTCGACTATAATTAATTGGAATTGTAAGTTTGTACACTATTATGATTGTATTTTATACTTCTATAATCACAAATTTCGCCAAGACTACACTATAAAAAATATTAACAAAGACAAAAAATATTTAATCTATTCTCAATTTGACCACAGACGTCAAGAACAAAAATTTGACAATAAATAGTATGCATGCGTGTGTGCGCAAATACATGGCATGTAGTGTGTGTAATGTTATCTTTATTGATTTCATGTATGTTTTATGCCCTAATTTAAAAAAAAAAATTAGCATTGTGCACTTCTCTATATTCTCTATATATATAGTGTGGAAAATTTCATACTCCTCCGTCCGCGCAATTTTCGTAAAAAGGGATACAAAGTTTTTGCTTCACGTATTAATATATAGATATGGCGGTAGCCATCACAGAACGCAAGATATTTGACAGATGCCTGAATCTCGCTTACGACATTTTCAAGATAAGCTCGCATATATACAAGTTCCGAACATCAACATTTGGACCGTCGGTCTACCGAGCAATATCATCCGCTCGATGGAAGATCTTTCTTTTCGTATTTAATTCCACAGTATCAAGAGCGTAGATATTTATATTAATCACATGTGTTTACATTTGTATACACGCAACATGTATAATGTCATGTGAAAAATAATATCATTCAGCTTAGTCCGAAAATCGTCCTTGTTGGTTTATTTGGAGTCGCGCAGGGGTTCTGCCGGCGGTTCTGTTCTTTGAACAATCAAAGGGGTCGTCACCATTTTTCCAAATAACTCTTGTTTCGGCTTAAATTGAAGCTCATCACTGTGATTTGTAATGGTTGGTCGAAAGAGAAATGTTTAAAGAGATGGGCGTCCAAAATTTTTTTATTCATTTTATGATTTTCAATATAACAGTATTGTTATATATAAATAACAGGAGCCGCATTACTAGAATCAAAATTTGAGACTATAAAAATTGTTAAAAAAACCTTAATTTAAGTAGCCATTTAATTCACAGTAATGATTTTTAATATTTGCCACATTTATAATTAGTAACGTAATTTTAAATAAATAAATATATTAATATCATTTATATCAAGAGGACAATGTTGCATTCAAAACAAGGACGAAGTATTACTGTTTGTAACAAGCAAACAATTGTTTGAATCACTCCACTCCGCTACCGAAGCTCTTATCTCGAATTCCAGAAATGTATAATAAACCTTGAACCCCTAGACGTATTAGAAATCATCGCTTTGTTCAATTTCCGGATATCTCTATTGAACTTTAATGCACCTTAAGTTTAATTATAGATTTTAATTTTACTGGTGATAGGGCGTTCTGATTTGAAGAGAGGGGTAGCCGTTGTACTATAGAATCAGATACATTCGTGAGTAGCTGCTCTTGAGCTGATACGTCTCCTTTGGAGGTGCTCGTGCAGTTGCGAGCAAATCCTATCCCTTCTGGCTGAGCCTTTGCTCGCCCATCTGTCCTGGTAAAACTGGTAAGGCCTTCGGGCCACTAGTAATCCTTCCTCCCTAAAAACAAAATATTCTGGGTGTTAGGAGGCCGCTTCCGAAAACGAAGATAGACGGTAGTACTAATGACACCTTTGATGATGGGACGGAGCAAAAAATCGATCCTGATTAAAAAGCTAAATGAAAGCTGAAGTTATTAGTACAGCTAAATAAAACGGTAGTTTCATATAAAATACATTACTAAAAAAAACCAGCAATGAAACACAAAATGAAAACAGCTGATGCTCGGATCAACATTATTATTGCTGAAATCGCTATCGTGAGAGATTTATTTCGTTCTTTGGATGGCCTTGATAATTAGACGACATATAATTTTTAATTTACTTTAAGAATTTGCACAATAATCGAACGGATGTCTGTACATTACAGGCTACTACTATCCAATTATAGGCTTTTAATGACAATTCCATATTTCGGTTTTGCAATTTTATTAATTGAACATGCACAAACGACCTCTTAATTGAGAGCTAGTAGGGTCTGATGCCGCTTCACTGCAAGTTCATTAGATCTTGTTATGAATATTCGTACTTTTGTTGTTTGCTTAATCTCTACAGTCAACAAAGTTCCGTAGAGGTCTTAAAGTTCCTTAAAGGAAGTCCGCTTTAAGAGGTTCCTTAAAGTCTCTTTGAGGTGTTTGAAGTTTGTAATCGAAATGTCTAGTAGAAATCTTTGTATTGGCTGCAGCAACGGAATAAAGTTTGAACACAATAGGAAACCAATACATAGAATATAAACAAAAATTATTTTATTATTTAAATCATATTTTGATTCTTATTATAAAAAAAATATATATTACAAAAATAACTTAAGTTTTCTGTATACTAAACGGGAATTACGCAGGTAAACACTTAATATACCTATCTGTGAAAGCAACAAGCGTAGTGTAACTAAGTATGAGCGGATAGGGAGGGAGGTGGCTGCAACATCCCACCCTTTGAGATCGTTCGAAATTAATTGCATGTTTAAATGGTTTTCTTATAAAGAAAATGTGATGTACCCCCTTACTTTGACAAGAAAAGAGTTTGTCATTTAAAATTTACAATATTGTTTTCAATATTTTTGTGATATTCTTTTTTCTTCTCTATTTTCTTTCTATTACTAGAAAGAAAATATTAATTTCTTTCTATTACTAAGTAAAAAAGTAAGTCATCTTCCGTGTGACAGTGAAGTCTTATCTATAAATAATTAAATAATAATAACAATAAATCTGACAATACTGCGGAACCCAAAAATTACAGATCAATTACCTACATATAATTATAATCTACTCACATCCATTCTAAGAATCAAAATTGAAAATCACATTTTTAACAATGCTATCTTATCACTTACTCGGAATGGTTGTCGGGGTCTCGAGGTACAAAAGATTTGCTACTCATTGACATGACCATTACTTAACAACTTCAGCAGGGGTAAGAGGAATGCTCATATAGCTTGGATTGATTATAAGAAAGTATCTGTATCTCATACATGGCTAATGAGAGTTTTAGATCTATATAAAATAAGCCCCATATTACGTTCCTTTCTTTCGTGGGTCATGCATGGGTCAATGGTCTACGCTTCTTGGACAACCAGCTCAAATTATTTCTTCTGCTATCCCTAATTTAATAAGGATTAAGCTTGGGTATTTCAGGGCGATAGTCTGAGTCCTTTAGGTTTGGTTTTTGCAATTACGAACAACTACTACCTGAAATACCTATATGGGATGGACATGGTGCGGATCATCATTCCTCATGACGAGAATCTCATGTAGGCAGAAAATGACAAATTAATAAAATATTTAGACTTGACCCACGAGACTACCGCCATGTGGCATGTTGTTTGATAGCGAAAAGTTTTGGCCAACGCCTTAAAGAAACTTTCGTTATTCAGCTGAGTTAAGGGCCTGGTACCTTGATACGATGCATATTGTGAGGAGATTTCTTACTCTAAAGCCCTAACCACTGGTGACTTGTGACGTAGACACCGCCATCAGCGGCAATAATTTTTTTTTTGTATACTGTTTTTTTAAATTTTACTTTTAATTATTTTTTAAAAAGAATTGTAAAATTAATAAAGCTTTAATAAATATTGTATATTAACTATAAATAATAGCCTGGGACAATTTACACATAACAATCTGGCCCAAAACTAGGACTCCCTCTGAATGAGGGCTGGTGGTAGGACCTCTTGCGAGTCAGCGCGGGTAGGTACCACCACCCCGCCTATTTCTGCCGTGAAGCAGTGATGCGTTTCAGTTTGAAGGATGGGGCAGCCGTTGTAACTATACTTGAGACCTTAGAACTAATATCTCAAGGTGAGTGGCGCATTTACTTTATATATGTCTATGGGCTCCAGTAACCACTTAACACCAGGTGGGCTGTGAGCTCGTCCACGCATCTAAGCAATAAAAAAAACTTAGTTATTTTCAACACAGTTTTGAATTTAAATTTTAGACGTCTGTGACGCCGGGCCTTTAGGATCCATTAATTCCTCATCGAAGGCGTAGGGATTCCAAAAAGGGATCACCAGTTTGTCAATATATTAAAACATTTCCTAAAGCGTAGGCACTACATAAATGGCAATCGAAAGAAGTGTTACAAAATGAAGCCATCATTTCTAAAATCTACATGAAAATCGACAAAGTTAAAAAAATTAACATTATTACGTTTGATCCGCTGAAACGATATGGTAGCAATATCTTTTGAGTAATTCCTGCCTACGCGCTGCCACTTCAACGGTACAAGAACTCCTAATTGATATAATCCCTTGAGAGGTATAAAAGGTACCTCGTACCATTGCGTGCGTTCTTTGGTAATATTTATTCAAGTGCCACCGTGGGCTCGTCGTAAGAGCTGTGATAAATGCTTTCAAATGATTTTATATCATCTTGTGATGTTGAAAATCAAAATGGATTCATCTGTATTGACTCGTAACCGTCAGTTTTATGGATTCCGTCGTATTTTAATGATCCTCTTCTTGACTGTCCGGATATCATAGCGATTTTATTCGGTGATGGTTTTTCACTCTTTTATTTTTATTGATTTTGGACCACAAAACAATGTTAACATGGGAACGAATAAAAATCGTTTTTATTATCGACAGGAAAAATCAATACCGTAATGAATAAATTGTTAGGGTATCATCACTTGTTGCGTGATAGTCAAGCCTCTCTTGACAGTTTTACCTTCCTGTTTCTGGCCTAAGGCGATTTAAAATTACATGTAATCAAATTATATGCAATGTCTCGAGTACTCCGTAGAAGGATTTTTATTTTTATTTTTTTTTATTGCTTAGATGTGTGGACGAGCTCACAGGCCACCTGGTGTTAAGTGGTTACTGGAGCCCATATACATCTACAACGTAAATGCGCCACACACCTTGAGATATAAGTTGTAAGGTCTCAGTATAGTCACAACAGCTGCCCCACCCTTCAAACCGAAACGCATTACTGCTTCACGGCAGAAATAGGCGGGGCGGTGGTACCTACCCGTGCAGACTCACAAGAGGTCCTACCACCAGTAAAAACTGATTAACTTCGTTGTGGAAGAAAAAAAAATACTTTTCTTCAAGTAGCTTAAAGTCTAGAGCTTCTTTGTGTGGTCGTCGCTGTGGATTCTGGAAATCATTTATTTCAAATGAGATCTCTTGAGGTTTTTTTGTTGAAAATTTCTATTGAAATACAATGTAAATTCTACTACCACATCAAATTAGGCGGGTTCTTTTATTTAACTTTTTTAATAATTTTTTTATGTCAAGAATTTATAAAAAAAAAGTTATCCTGGCTTAAAATATACAAAACATAGTCGGGAGCGACCACGCCATACACTGCCTTTTAACATATACATACATATACCTTGTTGCCCAGTTCCTTGACAGTTTAGTTAAATAAATGTATAAATAGTCGTTGAAAGTTTTTTGGAATCATACTTACATCAAAATGTTACCAGTTTTAATTCGATTCTAATTTACAAATTCAAATTAAACCAAGAATTCCATGAAACGCATCGTGTATGTAAATTCTGTAATCGATTTTCCGGTGTCTGATGCAGTAGCGAAATCACAGGGCAGTTAATATATGCGTTCGGTCCCCATGTCAACAGTTTGGCGACTTCAAAGGGCCGCCCAGACAGGCGAATTCATTTCAATGTAACGTCACGGGCAATGAATAAATCCTTTGAGCACTGTTTTAGCAATTGGATGCGTCGATACTTACCTACATGATTTTGTGAAATTCCAATTATAAAGCTACAGTGGGGTACGTGCAAATAATCAATGTGAAAATTAATATCCTGATCTGATGCGCTAAGTACTGATTGGTAAAACTGGTGGAGGCTCCACAGGAGTTCCGCCATCCTGCCTGTATTCGCAAGTTATGAATGGCGCTCTACCAATTTTATTGAAAATTCGACTTTACGTTTTAAGGTGAGCGGTGGAATTCACTTTGTAGGCTTAAGCTTCTTAACTAAGCCATCATAACTATTTAAAAAAATAAAATAAAAATAAAAATCATTTAATTCAGACCATCTTAAGTCCATATGTTGTAAGTAGAGTAATACTTATAACTATGTTAGTAAAATTAAAATTAGCAAAATTATTAAAATATTTAAACATTTAATTCATAAACCTGCGTTGCTTTCAGGCACCAGGCACATGGGTATGTATATGAAACCAAGTGCCTCAAAACAGCACATTCGGGTTTATTACTTATAACCATCAGGATATCATTAGTACTCGTACGAATCCTACGCATCATAAATAAGTTATAAAAACCATATTTTTTTTCGGACCTTGCGCCGAACCGTCCACGAGGTCCCCGCGCCTAGGGGGCGCGCGTGGTATGTGGGACTCGACGATCTGCAAGGTGTTGGCAGGCCACCCGGACGATGCCGCTGGTGTTCCGGGATACCCCGCTGGGCCAGAACCAGCCGCCGGGTCGGAACACGATACACCGGCGGCCGGGTTGCTCTTCCACAGTATATTCGGCGATGACAGCGACGACGAAAATGCGTACCTTATCGCAGTTATAAAAACCTAACCTAACCTATAACCTAAAAATCTAACCTATAACCTACTGAAAGTAGTCATTAGGTAGATGAAGGTTAATAAAGAAACTTTTTTCTATTTACAGTTTTACAGTTAATAATATGATATTCCATAATATCTGTGGAAAATTCAAATCCGATTGTAGATTCTGCGAAGCACTGCTGTTGCTAGGGCTAATGTTAGCAAATTCTCTCAGGTTGAGCCCGTGAGCTCACCTACCCGAGCCTAACTGGAAAAGCCTCTTAGGCTACCAGAGAATAGATAGGGTAATAAAACCCACGAATTCTTCGGATCCGACCCCGCGTTTGACACAATTGAAAGAGAGGTGAAATTCGGTGAAATGAAAATACACTTGAAGGGCGTTTATATCGTAAATTGATATACGATATTAAAATATACGGGCTGTGATGGTAACGTTTCTGTAAACGAAGACAGACGGGAGATATAGCGATTGATTGTTATGATACGAAATAGATAAGATATAGATAGATGAAGTCGTCGTGGCCTAAAGGATAAGACGTCCGGTGCATTCGTGTGTAGCGATGCACCGGTGTTCGAATCCCGCAGGCGGGTACCAATTTTTCTAATGAAATACGTACTCAACAAATGTTCACGATTGACTTCCACGGTGAAGGAATAACATCGTGTAATAAAAATCAAACCCGCAAAATTATAATTTGCGTAATCACTGGTGGTANCGGTGTTCGAATCCCGCAGGCGGGTACCAATTTTTCTAATGAAATACGTACTCAACAAATGTTCACGATTGACTTCCACGGTGAAGGAATAACATCGTGTAATAAAAATCAAACCCGCAAAATTATAATTTGCGTAATCACTGGTGGTAGGACCTCTTGGGAGTCCGCACGGGTAGGTACCACCACCCCGCCTATTTCCACCGTGAAGCAGTAATGCGTTTCGGTTCGAAGGGTGGGGTAGCCGTTGTAACTATACTGAGACCTTAGAACTTATATCTCATAGTGAGTGGCGCATTTACGTTGTAGATGTCTATGGGCTCCAGTAACCACTTAACACCAGGTGGGCTGTGAGCTCGTCCACACATCTAAGCAATAAAAAAATGGCACTTATTTGAAGAATTTACCTGTTCATATACACGTGTAGTTTTTAATGGATTATCGAGGTGCATTTATATATCCCTGACCCGATTTCAACGCTCGCTGACGTATTCAATTTCCCAGTCGCAGCTACCGTCGACGAGAGGTGTTACAAATATTGAATTTAATAGCGTTTGGACTATCTGTTTACATTCACTTCCAACGAACGTGGTCTGATGAATGTTTGGAAATGTCCGATCAGTTTTGTTACGATGCCTACTGCTATTAGCAATTCAAATTATGAGTGGTCGAGTTCCGATACTTGGACACTTTGTATTTCGCAAATTGAATTCGATCAGAATGAAGGTTTCTGCAGAAAAGCGTTTTTAAAATTAAAATAAATTAAAAAACAATTATCGATATTTTTATTTTCCATCACTAAAATCTTTCTTAACTGAGTTCGGTCCGAAGTTCACAGACCCCTCAATTTCTTTTACCTACAGATTCTAAATACACCAACCCTCAGATGTACGCTTTAAGGTTTCAAGTCAATCAATTCATATTTAATTAATAATGTACCAAAAATCCATACATATTATTATAGATTTAACAAAAAAAGCGTTTCAGTTTCTTAAACGTTTCGGGATCGGTTTTTATGATGGTTTTCATGCGAGGTCCTAAGCGCCCGTACCGCAGGAATGGAAAGAATTAAAAAATTAGTCCCACCCTCAACGTGTTAAGCCGTAGCAGTGTTCTACGCGTTAGCTACAAGTTGAAATATCCGTAGCACTTATGTAGGTTTAGTAGACGGTCGGTGGACTGGGCGATATCGGACAGCCTGCGGACCGTTGCGGCTATTCACCAGGATCTCGGGCTATTCAGCCGGATCTCGGATCTCGTGACAAGGACGCCTCGTCTTCCGGCTGGTGTAGTTGCTTTTCGAGCATGATTAATTCGAGAATTAATTCGGTGGGGGAATGCTATCAGTGCAGATGCGAATTGGAAGCGCAAAGAGCGCTTTGGCCGTCTGCTTCGCAAGGAAGGACTTTTATTTTTATTTTTATTACTTAGATGTGAGGACGAGCTCACAGCCCACCTGGTGTTAAGTGGTTACTGGAGTCCATAGACATCTACAACGTAAATGCCGCCACTCACCTTGAGAAATAAGTTCTAAGGTCTCAGTATAGTTACAACGTCTACCCCACCCTTCAAACCGAAACGCATTATTGCTTCACGCAGAAATAGGCAGGGTGGTGGTACCTACCCGTGCGGACTCACAAGAGGTCCTACCACCAGTAAACGACCTGTCCTTCTCCCACGAAACGGTGTCTGCGTGGTATTAGGTCCTCCTAGTCCAGTATCCCTACTGGAGCCCATTTACCCCCCAACGTGAATGCCGTTACGCACCTTTTTTTTTTTTTTTTTTTTTTTTTTTTTTTTTTTTTTTTTTTTTTTTTTTTTTTTTTTTTTTTTTTTTTTTTTTTTTTTTTTTTTTTTTTTTTTTTTTTTTTTTTTTTTTTTTTTTTTTTTTTTTT
>NW_021011510.1:720530-830443 GCF_003987935.1 Bombyx mandarina | reverse complement strand
TGTTAAGTGGTTACTGGAGCCCATAGACATCCACAACGTAAATGCGCCACCCACCTTGAGATACAAGTTCTAAGGTCTCAAGTATAGTAACGACGGCTGCCCCACCCTTCAAACCGAAACGCATTACTGCTTCACGGCAGAAATAGGCAGGGTGGTGGTACCCACCCGCGCGGACTCACAAGAGGTCCTACCACCAGTAATTACGCAAATTATAATTTTGCGGGTTTCATTTTTATTACACGATGTTATTCCTTCACCGTGGAAGTCAATCGTGAACATTTGTTGAGTACGTATTTCATTTGAAAAATTGGTACCCGCCTGCGGGATTCGAACACCGGTGCATCGCTCAACACGAATGCACCGGACGTCTTATCCGTTAGGCCACGACGACTTAAATTTTTTATTTTATATTTCTTATATAGATGGACTAGCTCACAGCCCACCTGGTGTTAAGTGGTTACTGGAGCCCATAGGCATCTACAACGTAAATGCGCCACCCACCTTGAGATATAAGTTCTAAGGTCTCAGTATAGTTACAACGGCTGCTCCACCCTTCAAACGGAAACGCATTACTGCTTCACAGCAGAAATAGGCAGGGCGGTGGTACCTACCCGTGCGGACTCACAAGAGGTCCTACCACCAGTAATTACGAGAATTACAATTTTGTTGGTTTGATTTTTATTACACGATGTTATTTCTTCACCGTGGAAGTCAATCGCGAACATTTGTTAAGTACGTATTTCATTAGTAACATTGATACCCGCCTGCGGGATTTGAACACCGTTGCATCGCTAGATACGAATGCATCGGACGTCTTATCCTTTAGGCCACGACGTCATCTTAATATGACAAAATTTAATGTGATATCACTATACAGAATGTACAGGCCTAAAATGTTTCCATAAATGAGGCATTAGCTGTACTCTGAACATAATGGAATCCAATCCAAATATTGCAAGCAAGTCATTAGGTATCATGAAAAAATAAATGTTCCTTACCGGTAAGGTTTCTCTCCAGTGTGTATTCTTGAATGGTTTTTAAGGTAAACAGCTTTTGCGAAAGCTATGCCACAAATACCGCATTTAAAATTCTTCTCACCAGAATGTAATTTCTTGTGGGACCACAACGAAGAATATCTCGAAAATGAGCCCCCACAAATGTTACAATGGAAAGGTTTATCTGCACTTGGCTGATTCAACTTATTTTTGTTTCCGCCGACAAATATAATACCAGAACCATTGCAATTCTGACATTTTGTTACAGATGACAAATTTCTTTTTTTCACAGGATGGTGACCTGGCACTGTAATAAAATTTTAATTACTTAATATGCAGTTCATACTTTCCCTTTATTTCTAATCTGTTATAAAATTTGATTAAACTTTACCACCCTGTCTATTTCTGCCATAAAGCTATGATGATTTTTAATCATTTGAATTTTAATGATTACTTAATTATCTCAAGGTGGCTGACAGTACTCATGTTGTCTATGGACTCCAGTACTCACTTAAAACTAAGTGGGCCATCACCGTGTTAAACTCATCAATGCAATATATTTTTACAATTTTGATCAGCTGTATGTTAAGGAAATATAAAATGAAGGATTTTCTTAATCCAATAATAACATTCTAAATGTGAAAGTGTTTGTTTATTTTTTTTATACGTCGCAAAGATGCTACGGATCATTTTAAGTCAGGAAAGAAGCAACATTTTATTCCAAAAACGAATATCATATTTATAAGAAAACCATGTTTACACAAATTACGTAAATTACTATTAACATAGGCTCTGATTTATGACCAGAGCAGTGTGTTTGCAGATCTTTGGATACTTTTATCATGCTCACAAATTGGGTATTAATAGTGTTACACAACTAATTGAAACAAGGTCGCAGGTAACAGCTAGTTTCCAAATAATTGGGGATTTTGAAAGCTATGTAAAGCATCCTTTAAGCTTTGTTAAGCTTTTAAATTTGCTTTCAACATAATTTCACAAACTTAAAGTTTTCCGCACTTACATTTTCAATGAACTAAATATTAACAATTATTTATTTATTCTGATAGCCATTAACTGGGCTGTGGCTTAATTTTAGGCATTTAAATTTATAAAATATAAAAAGCAAATACTTTAAGATTACTACTATAAACTATGTTAATGTATATAACATGTACGTTCAAAGGTAAAATTCGAGCAAACTAACATGGTTTTTGCTGCTGTTGCTGCTGCTGTTGTTGTTGTTGTTGCACAGGTTGAGCTGTTTGAGTGGTCGAAAGTGGATCTGTTGAAGGTGCATTAGAGTTCACACCACTAACTTCATACTTCACATTCTCTTCTCCAACGAAAATTTGTGCCGGAATCACTGATAAATAATGTTTATTTAGAAATAGTAAAATACAGGTACTAAAAATACTAAGGTCAAATAAAAAGATTATTCCTTTAAAATTTTGTTAATGGTATTCAAAAAACCCAGATACAATTTTTTTTTACTTTGACTGGGTGGATAAGCTCATGGTGCATGTATGTAGTGTTAAGTGATTATCAGTAACGTAAGAGTCGTCACCTATCTTGAGAAAGGAGTTCAAAGTCTCAGTTTTTACAATACAATGCTGCACCACCCTCCAAACTAAAACATTTATTTCTACTTCACGACAGAAATAGACAGGTCGATTGTACCTAACCGAGCAGGCTTACAAGACACCCTAGCAAATTATATTTTTTTTCAGTTTTGATTTTTATTACACAACTAGGTGACCCGGCGAACTTTGTTCCGCCTTAGAGGCAATAAATGAGCATACTTTTAATTTTATCAAGGTCAATTTTATATTTGGATAATTAATGTAAATTAAAAAAAGCAAGTATTTTAATGATACTTTATTGGCCATGTATTTTAGTTGTTATTATTATATTTTCTTGTTCTTCTTCAGTCCTTTCACTCGCAATGTTTCGAACCCTAGTTGCATTACGGCTTCGTCGGGAAAAATTCGATCATGTTGATCGCGGCATGGTTTTCTGGTAATGATTACCTATCTCGGCACAATAAGCTAATAGAAACTCGAAACAAACACATCAACCGGTCTACTTCAAAATTCTACTTTAATTAACCTTAGACTACATTACGTTTAGCTGTCATTTGCATTTTGTTAATCCATATCAGTTGTGTTTTGTTATACCACGTTGTATGCCACGTCCCACGGGAACGTGATGAAAAGTATCCTATGTCCTTCTCCTGGTTCTAAGCTACCTCCCCACCAATTTTCAGCCAAATCAGTTCAGCCGTTCTTAAGTTATAAATAGTGTAACTAACACGACTTTCTTTTATATATATAGATAATTACTTCATTCAGTTAAGTACAAATTTCATAAGACAAATTGGTACCTGCTTATGGGAGTCACACAAAGGCACAATCACACCAATATAACAGCACAAGTTAGGTTAACCCTTGAGGCCATAATAAATTAAATTAAATTCATTGACTACTGAGTTTCTAATGAGCACCCCTTTACAAGTAGTTTGTAGTATAATTTGTCTATTTTTTTTATGTAATTACCCATTAGAACTTTACAGAGTTGTACTCACTTTGATTTGGTCTATGTTGATCAACAGAGTCTTGTGCTATACAGGTTTCACATCTTATTAACTTGGGCCCCTTTCTTTTTGGATTGTTCTGTATTGTTCCACCACATGATATGCATTTCTGAATTTTGTCTAGTAAAGGCTTGGCTACAATAAATACAAGATTCTTATTAGTCTTAGAAGGAAAGAGATTCTTAAGTAACTAAGTTAACTAAATACTTTAGAGATTACTTTATAATTATATTTTCTACAATGCTTTAAGCTCAGTATAAGTAAAAATAATTACAAACAGTAGACTATCTAAAACATTCATTATCACTGACATTAATGGGTCCTTGATATTTAACGTACACTATATGTATAACTTTCTGGTGCTGGAATTCTTTGGACATATTGCTCGTAAAGAGGGTCACAATCTAGAACAGCTGATGGTGACAGGAAAGGTAGATGGCAAACGTCCCAGAGGACGCAGTCCCACGAGATGGTCGGACCAAATACGATCTTCTCTAAGCATCAACTTCCACAATGCTCTTATGAAGCTAAGGATCGCAGCAGATGGAGGGAAATCGTACGGGAGAAACTGATGCAGCGGGGGAGTCACAACTCTCAGTAATGAGGAAAACGACGCAAGGAGGAGTATAACTTATAATATACACCAAACAATAAAAAGAGAATTTGAAAATTGAAAAATATAGAGCAAAACTTGACTTACTGTCTTGTATTTGTACATGGTGTTGTTGATTTTGTTGTTCATTTGGGTCTGATGACAATATTTGTATATGTGAAGGCATTGTAACATCATTTCCAGCTGTTGCTACCACTGTAATATTGTTATCTGTAAAAATTATTGTAATGTTATTAATTCTGCTTGCCAACACAAAACCATATCATATTATATTGCACTTGACAATTGAAAATATGAACAACACCGCATATCATCTTTGTACTAATCTACCCTCTTAATTTATGTTTGCAGTGTTTTCAAACTTCAGTACAGCTTGTAGCTTTACCTGTATCTTGAGTATGAATCCTTTTATGAGCTGTCAGTAAAGTTAGATGACCAAACATAAGTCCACAAACATCACATTTGAAACTAATGTTTGATATTGTATTTTGTATTCCATTAGGAGCTATTTGCATTTGATTAACAAGTGCATAATTATATGAGAACGGTTGTGCTATATAGCATGTCTTGTCATCGCTTGTAGTCAGTTGCGTTATGTTCACACCCCCTGTTTGACTAGTGTTCGCAGTTCCAATTTTACCAATCATATTCACATTTGTTGTATAACAAAATGTTGGAAATTCCTGAAAAAGATTTATGTCCTCAATTATTATAATATTTTAATAATTTTAAATACCTACTGTATTATTTTACTAATTCAACACAATATATGACCTGTTGTGCCTGTGATTGATGAGCATTCTTTTGTTGTACGTTTTCTATGTTCTTCCCTTGTGACTTCTGAGGATGTTCTTGGTACTGTAGAGTGGGCACTGTGCCCGCTTGAACGTTGTTAGTTGTAAACATTTTTAAAATGATATTCTTTTATCTCATTATTTTTCTCGGCTTATGAAACAAAATAGTCAAAGATATTTAATAAGAATACATTTCGATAATAAAAATTATGATCATTCAATGTATTGAAACTAAAGGTGAAAGTTATAAAATACATATTTACTAAATTTCTGTTCTTTTGGAAGTTGAATATGCCACTTGCCAGGAAAACAGTAAACACAGTCTACTCTCTAGTCACTAGTGAAGAGTAGAGATGTGTGAGAAAAGGATGAGGGAACCATCTAAAAAGTTTTAGTAAGGGACGCCATTGAAGTCACTCAAACCGAACAGACGCCTCGATGAATTGTTTAATATGAACGGCATCTCTCTATAGGTATTTTAAAATCTTACCTCTTATATAATATCACAGTTAAAGTTAAATTTTATATTGTAAGGATTTACAGAGAGAAACACAATAGGATATTTTATTTCTATCTCACTTTCCTGTCTAATTCTCCATCTCACACAAGAAACGAAATGGCGATAATTTAAAATGGCGGGACAGCCCCCATTGTGTTACAAACATTAAAAAATAATAAGAATGGGAAAATGAAACATAACTCTTTTTAAAAAGCTATCGAATTTTTTATTGCGTTGGTGGGTGAATGAGTTCACAGCTCATCTGATGTAATATGGTTACTAGAACCCATAGACATGAATGTCACCCCATCACCTTGAAACATGAAGTCAAAGTCTCAATTACATTATTAATGGCTATTGCCATCCTTCAAATCAACAAATTGTGAAAGCAATTACCCAAATTTAGAAACAGATGTGGATTTGGTATAAAGCGATGTATTACTATATCACGGCAGTCACCCTTGAACATTTATTATGTAATATGTACGTTTTGTTTAAATTCGCAACTTCCTTTATATATAGAAAACGCAAACACCGGCAAGGATGCATTGTGTTGCGCACCAGACCTGCTTACATAGATAGTAAAGGACAGCTTCTTTCTTTTTCTGCGTTCTAGTTGCACATATTAATATACATGTACACAAATACAGTTTCTCGTGGTAATTTACAGTAGATGCTTGTGTCTGTTGAATCATGATATTTGAGTTCTTTGTATGTATCTTCTCATTGTTACGATTCCCCTTTTGCCAGTATATTCTCATGGAATAATTTCGGAAAACAACTGTAAAACTAACTATATCATCAAACTATCGATTAATATTAAGGACGTTACTTTAAAATATTTTGGTAGTAAAAACAGACTTTATGTCGGTTCCCATTGTAATAATGACTAACGATTTGTTGATAATTAATATTAAGTATACAACTGAACTAATATAGAGTCAGCAAGCTGAAGTGGCAGTGGGCTGGCCATATATGCCGTAGGACTGACGATCGCTGGAGCAGACGGGTTCTCGAGTGGAGACCGCGCAGCGGACGACGTAACGTGGGACGCCCCCTGGCTAGATGGTGCGATGACCGGTGGCCGGCAAGAAGTGGATGAGGAGAGCATAGACGTATATAGTAGGGACACCACATACCGTAAAATGGGGCGATTAGGGACAAATTCCAACTTTGTGAGCAATTTTAAGGTAGTTGTTGATGTATATAATGCTATATCAGGATCAAAATGATTGAGTCTTGGGGGCATCTTTGTTGTCTAATTTAAAATTATGCAACTAGCATTCCAGTTTAAGCAAAAAATGCAAAAATAGGTGTAATCCCTATTTACCCGAAAATTGCGGTNTACAATATGCTGGTTAAATTATAGTTATAATTTAGAATAAAATAAAATAAGTCTTGATCCTGATGTTGTTTCGTATTTGTAGTAGAACGAAACGTATCAAGAGGCTCGGATAAATCGGAGGGAAGAAGCTATCTACTGTTGGTTAAAGAGAGATAGCACTTATCCGTGATTGTGAAACGCAAACTAAGGACAGATACGCACTTGCTGATATTCGGAGATAGCTATCTATCCGAAAACTCAGATACGTTATTGAAAACGGCCGTTAGATAACTTCTGTCCGATCCTTCAAACAGCAAGGCAAAACTGCTTCGTAACAGAAAAAACATGGAGGTGCCTATTCGCATGGACAATATATACACATTAGAACTAGTAATTATACAAATTTAGGGGTTCGATTTTTACAAGACGATTTTTCTATTAAAATCTGCAGTATATGTTCCTATAAATATAGAATAAGGATCGCAGCGCATAAAAAAAAACTTCCACTGTTCGAAAATCTTCTGTTATAATAATAATTAAAAATTAATTAACACTTTTATTACGCCTTGCTCATTTTTTAACCGTCTTCGCCATCTTTCTTTCCTCTGTTTTTGGCTACTCATTTGATTTTGCTAAATTAGTCTTAAATTAAAGATAAAAAATGGGACCAGGGCACGCGTCTCTGTCCAACATTACGGTGAATTGTTTGTTCAGTAATTATATTTAGCCCAATCTTTGCTACGTATTTACGTACTACGAAACGAGACTCGGTGTAAATTGAAAATTGTATAAGAGATATATTTTTTCTCTTACCCTTACTTAAAGTCTAACTTTTCCTCCCGCTGTACAGGGAAGAAAGTGTAACTTTTCCTCCCTGGGTACTGACAAGTGCGCATGCGCGTTAGTGTCTACGTCTGCTCTCACGCACCTAAAATTCTCCGCCGTTGTTGTGCTCGGGTAATTTGCAATGTTGTGTTTAGTGTAAAAGTGAAATAAACAAAAGGCAATAAAATTTAATAGTGAAATATTAAACAAAGATGAGTTCATCAGACAGTTCTTATTCAATTAGTAGTAGTTTATTTAAAAAATTAAAAAATAGTTAAATTGTTTTTTTATGAGTATGGGGGGGGGGGCTCCGACCCCCTACCCCCGCCAGGGCTTCGCCCCTGGACCCCGGCTCGGTAGGTATGTGCACCGCGGGAAAAAAGTAGGACATCTCACGGGAGGAAATGTCCTACTTTTCTCCCTTGGTGCACAATGTACTATTATGAGGAAAAATCCAAATGAATAATTTAAGAATCATGTTTATCAATCATTTATATAAATCTAGATTAAAAATAATTCAACTTAAATTTCATTAATAAATAAGATGTCATGAGACTGCATAGTGTTCATACGGGGGCATTTACCAATAGTTCGTAACAATTCACGAATTCTTTTTGATCATATTAGTATAGTTTGTGTACCTAAAATATTTAAATATGTAACATGTATAAACATGTTACATTTTTACATATTAAACATGTTACATTTATTTAGCTTCGTTATCATTTAATTTATTTATCTGCCTAGAAATCAAGACGGCATGTTTTTACGATTCTACCGATGACATATGGCTTGCACTTGTCACTTGTTATTTAGGAATTACAAATACGATGCTGACGCTTATTTGGTTACAGCTAAGACATATTTTTCTTGAAAAGGAAACATCGTATTGAATAAAATTTTATAAATATTTCTCGACGTATTTTCCTGATGTTAAAATTGCACGCACGCTAACAACGAAACTTGTATTGCTCTAACTAGGGTTCGCCCAAAGATCGAAATTCGACTGTATTGATTTGGGTTTAGATTCCATATTATTGTGTAGACAGCGGCTTGGCTCTGCCCCTGGCATTGCTGAAGTCCATGGGCGACGGTATGTATTACTAGGATAAAAAGTAGTCCATGTTACTGACCCAAAATTGTCGCTTTAAAAAGATCACGTCAACAAGTTGCTTCGATTCGACGCGAAATAAGGACAAACCAACCCACAAACTAACAAATAAACTTTCAGATTCATAATATTAGTATGAATCTTATACCTTTAAACGAGCAATTCATGTATATTAATATATATATAATCTGAATCTCGGAAACGGCTCCAACGATTTTCATAAAATTTAGTATACAGGGGATTTCGGGGGCGATAAATCAATCTAGCTACGATTTATTTTCAGAAAATGTTGTTTTATTCGTGTTTTCAATAATCAACTCTACCCGACATCTATTGGCGAATAATAATACTATTTTTCTTAATTGAGGGTAACTAACCGCTTTAAAGACACAACAAGATGGCGTTCTAAAAAAACAAAACCGAGCAAAGCTCGGTCATCGTCTAGTGGCATTTATGTGTTGAAAATACGTAAGTTACGAATTTAATTAATGAGATCATAGCGATCACAGCCTATTGGAAGAAGTCTATGACTATGTCGATTTCTGATGTTAACTATGCTATTAATCATATTATTGCTCAGATATTAAGCTGCAGACAGCGGTTTAAGTGCGACGCTGGTCATGTGACCACACATTATGAGATGGGACGTATTCTCGTCTCCTTATTGAGCTTATAAACAAAATCTGTTGTAAATCTTGTTGAATACAAAGTGTGCTATCATCGAAGGACACGGCAGAGTAAAATTTCACTAATAATAACATGTTATAAAAAATATTTTTTATCGGTATACTTGAGTAAATGTAGGTAGTACGTTCAAACTATGATTTCTCTCTTGGAACAGGTTTGACTAGAATATCTGGCGCAACTTCTTGTATCAAGCGAATCCTATGCGTATAATCTACACAAATAAAATTTAAATGTCTGTCTTTAATTTCGATATCAAATGTTTTTAAAGGTCACATATGCAATATGTAGGTACTCTGCATGTTGTCGTTGTAATCAGACCAAACATGTGTTGTTTTTGTTCGTTTTGTTGCAATATGTCTTTTTGTTTTTTCTGAGTTAATGTTTAAATAATATTCCGGAATATAATAAATTGTTAACGGCTTAATGCAAAGAGAAAAACATAGAAAGTGATTTGCAAAAATAGAAACTTAAATACCTATAGCAAGGACGGTGGCGCCTCAAGTGAGCAAAATGCGAACTATTTTGACATTATAGATCAATTTAGAGATTATGTTTACAATCTTCCAACAGTTAAACTCTTGAACATTGTTTTTTCGGGTAGGGGGCCGAACCTCTTACAACATATAGCATACTTAAATATTTAGGAAAGAAAAAATTAGGGAGACAGTAATAATACCTGTATAATATGATTCCTTAAAACTTCGCAGTTCTCGAATTAATTCCCCATATTTCGGCACAAACCCAAGTAAAATTAAAAATCGCCGTAAGAAACGGTTTAACATAATACACAGATATGATATTATTGTGAGAATATAATTTCGCTAACTATATTTTTGATCATTTTTTTTAATTAATCACAGTGCCATTAAGCAATAGTCTGCTTTATATGCTAGGCAATAGAAACTTCTAAAAATGTCTTTTTTACCAAAACATTTGTCCGTTTTATTAGTAGACATCTCACGTCACAAAAGATTATTGACCCGTCAACTGATTATTAACTGTTACACTGCGTGCCATGCAAAAACGTTAACAAAATCCAATTTGTCATCGTGAATTTTCAGATCTTCATAGTGGATTTCGCGAACACTTACCCCAGCTGTATTGGTTATTTGAACTTTATTTAACCTTATTGTTACAACACTCTGTATGTTCCTACAAATTGCACATAGTCTCTCATACCAGCCACTATTTTGCCAATTAGTTTTTTTTTCCTTAGATGTGTGAACGAACTCACAGCCCACCTGGTGTTAACTGGTTACTGGAGCCCATAGACGTCTACAACGTAAATGCGCCACCCACCTTGGGATATAAGTTCTAAGTTCTCAGTATAGTTACAACGGCTGCCCCGCCCTTCAAACCGAAACGCGTTACTGCTTCACGGCAGAAATAGGCAGGGCGGTGGTACCTACCCGTGTGGACTCACAAGAGGTCCTATCACCATTAAAAGATATTGTTCAACAAAAAAATCGCAACGCAAATACAAATTGAAATATCAATTTCAGGATGGTAAACTGTACATACAAATACCAGAGAGCATTCCTCCGTGGCTCGTTCAGACCCCTGATGAATACTGCATCGACACGTTCGTCAGAGAAGACCCAACAACTGGCGAGAGGACCTCAAGTCTGGACGCGCTGATCTGCTTCGCTGATAAAGTTAACAACGAACAATACGTCCTAAGATTCACTTGTAAGTATGACAAACAAAACGGAATAGGAATTATTAGCAGGTAGAGTGAGTGTCACGTTATTTTCTCAAGAAAAACAATTGTAGGAGACAACGAAACATTTAAATAATACTAGAGGTCCCGCAGTAGTCGAAATTCGACTATAATTAATTGGAATTGTAAGTTTGTAGGTACACTATTATGATTGTATTTTATACTTCTATAATCACAAATTTCGCCAAGGCTACACTATAAAAAATATTAATAAAGACAAACAATATTTAATCTATTCTCAATTTGACCACAGACGTCAAGAACAGAAGTTTGACAATAAATAGTATGCATGCGTGTGTGCGTCAAATACATGGTATGTAGTGTGTGTAATGTTTTCTTTATTGGTTTAATGTATCTTTTATGAATTATTTTAAAAAAATATTAGCATTGTGCACTTCTTCTCTATATGCTCTATAACTGTGGAAAATTTCATACTCCTCCGTCCGCGCAATTTTCGTAAAAAGGGATACAAAGTTTTTGCTTCACGTATTAATATATAGATTAATGATCATAGAAGATGGATCATCATAGAAGATGAAAATACGTCATTACGCGAGTATAGAACTCGGGAATTGAGTAACATTAGTACAAGGTATAGGCCAGGCCACCATATTCCCTGTTGATATAACAAAATTGGGTAGTCTTCGTAACAATACATCGATTGATTCCGTAACTTTATGATACCCGACATATTCACAGTAGAATGTCAATGAGCTCCAGGACTATATAGGACCTCATATTAAATATATATTTTATCTAATAGTTCGTTATATTTGGCTTGGGACTATTGGAAACAAATAGCACAAGATAGCACTATGCTTCTTTGTAGTTAGTCTGACTGTTCATGGTATTGAAGCATTGTTCGTTTAAAAATATTTTAGAAACATATGCTTCTTAATGGGTATCATCAAAGGTGAGGGAGCAACTTAAGTTTCTAATAACATCATTCGTATGGGTCGCCTACCTCTGTTTAGAATTCAAAGGGTTTCCCAAGACCTTTTTCGGTAACACATTAAGCCATCTAATTTAGTGACTTCAAAATATCTGGTTATATATTTTGTATGCAATGTGTCATTATATTTTTAAATATTATTTTTATAAGAAACAACATAAACAGCTACCTAATTGAGAATTTCCTGCTTTTCAAGTCGGGTAAAAATTACTCATGAGAAACAAGTTAAATGATACATAGTGGTAAAAATCAAATATAAGCAAACCAATGGGAATACCATTTTGTAATTGAACGTCCGTGACCTAGTAGGTAAAACTCAGGATGTACTTGTATCGAGTGATTTTGATGCGTCAATTTCAAATCCTAGGGTAGGCACGAACTTTTCTAAGCAAAATAAACAAGCTAAATCACAAACTAGGCTCGCTATGAAATAATATTCGCGCCATTCAGTTTGAAGCCCCACCCTTCAAACCGAATGGCGCGAATATTATTTAGCCGTTGTAACTATACTGAGGTCTTAGAACTTACATCTCAAGGTGGGTGACGCATTTGCGTTGTAGATGTATATGGGCTTCAGTAACCACTTAACACCAGGTGGGCTGTGAGCTCGTCCACCCATCTAAGCAATAAAAAAAACAAAAATAATAATAATAATTATACTCGCACAATAAAATTTTTGTTGATATGGCGTATCCTTCCTATTTCTGGCGAAAAACTTTGGCGCGTATTACATCTGCTATTATCAAGATGGGTGTCAATATTCAAGCTATGTCACTTAATACCCGACGGGTCGAGAGCTCGTCTGGTCTAGCATCTGCTGCAACAGAATGACTAAACGCATGGTTTTAGACATTACACATTGAACAGGAAAAAATGTTTACGGGAATTTTTGTCATTGGAGGTTTTTGTCAGAACGTTAGCTTGTGTCAGGCATATGTTGACTTCCTCGGGGTGGTGCCGCGAGTCTGACTGGCGTGTTGGACGCAACAACGACCCTAGCGGGTTCTGACCCCGGCTGGAGATCGGACGTCCGGTGAGAGAGTGCTAGGGGATTCGTTTGGTGGAGTAGGATCCTAAAAATTCTTTAGGCCCTCGGTCTGCTCCCAACATCTGTAGACCGTCATGTCTCACATTTCCCGCGTGCCCTTCAGGCGTAGAAATCGAATAAAAAATAAATAAATAATAAATAGGCGTAGAAATTCGTATCTAGCGATGCAACGGTGTTCCAGTCCCGCAGGCGGGTACCGATTTTTCTAATGAAATACGTACTTAACTTACTGACTTCCACGGTGAAGGAATAACATTTGTTAAAAAAAAGATATCTTGTAGGAGGCCCCCTGCCCGAAAAAAAGGCATCCGTTGGCTATGTAATCGGAAAAAATCTCCAAGCCGTTAAAACAGTTTTACCTAGTACATAATATTTCCTCCGGTTTTCGCGTGCCGTGGACTCAATTAAAAACTTCCCTTAAGATTTAATTTCTCGTATTTATTGTCATTAAAATTTAATTACACGTACGTCTGTAATCACGAAAATTGTGAAATATTCGGAACATCAACAATCATGTAAACTTGAATTACAAGTGGAATTTAAGTAGAAAAATTTTTAATGATTACAATTTTGATTTAAAAAAGTAATCCCTCATAAAATGAATGCTGTGAATATTAAATTAATATTGGTGGGCAGCGGCTTGGCTCTGCCCCTGGCATTGCTGAAGTCCATGGGCGACGGTAAACACTCACTATCAGGTGGGCCGTATGCTCGTCTGCCTACTAAGGCAATAAAAAAATAGTATTTAAAATGTGTAAATAGTATCTTCATTTGAGGTGATACCGTAGAGTGAAAGTAACGGTTTGGGGAGCATAAATAGGAAAATACAATAAACCGATGAGAAGGGAGGTGTTGATATCGGTAATTTTAGAAATCTCATGTCACCTAGCACATATGTTTATGTCTAACGTTTAATATCATATGCTATAATATTAACAGTAACAGTAACAATAACTAACATATTATTATGATTCAATAGTTCCAAGAATAAGTCCACGGAATCTCGCATTACGATTTCTTGGGAAAAAAAATCATAACTTCACATGTCAAATAAACATTTTTTTATGAGCAGTTGTAAAAAAAAAACCACTGCATATAGATATACCCGGAAATTTTAAGCATTTTCATTAGACAGGAATTAAAGGATAACAAATTTGTTGCCTAGTTTATTTATTTATTTAGCACGGACCGTGCCGTGACCGTGTGCATGTGAAAAGGACCTACGGGTACCGCGAGCCAGTATCAATTTCAACAAATACGTACATAAAATTGTTCACGAACATTCTATTTTTCGCAACGAAGGAATACTGTATTTTTTTTTGCCTAGATGTGTGGACGAGCTCACAGCCCACCTGGTGTTAAGTGGTTACTGGAACCCATAGACATCTACAACGTAAATGCGCCACACACCTTGAGATAGAAATTCTAAGGTCTCAGTATAGTTACAACGGCTGCCCCGTCCTTCAAACCGAAACGCATTACTGCTTCACGGCAGAAATAGGCGGGGCGGTGGTACCTACCCGTGCGGACTCACAAGAGGTCCTACCACCAGTAATTACGCAAATTATAATTTTGCGGGTTTGATTTTTATTACACGATGTTATTCCTTCACCGTGGAAGTCAATCGTGAACAACTGCTAAGTACGTATTTCATTAGAAAAATTGGTACCCGCCTGCGGGATTCGAACACGTTGCATCGCTACGAATGCACCGGACATCTAATCCTTTAGGCCACGACGACTTCAAAAATTGCAAAATTAGGCCCGCAAAAATGTCTTACAACAACAACTCTTAATTATTAAGGACTTACTAGTGAAATCTCTATCGAAAGCGGAAATAGAAGTATAAAAGGAAGAAGGAAGATACAGTTACACTTAATAGCTTGAAGTGTAGAAAGAAGGTTTAAAAATAATCTCTGCTATCTGCCTTCCGTAAATTTAAAACTATCATTGTAGGCCTTAGTAACACAGAACAAAATAACATTTATTACAAACTAGCTGACCCGGCAGACTTCGTAGTGCCTCAATCGATAAATAAAAGACCTAAACTTTTCTATAAAATAAACTTAAAACAAACAAAAGGAATCCGTCCGTCGGGGGACACATCAAAGGAAAAACAAAATTGTTATTTTTATTTAATTTCGAGTATTCATAATTTCATATTTTTTAACCTTTTAAACTTTCTCTGGACTTCCACAAATAATTCAAGACCAAAATTAGCCAAATCGGTCCAGCCGTTCTCGAGTTTTAGCGAGACTAACGAACAGCGATTCATTTTTATATATATAGATTAACAAAAGGACGTGTCAATCAAAAAAATTCAAACAAATAGAAACACAGATTATACAAAAAATACATTAATAAACATTACGTCAATAATGTTATTTTCGATGTTAATATTTCGTTTTTGTTCAAAAGGCATGCTGATTTCCTGCTTGTTCATCCTGGCTACGGTAGCAGTGTACGCGTGGCTACCAGAGCTACGGAACTTGCACGGCAGGGTGCTCATGGCGTACCTTCTCAGTCTGTTCGTCGGCTTCACGTTCCTGGCGACAATGCAAATACTGCTGACGATCAACAACATAACAGTGACGACATGCGTTTATTTCAGTGAGTATGATATAGTGGTAGTTATATTTTTCCAACAGGAAAGGCGAAGGTATCACACCATAGAGCCTAATTAATCTATACTGATATATAAATCTAGAGTGGTTTTTACGGATGATCCGTTATAACTATTGAACCATGCATCCGATTGACTTGAAACTTGGTATCCATGTAGAAAATGCATGTACTTAATGGACAGGCTAATATTTACATGAGAGTTGGACTCCCTACACCAGTTGCGGGGGCGTTAATGATGAGAATCTTTGTGGGGGTGACAAATAATAATGTTAATTTTAAATGCCCAGCGAAGCGGACGGGTACAGCTAGTCTTTTATATATTCTGTTATCTGAAAAATGATATGCATGAAATTAGGTGAGGCAGATTTATTTGAGACTGTAGGTTGAGGTGAAATTAAATGAACGGATTCTGTTTAAAACTCCTCTGTCACAAACGGAGAGCAATGCAGATTTACCGAAATTTGAAAAATATACATTAATCGTATTTCTGTAAATAAATAAAAAAACAACACAATGAGAACCTTATTCTTATTTAATAGAAGTCTGCAAATAATTACCTCAAGATTGAGCTCTTGATAATCAAACGACATTGACTTTTGTTTGAGACAGAGAAACGCCATAAAAACGTGTCGATGTCACAATGTTTTTTTAATTTCTAATCACGGACGGGGTCAGCTATAAATTAAAGGTTTTTTGTATCAATGTTCCGGAAGACAATCATCTTATACCTTTAAACGAGCAATTCTTGTATATTAATATATATGTAATCTGAATGTCGGAAACGGCTCCAACGATTTTCATAAAATTTACTATACAGGGGATTTCGGGGGCGATAAATCGATCTAGCTACGGTTTATTTTCAGAAAATGTTGTTTTATTCGTGTTTTCAGTAATCAACTCATCCCGACATCTATTGGCGAATAATAATACTATTTTTCTTGATTGAGGGCAACTAACCGCTTTAAAGAAAGAACAAGATGGCGTTATAAAAAAAACCGGTCATCGTCTAGTGTTCATTATACCAGTATTCAGCGCATAGTAAATTAAAGTTCACGCCAAATTCCTATGCAGCATTATAGCTGAACCGACCCCACGTAAAGTGGAATAAGGGCAAGAAGTAGGCAAGAGGAATTAGATGAACACAGCACCTGTCTCTTATTCATTATTGTACGCACTAAACATAGTCAAATGGCAAAGTTTAAAATACGAACAGACGAATTTTTGTTTGTGTTTACGTCGTAAATGATCCTTCACGTAAAATAGGGTCACCTGTGTGCGCATTTTAGCATGAAATTGGTAGCCACTAACGTCGTAATATCAAACGACATGATAAAACCTTCAATAACAAGATAAAGTCTAAATAAATTGTTTGCTAATGTTCACTGAGCAACAGTTTCAACGGTGTCCTCCTTCAAATGAGGTTTCGAAAGTCCTCAACCGTAAGCAGTGGCTTGTTGACTCCCATCCCATATTACATACAGATGCCAATTTTCCTACCCATGCTGATAGCCTCGCGAGGCTGTTTCAGCTTCTCCTTAACGTGTAGGTGAGCTCACGGGGCTCAAACCGGAGTGTTGCTAACACTGGCCCTAGCAAGAGCAGTGCTTCGCAGAATCTACCCTCGGATCGGAAACGCAACCCACTGAGAAGATCCGACGAGAAACTCAGTGGGCTGTGTCTATGGGTTGATTTACTGGTTGAGCCCTTCGAAGAGTTCGGAGAGGACGGTGACCGGTGCTTGAGGTACCTAAAAGCATCGTTAATGGGTCGGGAGGATCCGTAATTGCGTGTTTAGGGCAGATGCCATGAGCCTTAGGCCGTACATCAATATCGTGTTCAATTTCAGATGAGCCGTGTGCTCTTTTTTTCCCTACCTAATCGCTGTTAGCCTGGGGGACTATTCCAGGTGTGTTCGTAGGTAGATGAGCTCATGGGCTCAACTGAGAGAATTGCTAACACTAGCCCTAGCAAGAGCAGTGTTGAATCTTCATTGGATGGGAATCGCGACCCGCCGAGAAGTTCCGGCGAAAAACTGTGGGCTTAACTTGAATATTATCGAATCAACATACTACATATTTTATGATACTAGACGCATGTCTGGCTTTTAGTAAATCACTGACATTGCAGTGAGTACGTTCGAGGATTTTTGATAAATTACAATGAAGATTGCTGGAATTCGCGAAAAGCAATTATGGTTCAAAGCGAACAACAAAACTAAACGAATTCAACGGCTATCTTTATCACAATACATTTTAAGTATAATTCCATTGATATTTTTTTGGTTCGCAAAACTTGTTTAATGGTTTTCTTGAAGTCGTTTTGCTTTGTTTGCACGTGTTTGTGTGTGTGTGGTTTTTGTAGGTGCTAATGAAATACGTATTCAACAAATGTTCACGATTGACTTATACGGTGAAGGAATAATATCGTGTAATAAAAATGACTTCCACGGTCAAGGAATAATATCGTGTAATAAAAATCAAACCCGCAAAATTATAATTTTCTTACTGGTGATAGGACCTCTTGTGAGTCCGCACGGGTAGGTACCACCACTCTGCCTATTTCTGCCGTGAAGCAGTAATGCGTTTCGGTTTGAAGGGTGGGGCAGCCGTATGTAACTAAACTTGAGACCTTAGAACTGTTATCTCAAGGTGGGTGGCGCATTTACATTGTAGATATCTATGGGCTCCAGTAAACACTTGACACCAGGTGGGCTGGGAGATCGTGCACCCATCTAATCAATAAACAAAAGCGCTTATTAAATTGCAATGTTAAGGAATATCGATATGAACAAATGCAAATACAAAGCAACCGGTCCCAGGGCAGTGCGACTGACCCGTGTAAGATAAACAGAATATAAGTGGAAACACTAACTCAAATCGTTAAGAATGAAACATGTATACGGGGATATGTAAACAAGAAAACAGATTTAGAATTCTGAAGCCACATGCAGTTTGAACGAGTTGCAGGCCGTGTGGTCTCCCGTCCTCTTACAGGATGTTGAAAACTAGTTTATACAGGGTGTCCCATAATGCGCATATCAAACCAAAACGTGACTATAGTACCTTTTTCTATGAATCGATTATTCTAATAGAACACTACAGGTTATCGGCTTCATATACTCCTTATGGGACACCCTGTATTAAATATTATTACTCACCACAGTTTTCTTTTACTGGTAGTAGGAATTCTTGTGAGTCAGCACGGGTAGGTACCACCACTCTGCCTATTTCTGCCGTGAAGCAGTAATGCGTTTCGGTTTGAAGGGTGGGGTAGCCGTTGTAACTATACTGAGACCTTACAACTTATATCTCAAGGTGGGTGGCGCATTTACTTTGTAGATGTCTATGGGCTCCGGTAACCTAACACCAGGTGGGCTGTGAGCTCGTCAACCCATCTATGCAATAAATAAATAAAACCAAAAACCATTCAACGAGGTGTACTTTTAAATTATTATAATATGTTTATTGAAGAGCTTACATTAGTCGCTAAAGTTCGGTGACGTGTTCCATTGGTGTTCAATTTGTTTTGTCTAAGATCTCAGGAAGGTGATTAACCACGTATATGCTCTTAGCTTCGCTCCATATCTAAGGTATTAGAAAAAAAATTCGTAGACCATTATTGGCGGCTTACGAGCTATTCGATTACAAATCGTTTCTCTATGAATCATCAATCCGTACTGCCAACACAGTGTTAGAAATATGACTTTCACAATAGATGCGAGACAAGTTGTTTTGCAACTTGACATAACCTTCGAAATTTGCAAACTTTGGTAAGGTTCTTTCACTTGGCTTTATGTGAGGAAACACAATGCGTACTCTAAAAAAAAAAAAAATTTTAAATAGAGATTCAATTTGATTAACTGTTTTATTACCTACCTAATCTGATGATCTGATAAAATGATTGGTATTTTATTATACGTAACATATTGTGACTAAAAATACAAACTATTTCTGTGCTTGATATGAAGGAACAGCTGAAGCGAGACTCGTAAAAATAAACGTACTACAGTTAATTATTTAAAGTAACAAACAATTTTGTAATCTTTGGATCGTGTTTCAAATTTAGGTTTGTGTTTGAATATTACGAGTTTTTTTTTTTTGTTTTCATCAAAAGAGTAAACAATTTTTTTCTTAGCATTTGAGTGTGTATCTGCCATTGTATTCAGCATTGAATAATTATAAATAGACATGCTTTAATAAAAACCGACTTCAAATAGAAAAAAATAATAATTCCAAAACAAATTAATATACATTAAAAACAATATTAATCGAAATCGTTTGGCGTGATATTGAGTTATTCATCGATTTGTCGCGCACGTACTTAATGCAAATTTAAGACTTATATGATTTTCTCATGGATACCATTATCAGAACTGGACTAAATTGGAATGGGACCACACGGGAAGCGTCAGCTTTCTAATAAAAAAAGAAGCGTCAAAATCGATTCACCCAGTCAAAATTTATGAGGTAACAAACATAAAAAAAACTTGCAGTTGAATTGAAAACCTCCTCCTTTTTTGAGGTCAGTTAAAAATCGATTTTAATGAAACAATTTCATTCAATTTCAATTATATCGTTTTAGGGTCTAAATTAGTCGGGTATACTCGTATTTGCAGTCTTGGGAGATAGTGATATCACTATGATTCCAGTTTTTCTGCTTGCCACTAGAACTGACGATAGGAATTAGGGGGAGATTTGGGTAGGGTAATACTTGATTATTTATAGGTACGTGGCTTAATGGTTATGACGTCTGTTGTACGATAGCAAAACTCGAAGATGACGGACGAATAAAAAATCAAAGCTACATATTTTATATATTTATGCAATTACTAGAGGTCATTTTGTGAGCTAGGACGGGTCGGCACGAACATTCTGACTTTTGGTGTCGCGAAGCAGACGGACATTCCGATCGAGACTGCCACCACACATCTCAATAAGGTTCATTCATTAGCATTCACTTTTCTTTGTCTTCACCTTATCCCACTAGTTGGGGTCGGTACAGCGAATAGTTTTTAATCTATTCTTCTCTATCAGCCGTCATCAAAACACTCACTCCTCTTTCTTCCATATCGTCATTCACACACTCAATCCATGTCTTCTTCGGTCGTCGTCTTCCCCCTTTACCTTGCATTACCATTTCCATTACGTCTCCAAGTCACATGCATCTCCTCTCTACGCATCACATGTCCACACCACGCTAACCGTCTGCTCTTTAATGTATCAACCACTGGGGCTACTCTCACACTTCCTCTTCATTAACACTCACGTTTGGACATTTAAAGGCTCCGATAAACCCTTTTTAAACCCCAAATAAAATTTTAAACATTATCCTTTTGATTACAGCATTCGTGATCTACTATTCGTTGCTGGCGGCCTTCTTTTGGCTCAACGTCATGTGCTTCGACATCTGGTGGACTTTCAGGTATTTACTAATTTACTACTATATATTCATCAATTTTACGACTATAGTTCACGCTATATCTACCTATATGGTACTAAGATTCTGTAACACGCACCGTACTGAGGGTACAAAACAATTGAGCGATCTTGTAACATTGCAAAGACAAAACAATAAAGTACCATCTTATGGGGTGTTTGTCAACTGATTTTTGTTTATAAACAATATACTGTTTAGCGGGTCGTTATAATATTTTTCACGATCAATGAGTTTTCGATATTTCGGCTGTTGCAAAGGTCATAATCGCGGGTAGATTATGTTTGTTATGTAGGCAGCCATGTAAGTTAAAAACGATTGATTTTTCTTTATTTGTTTTGTTTAAAAATGAACTTTATTAATTATTATGGAAATGGTCCTTTTCTCAATATCAAATAAAAAGGTATTATATATTGTATGAAATGAATTTACTGAGAAGTTATTACAGTCGAATTTCGATCATCGATCGATTACTATTCTACTTCTTTACTAATCTATATATTAATACATGAAGCAAAACCTTTGTATCCCTTTTTACGAAAACTGCGCGGACAGAGGAGTATGAAATTTTCCACACTTATAGAGAATACAGAGAAGAAGTGCACAATGCTAATATTTTTTTCAAAATAATGCATAAAAGATACATTAAATCAATAAAGAAAACATTACACACACTACATACCATGTATTTGACGCACACACGCATGCATATTATTTATCGTCAAACTTTTGTTCTTGACGTCTGTTGTCAAATTGAGAATAGATTAAATATTTTTTGTCTTTGTTAATATTTTTTATAGTGTAGTCTTGGCGAAATTTGTGATTATAGAAATATAAAATACAATCATAATAGTGTACAAACTTACAATTCCAATTAATTATAGTCGAATTTCGACTACTGCTGGACCTCTAGTATATATTATTAGGCTTCACGTGTATGAAATGACTACGCTGTATAGGTTGGATAGCTTCGATGCCCTGACCCCTTTTTAGGTCACGTCATCAGTATGCTTAGTGCGAGTTTTTAACGTTCTCGATAGCGTAAAAGTTAACTCAAATTTATTTTTGTATGCAGTTGGAACAGCGCCCTTAGCGGCTATCCTAGGCAAACATTTCAACGTTAAAAAACTCGCACTATAAGCACACAGAACGCCTGTAGATTGAACTCTCGTCAGTTTTCGCAGAGCAACGACTATCAAATTGATATGAATATTAAATGAAAAAGAGTTCTTAAATATAATCAGCAGCTCGGCTTCAGCCGGCGACGATCAAGTCCCCAAAAACTTCTTTTTTGTAATATTCTAATACGATTTATGACAAGTAGAGCGGTCCACGGCCACGGAAAACGCATTTGAATTATCATAAATCATAGATTAAATAGAATATGCGCATCAATCTCGCGGGTTTTCTTTTTTATTTTTATTTTAAATCAAAATTATTTAGATATTTATGTTTGTTTGTACGTTCTTTAAGTTCGTGTGTCGTTCATTTACATTTGATTTTTTATACAGTTACAGTCAATAAAAGACGTAATAAGACGGTTGCTAAGCCATAACGAGAATGAACAATAAACTACTAAGCACTTGTCTCTTTTAATATTAGATCATTTATTTCCTTTTTTTTTCTACCTATGCTGAGCCTTGAGAGGCTATTTCAGCTTCGCCTTAACGTGTAGATGAGCTCACGGGGCTCAAACCGGAAGTGGTGCTAACACTGGCCCTAGCAAGTGCAGTGCTTCGCAAAATCTACCACCGGATCGGAACGCGACCTACTGAGAAGATCCGGCGAGATACTCAGTGGGCTGTGTGTGTCTATGGGTTAATTCGCTCATCGAGCCTTTCGTCGCAAGCGACGGGTTCGACGAGGAAATTTCCCATATATCTACAACCTTTAATTTACTAACATTACTCAAGCTGCTACAAAAAAAATATCTCATTTAGTGATTTCATATTACGTGACCGGCAATGTAATGCGAAGGTGTATCGCGGTCATCGCAGTTCGTTGACCTAGCGCGTCAGCTGCTTTTTTATTGTATGGTATTGTTTAATGCAAGTAATATTAGTTTAGAATACAATTTGGTAGGCAGCGGCTTGGCTCTGCCCCTGGCATTGCTGAAGTCCATGGGCGACGGTAACCACTCACCATCAGGTGGGCCGTAAGATCGTCTGCCAAAAAGGGCAATAAAAAAAAATTTGGGACGGAAAATATATATATTTACCAATTTTTTTTTATTGCTTATATGGGTGGATGAGCTCAGCTCACCTGGTGTTAAGTGGTTACTGGAGCCCGTGTACAAGGTAAATGCCGCCACCCACTTTAAGATATAAATTCTAAGGTCTCAGTATAGTTACAACGGCTGCCCCACCCTTCAAATCGAAACGTATTACTGCTTGACGGCAGAAATAGGCAGGGTGGTGGTACCTACCCGCGCGGACTCACAAGAGGTCCTACCACCAGTAAATACGCAAATTATAATTTTATTAAATTATAATATTACACGATGTTATTCCTTCACCGTGGAAGACAATCGTGAACATTTGTGAAGTTCGTATTTCATTAGAAAAATTAGTACCCGCCTGCGGGACTCGAACACCGTCGCATAGCTCGATACAAATGCACCGGGTGTCTTTTCTTTTAGGCCACGACGACTTCAATTTGATATTTTTACCTAAAAATACCAGTCTACCCTGTATTATAGAATAGTTTACCGTAGCGGAGTCTCGGCGGTCCGTGCTCGAATCGTGGTCGAGGCAGTTGGCCAACCCCACGTGGTCTACGGACCGTCGAGGCGGTTTACCCGGTCTTTGATAATTGGGTGAATCGTGGCGCAAGACGCCTCACCTTTCGTCTGGTGCAGGTGCTGACCGGGCACGGATGATTCGGGTAGTACTTGCACCGGATAGGAGCTGAGCCGACGACGAGGTGCCACCATTGTGGACACGACCTGGACACGGCGGAGCATACGCTCGCTGTCTGCCCTGCTTGAGAGGTGCAGCACCGTGTCCTGGTCGCAAAGATAGGACCGGACTTGTCGCTGCCTGGCGCCGTGGCGTCGATGCTTGGCGGCGACGAGTCCTGGAAAGCTATGCTCGACTTCTGCGAGTCCAACATCTCGCAGAAGGAGGCGACGGGGCGGGTGAGGCAAAGCTCTCCTCACTACACAGTAATCCGCCGCCGCCAAGCAGGGGGTCGAGACCGGGGTCCCATCCGTGACCCGGCCCCCTAAGAGCTTTGGGCTCCACCCGCTTTATGCGGGGAAGGACCCAGCCGTGGGGCGGGGTAATTTACACCACGCCCGTAATAGGAAGCCGGGTGATGGTAGACCGCGTTCCCCCGACCGCTCTGGGGGAAGGTACAGTGTGGCGCCATCAAGGTGCCCACCTTCCCGGCCCGTCGACCGTGGGAACCGGTGGTCGTTTCACCGGCGGCCGCCGGTCCGGCGTCTGGACGACGGCGGGATGGATGTAATATGCTCTGCGTAAACCCTGTCCCGCCGTCTCAATAACTCCGACTGGGGTCCGGCCCGGTCCGGGTTAGGGCGCCGGCTGTGAGCGGCAGGAGTTTTTAGTGAGGTTCAACTCCCTGCGCGGATGGGGATCCGACGATTTTCTCCTGTAGACAAAAAAAAAACCGTAGCGGAGGCACGTATACAATATTTTTTCCATCCCACACGATTAAATAATCTCTGATACTTCGTCATCGGTTAAATTTATAATATTTAAAGCGACGATAGTTCGGAATTAGTTTACAAATAAATCACTGTAAATTTGACAAAGTCTTGCGTCAATGTTTGACTAGAAAAATATTTCAGAATATTCTGCGCCAATTTTGATAGGTGATAATGTTATTTTAAAGCTTATTAACGCCTAGGTTAACGCTGTCTGACATTTCTTAATGAGTGTTGCGAAAACATTTGAAATAAGTTATATAAATAATTCGCAGACACACATTGGAAGTGAAAATTATAATTTGCGTAATTACTGGTGGTAGGAACTCTTGTGAGTCCGCGCGGGTAGGTACCACCGCCCTGCCTATTTCTGTCGTGAAGCAGTAATGCGTTTCCGTTAGAAGGGTGAGGCAGCCGTTGTAACTATACTTGAGACCTTAGAACTTATATGTCAAGGTGGGTGACGCATTTACGTTGTGGATGTCTATGGGCTCCAGTAACCACTTAACACCAGGTGGGCTGTGAGCTCGTCCACGCATCTACGATCTACACAGTAAAATGAGTACATAAGTTCATTTGATTTCCAAGCAAAAATATTCTGTTTAAAACATTTCCCTGATTCTTTTATACTTTTTATTCTGATTTTTTTTCTACCTATGCTGATAGCCTTGAGAGGCTGTTCAGGCCAGTGCCTTCAATTATTTTAGAGCAATACCAAAGATGCTAGCTTTCTAAGGCGCTAAGTATCACAGCTTAATAAGTTCATGTATTTCACTATCATTCACTACCCGCTCTTCAAGCTCGCTGTACATCTCCATTAAAATATATCAGAACAATATCAAGTGTTGGAGTTTTATTACCACGAGAAACTCCCTTATGTACCACAAGCCGGTACATANTCAATTATTTTAGAGCAATACCAAAGATGCTAGCTTTCTAAGGCGCTAAGTATCACAGCTTAATAAGTTCATGTATTTCACTATCATTCACTACCCGCTCTTCAAGCTCGCTGTACATCTCCATTAAAATATATCAGAACAATATCAAGTGTTGGAGTTTTATTACCACGAGAAACTCCCTTATGTACCACAAGCCGGTACAGAGGCTATTTCAGCTCCACCCTAACGCGTGTAGGTGAGCTCACGGGGCTCAAAGCGGAGTGATGCTAACACTAGCCCTAGCAAGAGCAGTGCCTTGCAAAATCTACCACCGGATCGGAAACGCGACCAACTGAGAAGATCCGGCGAGAAACTGAGTGGGCTGTGTCTATGGGTAAATTCGCTCGTCGAGCCCTTCGTCGCAAGCGACGGGTTCGGCGAGGACGGTGACCGGTGCTTGTGGTACCTAAAAGCACGTTAATGGATCGGGAGGGTCCGTAATGACGTGTTTAGGGCGACGTCGACCGTTTACATAAACGTACGTATTTACGTATGTAATTTCCAGCGGCCACGACAAGAGGGTTCTCATATCGTGCCGCCTTCTCAAAGTGAAAAATCTGTATTGAATGTTTGTAGAATAGGGATCGAAGCGCATAAAATAAAAGTTACACTGTCCCAAAATTTTCTGTTATAATAAAAAAAAATTAATTAACACTTTTATTACGCCTTGCTTGTTGTTTTTAACCGTCTTCTCCATCTTCCTTTTCTCTCGTTCTCTTCCCACTTTCTTTCCGTTTTTCTCACTAACATCTTAACGCTCCGTTTCAGACTCTTTTCATACGTTCCGTTCTTACCAATCCTACATGTTTTTTTGTCTTGTTATTTTTGGCGTTTACGAATACATTTCATTAAAAGCATTGAAAATATAATTCGGCTTCGCGTCCTCGAGTCGCAATGTACGAGCACGTAATAATTATATTTAATGATACACAAAAATAATTGACAGTCCGTTAGCCACGCAGAACTCACGCGAAATGTCCGATTTGAATAATTAAACGTCAGCTATCTCGTGACTTCAATTAATCGTTCGCATTGTTTGGGGTGGGGTAGCCGTTGTAACTATACTGAGACCNACCGGACCGAAGAGAATAGCCGCGGTCTTCCCCACGTTGACCGCGACCCTCCATCGGTCCAGCCACTGGGGCAGTAAGTCCAATAACCTCTGCATCCTCGAAATGGCCGCAGAGGGGAAGTTGGATGACGCGAAGTAGGCGCTGTCGTCGGCAAACAGCGCCAACTTCACGTCGGCTTCCCACGCTTCGAGGTTGCCCTTCTTCTCTTACTGCTTCACGGCAGAAATAGGCGGGGTGGTGGTACCTACCCGTGCGAACTCACAAGAGGTTCTACCACCAATATTAAACAGTGCGTTTCCAAAGATATTTTTGTCACGTACCATTTGACTCTTGAATGAATACCCCTTCATGCTATTTCCAGAGCGCTATTACATATTATTATCTGTCTCGAAACGAGGTTCTCGAAACGAGCTAGGAATTGGGGAAGGTGGAGGACCTCGATCCTCCCCTTCTCCCTCTTTTTCTCTGGAGGCGCCGGAGTCCGACATAACCCAGTCTGTTACCGGTCTCGACCGGGTGTCCGTAAACGGTAGGTAGCAACCTGGATTTATAAAAAAATGTTTTAACAAAACAATATTAACGCTATTGGTTCATAAATAAATTTTACAGCACCAATTATTCTATTAAAAGTTTTAACCATTAACTTTGTGTCAGGCGTTTTCATGGAAACCAAATAAAACAATGCTGTTTTGATAACCTACATATTTATTATTATTACATATTGAGTATTTATTTAAACTAGTGCTCACAATATAATGAGATTAAGATTTAGATTTATGTAAAATTTTGCATTCACTCTTTTTTGTTATTAAACTTTAAAAAAAAGACAATTTCCATATTTTTTTATTAATATAACTAAGTGCTTATAAGGCCTGAAGACTAAATAATTGACTAAATAAATAAAAATAGTTGACAAACAATGGATAGTATGGTACTTAACTATTTTGTCTTTGCCTATTTATATGTAATTTGGAATTATCTTCTTTAAAATTTGAACTTAATGATATCAAAACCAGCCAGATACAAATAGTATAGCCAAAGAGATTTTATTAAAAGCTCATACATACTATAATGCGAAAAGACTTTCCCCAACCTATTTATTATACCGTCGTCTCCATTGAAATATGCAAATTTTCAGTATCACCGCTGCCTGTTCTTGAAATCGGAATGCATTACTGCTTCAGGGCCAAAATAGGAAGTACTGTGTTACCGTACGGGCTCCCAATACGTACTTCTACCAATAAAAAAGTTTGAATTGTATTTTGTATTTTTGTCTTAAATGTATTTACAGTTTTTATAACTTTGAATTGTATGAGACCCATAGGCGAATTTATAGGCTACCACACATGTGCCTTAAGCCTTGTTCGGACTAAGCGAGTATTTTAGTCGAGTACCGAGTAATTTAGTAGCTAAATGTGTCTGAGCACCAAAAATTTAGTCGAGTAGGTTAGTAAATAATTTAGTCAAGTCAATCCATTTTGTCCTATTTTTTCGGGCGAGTAGCGAGTAGTTTAGCCACTAAATTACTCGGTACTCTTCGATCAACAGTTACTATTGTTGATCGAAGTCGGTACTCGACTAAAATACTCGCCTAGTCCGAACAAGGCTTTAGGGATTTTCGTCGCACTTCATATCGGAGACTAAGCTTGTCTGTAAAAACAGATTCAATCAATTCATGCCGTGAGAAGTGCTCCAACTTTAAACTGTTTTAAAAGAATGGTGAAGGAACACTACTTATCTGATTAGTGCCGTTTGTTATTATGTGTATGTAAGTATATTAGTATGTATTGTATGTAAGTATGTATATTGGTATATAAATGAATTAGTTATATATTTCACATTATATGTAAACGGTATAAAATATATCTTTATTATTTGTATATATTTTCTATAATAGTTTATTGTCTATAGTACACCGCAACATACCTGCTATATTTTTATATTTTCCAGAATTTCTGTAAATTAAACGGTTGTCTGGAAGATTTTTTTTATTGCTTAGATGGGTAGACGAGCTCACAATTCACCTGGTGTTAAGTGGTTACTAGAGCCCATAGACATCTACAACGTAAATGCGCCACCCACCTTGAGATATAAGTTCTAATATATAGTTACAACGGCTACCCGACCCTTCAAACCGAAACGCATTACTGCTTCACGGCAGAAATAGACAGGGTGGTGGTACCTACCCGTGCGGACTCACAAAAGATCCGACCACCAGTAATTACGCAAATTATAATTTTTGCGGGTTTGATTTTTATTACACGATGTTATTCCTTCACCGTGGAAGTCAATCGTGAACATTTGTTAAGTACATATATCATTAGAAAAATTGGTACCCGCCGGCGGGATTCGAACACCGTTGCATCGTTAGATACCAATGCAGCGGACGTCTTATCCTTTAGGCCACGACGACGACAGAATATAAATACTTATACAGATAACTTGTATTTTCTTTCAGCGGCAAACGTGGAAAATCTCTAGAGAAAATGTCACTGCGGACCCGCTTCGTTGCGTATTCTTTATACGCGTTTGGTATACCTACTGTGCTGACTGCTCTTCTTGTTGGATTGGAGTTCTCGGGTCTTCCGCCGCATCCCTTATTACCAATGATCCGGCAACAAGGATGTTTTATTTACGGTAATAACTTCATTTAACTATGTCACAGAATAGACCGATATTTTCTAAAAAATTTTTTTTATGTAGTGGCTTATAATTTGTGTAATTACTGGTGGTAGGACGTATTGTAAGTCCGCACGCGTAGGTACCACCACTCTGCCTATTTCTGCCGTGAAGCCGTAATGCGTTTTGGTTTGAACGGTGGGGTAGCCGTTGTAACTATACTGAGATCTTAGAAGTTATTTCTCAAGGTGGGTGGCACATTTACGTTGTAGATGTCTATGGACTCCAGTAACCATTTAACCAGGTGGACTGTAAGCTCGTTCGCCCATCTAAGCAATAAAAAAAAAAAAAAAAAACAGTGGGTGGGTAATCGTGCAAAGAGATTGCGTAGCACGAATCGAAGATAGTTTCGAGACGTCTTCACTCTTCCTAAGTCAGGCAACGAATGTGCTTTGATTCAACCCGAGCGATGACACATCGGCTCTGCCGAAGCAAACCACCCGAAGTGAGCCGATGTTTGTCGAGTAGTTGCGGCTCGCTTCCACTAAATGGCACGCTTTCGCTTCGTTAGTCCTGTCCGGATGCGACATTTAAGCGATAATTATATTCCAACCCGGTCATCGTTCTTGTCGAACCCGTCACTTGCGACCAAGGGCTCGGCGAGTAAATTAACCCACAGACACAGCCCGCTGAGTTTCTCGACGCGCCGGTCGCGTTTCCGATCCGGTGGTAGATTCTGCGAAGCACGGCTCTTGCTAGGGCTCGTGTTAGCAACGTCGTCAGGTTTGAGCCCCGTGAGCTCACTTACTAGTTAAGGTTACGCTGATATGGTCTCTGTAGACCATCAGCTCAGGTAGGAAAAAAAATGCTACGGCAGTCTCGCTCGGTATTTTTTCGGGCTGTAGATAGCACGTTACTTTTTAATCCGAATGTACTTTAGTCACTTAACTGAAAACGTGTCTTAATCCTTCGAGAATTAATCCTGGCCTGATACAGAGACTCAATACATTTATATCATTATCAAATGCCATCGTTCACCTACCATGAAAACTGAGTTCAGTAGTATCAGTATTTTAAAAATTATTTGGAAACCTTCTTTCAGGTACGAGTAAACTTATTTACCTGTATGGTCCGATTTCAATACTCTGCATCGCGAACATGACTTTCTTCGTGCTGACCGCCGTGAAGATAGCGCAGATTAAGAAGCAAACGTCGGTGCTCAAATCGAAAGACAGTTCCACGCACGATCAGCACCGGAATGATCGACAAAGGTAGTAACTATATCTATATTACTGGTGGTAGGACCTCTTGTGAGTCCGCGCGGGTAGGTACCACCGCCCTGTCTATTTCTGCCGTGAAGCAGTAATGCGTTTCGGTTTGAAGGGTGGGGCAGCCGTTGTAACTATACTGAGATCTTAGAACTTATATCTCAAGGTGGGTGGCGCATTTACGTTTTAGATGTCCATGGGCTCCAGTAACCACTTAACACCAAGTGGGCTGTGAGCTCGTCCACACATCTAAGCAATAAAAAAAATACAAAAAAAAATATACTAGCGACCCGCCCTCGCTCTGCTTCGGAAACTGTAATTTATTATTGATTTCTCCACTATTTAATGGATGTTATCATACATATAAACCTTCCACTTCAATCACTCTATCTATTAAAAAAACCGCATCAAAATCCGTTGCGTAGTTTTAAAGATTTAAGCATACATAAGGACAGACAGATATAGGGACAGAGAAAGCGACTTTGTTGTATAATAAGTAGTGATAATGATCTGGGGTATTTCAGAATGAATAAACAATAAAATACTTCATTGTGTTTTCTGTGATATAACAAGGAAACTAAATAGGAAAGGAAATGAAATAAAAAATTTAAATTAATATTATTTGTCAACAGTGTAGCCTTGGTGAAATCTGTCAACATAGAAGTAAAGTCTTTGACAATAGAACCATAATAATGTTCAAACTTATAATTTAAATTAGTAATTGTAGTCTAATTTCGACTACCAGGGGACCACTCACAAGAGGTCCCACCGCCAGTAAAAAGCCTGGGTAAGACACATATTCATACATATGATAAAACTTTTGTTAATCTTTCAGGCTGCTCCTTTACATCAAGTTGCTTGCGGTGATGGGTGTTAGCTGGATCCTAGAGGTAGTCAGCGCTATATACCCAGAAGCCGAAGATATCTGGAAATTTACAGACGCCTACAACGTCCTTATCGGATTAATCATCTTCATCATTTTCGTCTGCAAGAGAAAAATCTTCAGATTGATCAAGAAGAGGTTCGTTGTATGAAAAAATTTGATGAGGCTGATATAGGAATATAACGATTGCATTTATATCGATAATTTTTTTCATTTAAGTAGAATGTTAGTTCTAAGTTTCACATAAAAATAATTATTTTATATTCAGGATTAAGCAGAAGTTCCGACGATCGAACAATGAGAGCAGAGAGTTAAAGGAGATAGTCGATAAGAGAATGAGACGCTGGCAAAATAATTCGAACCAAAGAGCCAGCTTAGAAACTATCAGAACCTCAATCGGTGTCGACTCTGATGCTACCGTTAGAAACACGACAAATGTATGATTCACTGATTTTAAAAAAACAATATAGAGATGTAACAAGAGCATTCCAAAAATACATCCACACATCAAAGTTAACAAATAATGTTCATTCCCGGAATTTGTGGAGCAATCGAAAAATTGTAACCCTTTAAATGCCGCTTGAGAATGTGACAAGAAATTTCTCTAACCGGCTTAAAAAGGTACAAAATATACCCTTTATTATGGGATCGGGTACCGTAATGGTTGGAAAGACTAACGCTAAACTAATTATTGTAAATAAATTTAATCACTGGAAATTAGGGATTAGAAGGTTTTGTAACAATAAATTCTATAGCATGGATTGAAGCGCACAATGATTTACATCGCACCATTGATTAACATTGGTTTCTTTGGGTTTTATTAGCTATCAACCATCGAAATCCATAGCATTCGGTTCGCAAAATACACCAATTATTAAAATTCATTTAGTGTTCCTGTCTGATATTTCTATACCAATTATTTGGGAACGACATTGAAAACCAATTAGTGTACTGAATGGAATGCCATTAGAAAAGTGTGATGTTAGTAATTAAACAATTTAAATTAATCAGGTAAAAGAGTTTCTAGATCGTCAGTTGGTTGATAATCAGAAAATATTTTTGTTAAGTACAGCTATGAACTACGGTTTTGTTACGTTTTCCGAAAGTTTATTCACACAACCATTTACTATTCTATATCATAGCAGTAAAATATTTTCTTTGATTTTCGCGAAAAATTGTATGAAAATGGTAGTGCAAGGTAAAGGGGGAAGAGGTCGACCAAAGAAGACATGGATGGAGTGTGTGAATGACGATATGAGAGTGAGAGGAGTGAGTGTTGAGATAACGGCTGATGGAAGAGAATTGAAGAGAAAAATTAGCTGTGCCGACCCCACCTAGTGGTATAAGGTGGAGAAAAAGAACAAGAGAAACATAATTAAAACTATATTTTCATCTTGTATATTTATATACTTTCACTTAGGTATATGTTATAGTTTATACTTTCACGTATTATTATTTTCAGAATAAATCCTAATGCGTTAGTTATGAAGCTTTACTATTCATTACCCATCTGGGCGTAGCTGGTATAGCTCCTTAGGCTACCAGGGAATTGGTAGGAAAAAAAATATATTCACAACAATTCTCAAGCTACGTATGAAAATCAAATAGGACGCAACGAAGCCATTATGGCGTTTTGTTTTATCATCGATTTAAAATGCAATTTTACCGCTGAGAAAAATTATTAACAAACTGAACGATTGATTTTTCCAAATCACAATTTTAAATGGATTAGAAAAAAAAAACATAACTATATTTTAATACACGCACGTTAAATATATAGTAAATATTCAAATACTCAAGTAAAATCTTCATTGCTTCATGCCAGTTTGTGTAGACAAACAACCTGATATCTATCTAGCAGTCTATTATAATTTTTTTCTAGAAGTGCTAAGACCCGCATACAAATATCTGAATATTTTGAATATAATGAGTCGATGCTGGAAGTCAATAACCCGGAAAACAGGATTTCCAATATCTACCGTCAAGCCAGCACGTGCATTTTCTGAATGCAAGGAGGAAGCAAATTAAGTTGCTTTAAATTTGGCTCTCCTATGGAATTTATACTTAACTTTTTCAGAATGGAATGATCAAGGCCAGAAAGAGATCTATAAGAAGTACTTATTTGCGTAATTAGAACAATGTAATATGATGGAAATGCTCGTAGAAACAGCTACCAGTTTAATTGAGTTAAAAATCATAGGCTAAAACTAAATTTTGATGGAGAAAATTAGCCGTAAATTTTGAGATTGTACACAGGCCACTTGTAAACGATCGTAAACAAAGATCACATTTGTTCGTTAAGTATAATTTTCGCAATGACTGAAGCAATGGGAACGTGCTTTATGATTATTACTATCGATAAGTGCTTTGACCAACCAACTATTTTAATTATTTGTCGACAAAAATACGTACGAAACAATGAGTGTAGGTCAAAAAAACAGAACAAAATTGAATTCCAAATGTATTGGTATTCTTGCGATATTGTATCATTCTGAACGTAATATAAAACTTCTTTGAGGTTTCGCATCTAAATATTATATCGTATAGTATGCTAGATTACGAGTATGCCACATTACGATTGTAACTGAATTATTAATTAAAGGCTCAACTTACACAACGATCCAATAGAAGACGACGAAGAAGAAGCCGTAATACAAAAGAAAACGTATGTTCAATAATATAAACCAGAGATGTGTGACTAATTACGTTACTAACTATAGCTTTCAATGTTAGCAGACGCAAAAAGTCAAACCGTATACATGTTCCAGATTAAAAACAACTAATTTGAAAAGAAATGTTACAACATTACAAAGAAATTTAAACAAAAAAAGCAATAGGAAATGGAAATCTACGTTGTCATGACATGAGCCATATTGAACCGTTAAAACTCATGAGAACAATATCAAGAGCACAAATATTTTAAAATATGTTAACACACTTAATATGTTTTCAATGTCCTATGACTTAACTAATTCTTCCTTGCCAAGCAGCACAAGAAATAGGATCGATTAGAATGATGAAAAAACTAAACTTGAAGACGGTTAAATGGCTTCAATTGACGTTTACATAGGGCCGGTTTTATCTATCCCAACAATTTAGAAATTTTCTTTTTTTTTGTGAAGGAAATATTACTGATGGCCCGAAAGCCTTTCCAGTTTCACCAGGACGATAATTAAAACAGAAAATAAAACCACATAATTTTCATGGGTATTTTACATTTCTCAATTGTCATGCTACTAGATTCTGAATCGTAATATCCCAGTCTGACTATAGACAGAGACGACGAAGCCAGCAAAGCGTCTACGTGACTTTAAGCTTTTGCAATGCAGTATGCCTGCGTTTTGTCGTTTTAAATTACTAATCACACGTCGAGCTGCTTGTGGTTTAGTGACGAATAACATTATGAATCATGCTTGTCTTCAGTGTGAGTGCTCTTGCGTGTGCACAAAGCGTGTAATGTAACCCACTATTTATAATAATTGATTTATAGACACCTTTTTTTTTATTTTTTTTTTATTGCTTAGATGGGGTACGAGCTCACAGCCCACCTGGTATTAAGTGGTTACTGGAGCCCATAGACATCTACAACGTAAATGTGCCACCCACCTTGAGATATAAGTTCTAAGGTCTCAGTATAGTTACAACGGCTACCCCACCCTTCAAACCGAAACGCATTACTGCTTCACGGCAGAAATAGGCGGGGTGGTGGTACCTACCCGTGCGGACTCACAAGAGGTCCTACCACCAGTGAACTCACAAGAGGTCCTACCACCAGACCTATCATCATCATCATCATCATCATGGTTCCAAGCCGGTTTCGGCAACGGCGACCAAAATTTTCTGTTCAATAACTTAAAAGCTAATGTCCGCGCCTCTCATGCGCTCTAATATGGCTATGGTAGCCTATCTTGTTCTTAAACGTGCGCAAACAGAAGCTACACGTAAGAACACCACCCACGAAGTTGTAAAAAATCATGTAAACACCTATACTGATCTAGTAGCGGCTTGCCTCATTGCTGACGTCCATGGGCGACGGTAATCACTCGCCATCAGTTGGGTCGTATGCTCGACTCGCCTACTAAGGCAATAAAAAAATGTGGGTGGAACTTTTTTGGGTAGAATTTTTGTGGCTATAAATGGTAAAGCTTGCTCCAGCCTTTTTGAATAGACAGTAGGAATGGGCAGGGAAAGTGAACAAAAACAACAGCGCATGACATTAATATTCGTAATTCGCAGATAATTATTAGGAAATGTACTGCAAATACCTTTTACATAAGGTTTCTATTTAATTATTGTGTAAATGGGTCAATGAGTTCAAGGTGGGTGGCGCATTTTTGACAAGGTGGGTGGCGCATTTACGTCGTAGATGTCTATGGGCTCCAGTAACCATTTAACACCAGGTGGTCTGTGAGCTCGTCTACCCATCTAAGCAATAAAAAATAAATAAAAATAAAAACAACTCATCTGGTATTAAGTCGTTACCGCCATAGACGTCATAACGTGACTGTCACTTTGAGATATGCGAAGTCTCAGTTTATTGCATAAGGGCTGCCCCACCCTTCAAAACAGAGGTTTGATTTCTTTGTTGAAATATGTACTTGCTATTTAAGGCTATAAAAAATATTATTATTATGTAGTCATTTATACCGATGGTATTACTCGCACGAGTTGGAAACCACCATTTCTGCCGCATAGAAGGTTTACTCCCAGATTCAACGCATAGGATAATGGTGGTAGGACCTCTTGTGAGTCCGCGCGGGTAGGTACCACCGCCCTGCCTATCTCTGCCGTGAAGCAGTAATTCGTTTCGGTTTGAAGGGTGGGATAGCCGTTGTAACTATACTGAGACCTTAGAACTTATATCTCAAGGTGGGTGGCGCATTTACGTCGTGGATGTCTATGGGCTCCAGTAACCACTAACACCAGGTGGGCTGTGAGCTCGTCCACCAATCTAAGCAATAAAAAAATATATATACATATATATATTTAAGTACTGCTTAGTCTTAACTTTTGCACTAAGCTCAAGATCGCCTGCGCGACCTATTTAAAAATACCAAATATAAATCGCTCGAAAAATTACTCAACTGATTTAATAAATCGAATGAAATTGATTGGATACATTAGTGGTCACAACACTAGATATTAATTCCCATAATAGTCAACAACGTTTTCCGCCATTCTTTTATGAGCAATGTTTAATTAAAATAATTGATAATTGTACACGTTTGTTTGTTCGACGATTTTAGGAATACGGTTTTTTTCCGGGAACTTGTGTTTAATTACGAAAACTTCCGTTTCGTATTCAAATATCAAATGAACCGGCAAAACTTCATCACGACTAAAAGCGTTTTTTTTTTTTTTTAAGGCATTTTATGACCTGGTAACTAAGATCTTTAAGTCATGTCTTATTTTAATTTATATTCTTATTTTTATGAAAGATGATAATATGGAGTGAAATGAAATTAAATGAAGATGATTAATTTGAGACATTAATCAACTGGGATGAAATTAAATGAAATGAGATGAGTGGATATGGGATGAAATACAATCTCAGTAAAATGGTGGTAATTTACTGAGATTTTTTCAGTGGACTTTTTGGAGGATCCCGAGAAGTTACGTCCAGCGGCTTTGTTTCGTTTTCCCACATTTGTGCACTTTCACAGATATTACTAAACAGTTAATAACCACCATTATTACACATTTAAACCAGAAGAAACACTAAATAGACAAAATAAAACAAATCACGCAACTTCACTCCTCGCGTTCACGCCAAAAGTTTCACTAAAAACGTATTTTTACAATGTACACACAGAGTAGATTATGCATTACACCAAAATAAATACAAATGCAAAACATTAGATACAAATTACAATGGGCGATCTTGGCTAAGAGCGATCTTCTAGACAATCATCAGGGGGATAAGAATCATTTTAGAAAAGAAATTAAACGCGGCGTACTTATCGATTGAATAAAAAGTTTATTATTTAATATTAATAATACAATGATAATATTGCTACTTTACACATAAAGAATGAATAAACGATTTACATAATTACCTATGAAACACAAATGTAATTTTTCTTTAAAGTAATAACAACACGTTTGTGGTCATACATATATTATATGTATATGTATCTTGCTTTTATCCGTGTAATGTTTAAGCTATCAATTAATAAAAGTTGTGCTAAATAAAATAAAATAAATATTTATCAAAGAAAATATAATTTCAAAGCGTTGTGTTCCACGTCATTAAATTTTAACTAATTTTTAACACAACAATGTCTATTTTAATAATTTATATATGACTAATGTATTATAAGTTTCGCATTTCCTCAATCCGATGTTTGCACGATTGAATGGGAGACTATTTTTTTTTGTTAATAATTATTTATATGCATTTGTACAGATATAAACAGCTACGTGGCGATCCAATGTCCAGGACACAGACCACAACCTCTAGGACCCTCTCTACTCGCGAGGACGTAGCGATGACTTCGATCAAGAGCAAGTGAATATAACCAGTCTACTCCAAGTCACATTCATTTATGGCTCTTCTCTATTTGAATAATTCAAAGTCCGTTGCCATGGTGATCGCCGAGCTGTTGCCATAGAGAATTAAAATGCTAGTATAATTCACGAATTATCCTAGTACGATTCATCTTTTGCTTCAGTGGTTATTCCGGTGTTCTCATCATAAGAAACATTAATATGATGTTACGATTTTTCTCTATCGATTTAGAAGCTAGTCAGAATAGCCTCCACGTGAACTAATTATGATCAGGCAGGCTGTAACAATGTTTAAATCTTTTTGTACTTAACACGCATAGAAATAAAAAAGACTATACAAAAACTAAGAACCTGAGAGGCAGCTGAAAGATTAATTAAATGTACAAGCGTCATAAATAATCCTTTTAATAAAATATTTCGGGATGATCGAAAGAATTTATTATAATTGGAACGATTTGCCTATGGACAATTTTTTAATCGTGGATTCGGAGAAACATCGCGTGTTTAATTATTAAAAAAAAAGTTAATTTAAATTAGACGGTGTGGTAAAATTTAATAATACATTATTATTAATATTACGCACTTATTGCACAGTTTTGTTATTTAAGATATATATGTAGTTGCTTTAGCTCACTCAGTCTTATTCCACTTGGTTTTTTAAACTATAAATATAAATGTACCTAGATTATTTAAGAATTTATTAATAGTTAGGAATACTCATGCAAAATTATATTTGCAGTTTCCAATTTTACCAAAGGCTTTTCCGTAGTTATTCTCCTATAATATATAATTTTCAAATACACAATTATATGTTGTCAATAAAAATAAATCTTTGCATAGATTGTACTCACTATTTTTAATGTTTCATCTCTCACACACAGAATACTTATTTAAAAGCGGTGAAAATTGGGAATAGTAGAAGAGTTCTATGTATTTTCCATTATTAGACATGTTCGAACACGGCCAAAAGATTCAAAAACCTCAAGAACTAATAGAATATTGAGTGAAGGTAACTAGAAAATAAATTTGTTCCTCAAAAAAGAGTCCAAATGTTGTACAGTTGAAATTCATACCAATGCGTGTGCATAAATTACAAAAAACAAAAGACTACCTTCATATTGTGTCTTCGAAAAACTTTTTAACAGAAAAAGTACTACATACTTGATATAAAATCATGGTTAACCTTTGTTAAAAAGAGTTGTATCGAAAAATAAAGCTGTTTCTTTAAATTAGTTAGGAATGGGTTGGAGTAAGATTAAATTGTGTTAAACATAACTGCTAATGAATTATAAATCATTACTTAGATAACGACTCTTTGAAAAACGAAATACACGGCGCAAATTTTGAGGAAAACTTAATGTGAACATTTAAATGTTTCAAAGTTCTATTTTTAATTTTATATTCACGAAAGAGGTTTATAGCGTTTTTAAATGAGAATTTTAAACTTCCATTCGTTACACTTCCTAGAAGTTAAACAAAGAATTAACATTTTTCATTTATGTTTAGATAACGCCTTAATTATACTCCCAGTATAGCATAGTTCATCAAGTACACAGTAAAATGTTGGGTGCCCAAAAAATCTTTGAAATATATCATCATTTTAAGCGCGATGTAAGTTCCGAGGTCGTTGACCTATGTCGATGAAAATACAACAAAATCTTTCTCATTCCGTAAAATTGCTGCAGTCTTATTTATAGGTACCTATATGATTTATTGTATTTACTATGCTCATTATAAATACCATAAAACATAATATGGTATTTAAAAGAAATTATTAAAACCGTATTTTCCATACCCATCCTGTGTGTTGAACACAATTTTCATAATCAATATTTAAGAATTCTAACCTCAAAGTATCTTAGGGACCAGTATTTAATTTAGTAATATTATGATGTTAAAAGATGTAATCTCTAGTCTTTTATGTGTGTATGTGTCTTTATGTTATTTGTAGACCTATGTTTTGTATTAATCGTGATGTTTGATAACTGTTTACGTGAAAAATATTGTGTTTTTAAAACGCTTTCTTATCTAAGTACATTATCAGAATGTAAGATTATTTTAAATGAAATTCTAATATAAATGTATATTATAATAAATAAAAACGACATTAAGTACCTCCTTGTAGCTGTTTTATTGTCACTTCGTTAAAATAATCAATTTATTATGTTGAGTGAGGTGAAAAGAACATTGGTAAAAAAAAACAATAAAACAATGCATCAAAACAATTTATTCTCGTATTTTAGCAAAATAACATCGAAACTATATAAAAAATGGCTTTATTAACTATTAATAACTCATACAAAAATCGAATTATATTAATCAGCTTCAATCCCAATTCTATGAATTAAAAAAAAGCGGTATTTAGAATATATTAATTTACTGGTAACTCATAAATTACTTCTCGGGGGTAACGCCGGCTTAGTGTGATATGTAATCCAATAATAGCTAGATATCGGCCAAATTTTAATTTGCGTAATTACTGGTGGTAGGAAGTTTTGTGAGTCCGCACGGGTAGGTACCACCACCCTGCATATTTCTGCCGTGAAGCAGTAATGCGTTTCGGTTTGAAAGGTAGGGCAACAGTTGTACTGTAAAAACGGAAACCTTAGAACTCATATCTCAAGGTAGGTGGCGCCATTTACGTTGTAGATGTCTATGGGCTCTGGTATCCACTTAACACCAGGTGGGCCGTGAGCTCGTCCACCCACACAAGGAATTAAAAAAAACGTGTGGCACTCGGGGACTACCGCCGTAAAGCTATTGCATAGCATTTTTTGTCAACTTACGGAATTATAAATAGACAATAATAATTTAATATTAAAACAATAATAATACTACGCTATATTTACAAACATTAACCAAAGCAAAACATTAACTGTTCACACTCATAAGCTAGACTGCGTGAGAGAGAGATGGGCAGAATTTTCATGATGCTCATGCGGTGCGACGTCACGCCGCGCGCTTATTTACAAACACTACACAAGCGCAACGTGTGAATGTGTTTGAACGCGAGCTACACGGTAGGCGGAGTGGGGGGTGTTAGGTTTTATTTTCGTTACAGAATTTCTTGATTCGGTCATCGCGCTCAAAGCCCGCGATAAAAGCTATGCAATAGCTTAAAAATCCTGCTTATTTTTGTTCTTTAAACAGGCATCCTAGTTTTTAGAGTGGTATATTGTTGCATATTCAAAATCTTGAAATTTGACCTCATCTCTTAAGTTGCGTCCAGTAATACACAAGGTGACCGGTGTGTTCGTTTATATAGCATATAAGAAATTATAGTTAGAAACTTTATTATAATTAATATACAGCCTTTTTACGATAATTTGATGCAAAAAAAAAACAACCTCATAATTGCAATAAGCATTGTGCACTTCTTCTCTATATTCTCTATAAGTGTGGAAAATTTCATACTCCTCCGTCCGCGCAATTTTCGTAAAAAGAGATACAAAGTTTTTGCTTCACGTATTAATATATAGATTGTCTAGGATATTTCTGTTGTCTAAGATATTTCAGTAGTTACTTTAAAACGAAACAAAATTCGGGCAACAAGTTGAGATTTTAACCTCATATCTCGGAGTGAGTGGCTGTATTCAAGTTGACAGGCTTATGAGCTCTGGTAACCGCTTAGCATCGAAAAAGTCGTGAAATTGTTAACAAATATAGTGTTTTAAAAAACATTTAAAAATAAACATACAGGTCGGTATGTCTGTTGGAAATCGATACGGCAGATGTTACGCGCGGAGTTATTTATTAGTTATCTCTTTGTCTGGGTGCTTAGCATATTACTATTTGTATAGATTTAAACGTTTATATATATATATGTATTTATATCAGTCTCTGGCTACCATAGTACAGGGAATACTAGGTTGGGACTAGACAGCTGTGTGATGAGAAGCTTTTTTTTCTTTTATTCATTGATTGGGTGAACAAGTTCCCGTTCCAGCTGGAGTTATATGGTCATCGGAGCTTGTAGACATAACGACCGCCGCAGCTCACCTTAAGGCATGAGGTTTAAGTCTCAATTACATTGTACTGCCTCGTCCTTCAAACTGCAGCGCGGAACTGCTTTGGGCAAATGTAGGCGAAGACCTGTGGCGGGTACCCATCATACAACACAAAAATATTTCCGGTAACCGTACTCGTCGAACTCGACAAAGAGGTCGACGTGCAACCTAATCCATGCATCAGCCCGCTGAGTTGATCTTCTCAGCGGGTCGCGATTCCGATCCGGTGGTAGATTCATTCGCGAAGCAATTACTCTTGAGTTGTTAGATCTGTTTCGGAGGCACTCGGGCAGTTGATAGCAAATTCCACCCCTCCGGGCTGAGCCTTTGCTCACCTGTCCTGGTGAAACTTAAAAGCCACCAGTAATCGTCGAATCATTAAAAAAAAAATATTTGACAGATGCCTGAATCTCGCTTACGATATTTTGAAGATAAATTTGCATGTTTACAAGTTCCGGACAACAACATTCGGATCGTCGGCCTACCGAGAAATATCCCACGCTCGGTGGAAGATCTTCCCTCAGTCGTTAAACCTCCAAAAGACCGAACACTCGTGCGGACTTGCAGTACGTCCTACCAGTGAGTGTGCTTAGTGCGAGTTTTTTAACTTTCTCGATAGCGTAAAAGTTAACCCAATTTTGTATGCAGTTGGAATAGCGCCCCTAGCGGCAAACGATCCCATTCGATACAAATATGAGCTAACTTTTACGCTATCGAGAACGTTAAAAAACTCGCACTAAGCACACTGAACAAATTATCATTATTGTTTCCGAGGTTAGCATTATTGAGAATGATAATTGAAGGATTTGCGGTAATTAATAAGTAGTATGTGTGACACCTCCGTTTGAGATAACGTTGACGTCATCTTCATTACGTTTCCTCTTATAAAATACGCACTACAATTCCCATAACCGCTAATACAATTCTAAGCCATTCGAGAGTCTGTGGTTGCGCCCTTGTTGTAACGTTTCTGTGAACTGTGTAGGTTCATATTACAGTTTTTCCGAATACTGAAACATTCTTGATTCAATAATATAAAAAGGGGCGTTTCAGGTATATAGTTTTAATGGCGTTGAATGATAAAATTTATTGGTTTTATAAATTACTAGCCGTATTCGTCCGATTTGCTGGGCATTTCAAATTAACATTATTATTTATTCTCATTATTATTAGGGAGTCCAACACTCATGTAAATATTAGCCTATCCATTAAGTACATTTATTTTCTTCGTGGATACCAAGTTTCAAGTCAATTGGATGCGTCGTCCCGTAGCTATAACGGAACATCTGTAAAAACCACCGTAGATTTATATATTAGTATAGATTAGAAACTGATAACCAGGAACAATATCATACAAAAGCTAACAGGGACAACGTGGGGAGCCTCGGCCAGCTGTCTGAGGACATCCGCCCTGGCTCTGGTATATACGACGGCAGAATACTGCGCCCCTGCATGGTTAAACAGCTCCCACACTACTGTTGTCGATACGCAACTAAACCACACCATGCGCCTAATCACGGGGTGCTTAAAACCAACCCCTCTGCACTGGCTTCCGGCTCTGAGCAGCATTGCCCCCCCCCCCACCTTCGCCGCACCCACCACCTATACGCAGAGATACAAAAGGCGCTTAGACAACCCGACTTGCCTATCAACAGGGACCTAGCCAACTTCAAACCGACGAGATTGAAGTCACGAACCCACCGGCATTACAGGCACACCAAGCACATTCCAATTGGAACACAAACGAGGCCTGGGTTAAAGAATGGTCAGCCAGATGTGTTCCACCTGAACTGCTCGAGCTGAATCCACACTCCTGCCCACCTGGTTTCAAAGAAAAACGCCCAATCTGGTACATGCTTAACCACCTGAGAACGGGAGTTGGTCACTGTAACCAACTGCGGAAGAGATAGGGCTGGACGGAAAACGAAAGCTGTGAACGCGGATGCCCAGAGCAAACTGTACGCCACATTGTCATGGAATGCACGCAGCACGCAGGCCAAGTGGAAGATCTCAAAAATGTAGCGAAATAATATATCGATTATTTCACAAACTGTAAATTTAAATTATAACCACGCAGTGTAAACGAATACCATACGATAAATAAGTAGATTTATAAATTATATATATATTACAGAGGCCTGTAGCTGGAAATAGGCCTGCCTCCCCAAGGCTCCAATGACCAATCCTTTGCAGCACGCAACCGGCAGATTACGTTACGTGGCAGCGGTTTCGTACATTCTTCAACCCTGAATCCTGGGAATCAAACCCAAGCCTTACAGTAATTAAATAATAAATATCAGAACTACTAGCCATTGGACCGAGCTACTAGCCATTTATGGTAATTTTTAACCGACTTCAAAAAAGGAGGAGGTTCTCAATTCGACTGTATGTTTTTTTTTTTATGTTTGTTACCACATAACTTTTGACTGGGTGATTCGATTTTGATAATTCTTTTTTATTATGAAGCTGACGCTTCCGGTGTGGTCCCATTTTGTCCAGTTCTGATAATGGTATTCATGAGAAAACCACATAGAAGTACGTGCGCGACAAATAGATGAATAACTCATTAATTCAATATCACGCCAACCGATTTCGATGATTATCGTTTTTAGTGTATAATATACTAGCTGACCCGGCGAACTTTGTTCCGCCTTAGAGACAATAAATGAGCAGATTTTTTATTCTATCAAGGTCAATTTTTTATTTTGTTAATTAATGTAAATTAAAACAGCAAGTATTTTAATGATTCTTTATTGGCCAGTTATTTTAGTGCATGGGTGCTCTGTTTAGTGAAGCACCTTGTGTTAGACGACATTTTTCGTTTTATTATCAGGTGCAAGAACAAATAACGCAGATGGTCCTCCGACCCGTGAACATGCAACATATAATTGACCATGGGAAAAACATGGATTTTCTAGATTCAGACCGCAAACTTTATTTTTTGGCGTTATGTTATGGTCGTGGCGAATGCAAGACGGATCGCAAATTGAAGTCGCTTAAACTCAAAAGAGAAAAAGATCCCAGGAGATCTACATGGATAACAGACCAAACATGGAACCTAATCCAGCGCAAGAAAGATGTCAAAGTCAGAGCGAGAAAGTCAGAGGCAAGCGGCCAAGAGGCAGGAACCCGACCCGTTGGACGGACCAGATTTGTGCAGCCCTGGGTACCACAGTGCACGATGCTCTGCACTCAGCTGCAGATAGGAACAGATGACGGTGCATTATAAAAAATAAACTGTTTCAAGGCCATGACCACGACCCTCAGTAATGAGGAAACCGACGCAAGGAGAAGGAGGAAATTCAAACGGCATGTCGGTTGGGATCATCGGGATCCTTGGAATGAGAACTTCCTCACCTTCGAATTTTCCTTTGAGTATCGTCGCGTAAGTCACATTGTTCATCAATTTCCATAACACCAAACGCGTTCCGTTGCACAGTTTTGGTTGGTTTATGTTTCATAGCATGATTACTACGGAGCCAACCTTTAGTCGTAAATTGTGTGGTGGTAAGCTCAGCACATCCGAGCAGTTTAAAAATTCAATTGGATTGTTGGTGGCTTCATCTTCATTCGTTACACAATCAATTAATTTGAAAGAATGCAGTTTACCAATGACCTATTCTGAATTATGAAGCTTAAGTCATCTACATCATTATTATTAGCCGCCAAAATTGCTCGCTCACTCAATCAATCATTATTTTTGTGGTTAGTAACGATGTTTGGGAATACTTTGTTGCTGAGTTCATATTTTGATGAGACAAAGTTACAGAAATTCTGAGGAAATGAAATCAATCCGCTCGATTCGTCGACAGGTACTCGACGATTACCGATAGTCAGTAATTGCTCAGAGAAATCTTCAGCAGATGTATCGTTCAGCAATGCAACTCTCATGTTTGTTGTCAGCTGAAGTTTCTTCACATAGCGCCATAGATTCGATAATTTGAGGCAAGCGTTTATTTCGTCTGCAGCAGTTGATCTTGGAATTACTGGCAGTGTTTGGCGAAAATCTCCAGACAGTAAAATCATTGCGCCTCCAAAACATCTCGAGTCATTGCGTAGATCTTTCAATGTTCGGTGAAGTGCTTCCAGTGTAGCATTGTGCATTCATCCCAGATGATGATTTTCGATGCTGATAAAACATTGGCCATTGCGGTGTGTTTTGAAATATTACATGTTCTAACAATGTGGCTGCTATTCCAGTAGAAGCAACTGCAACCGCAATATTGGATCTGGCACGAACAGTGGCTAAAACTACTGACATGAGGAATGTCTTACCAGTTCCACCAGGGGCATCCAGGTAATATAAGCCACCATTTCCACCATCAATTGCCTTCATGAATGTATCATAAACTTCCTTTTGTTGGCGATTCAACAAGGGGTACATTCGTTTGAACTATTAAATCTAATTCCTGGTAAAATATTATTATTTTTCCTTTATAACATTAATATTCTTTAAAAACGCCCTGTATTCTTTCTTCAATAACAATTTGAGCGAGTACTACAAACATACGATATTGGGTTTTTTTTAGTTTTTTCAGTCGTTTTGATAACGATAACGAATTTGGTTTTTGTCGGACGCAATTTTTTATTTATTTTTATTGCATGGATGGCTGGAGGAGCTCCCAGCCCTGGTGTTAAATGGTTACTGGGGCCCATAGACATCTACGACGTAAATGCGTCACCCACCTTGAGATATAATAACAGAATGATTGAAAATTCTTTCATTCCATGCTTCGACACAAATGCGCGTACACAATTTAATGAAAATTTCGAACACAACAATTAAATATAACCCGTAGTAATCTTTGGTCCAATAATAACGCTGTTCACACACAATATGAGTAACGACAGGCGGTTAGTACTATTTTGACTTCGCACTGAATATGATGTTGGTTAAAGTTTTGCTTCTATTTTCAATAACTTTGTCGTTTCGTTCAGTGGACTGTTTCGCTAACAAACTCAGTGAATCGGATATATGTAAAAATAAAATATGCATACCCAAATGCTGTGGTTTAGATAAATACGTGCACGGTAGAGATAGCAAGTGCGCCTACACCGATTTGAAGGATGCATTGAATTTTTCTAAAGTACCTGTCTACAAAGACGACTTAACAACGGTGGTAACAACGCTGACTGATCCGAGGTTCCATATGGTCGGGAATGTTTTCGAAGATGATGAATTCAAAAGTCTCGCCTACGACTTAAGTCGCACACGGATCTACAACTTTTTTTTATCTGAGGTAATTTATATTTTAATTAATAATATCACTAGTGGTAGGACCTCTTGGGAGTCCGCACGGGTAGGTACCCACCACCCCGCCTATTTCCGCCGTGAAGCAGTAATGCGTTTCGGTTCGAAGGGTGGGGTAGCCGTTGTAACTATACTGAGACCGTAGAACTTATGTGTCGAGTTGGGTGGCGCATTTACGTTGTAGATGTCTATGGGCTCCAGTAATCACTTAACACCAAGTGAGCTGTGAGCTCGTCCACCCATCTAAGCAATAAAAAAAAATGTATTATTTAAAAATAATAACTACTAATAGTAATAATAAATAATTGGAAACAAATCACCCACGGTCATCCGGCCCCAAAAGAGAATTCTTTGTGCTATGGGTACCAGAATCTGACACAGATAGTTATGTTTCATTATATACTTAAATAAGTAATAAACACGCAGACAAAGAGCAAATAAACCTGTTTATCATACAAATGTTTGCCTGATGTGGGGATCGAGCCCACGAACCCCGACGGCGCAACAGTTAAGGGAACTAACTACTGCACCACCGAATCAGTCAGTCAGACATTATTGATGAGAAAAAAAATTGAAGGCACATTCAGTAATTACTTTAGTTCGTGATGCTATGGTTGATATTGGTAGGATATGATTGGTGTGGCAGACTCATGCAATGTAACTAAATAACGTACCAATATTGTTTTAATTCGACTGTTAGTTATTAAATAGTTTTGTTAAAATATATTATTAGAGGTTAAATTATGAAATTGCCGATTTGTATTGAAAAATTGAAATTTGTTTTTCTTTTTCATTTAGCATTTTATTTAATCAAAATATCTATCATTATTATTTATTATTATTGCTACCATCTAATAGGAATGTCATTTATGCCCTTGCGATAGAACTCTGGTGATCTATATTCTACAAACTGTGTGAAAGCATTTTGTACTACCTCCTGGGAAGATAACTTTTTATCACGTAAAAAATTGTCCAAATCAAGAAAAAGCTGGTAGTTCGTTGGAGCAAGGTCTGGCGAATACGGAGGGTGACGAATGGTTTCTAATTGCAGTCCCTGTAGAGTTAAAATGGTTTCTCGTGCTGTATGAAATGGTCTCGCGTTATCATGGAGCAATAATTGTGAATATCGATTCATGAGTCGGGGCTGTTTCACTGCAAGTTTTGCTATCATTCGGAGTTCGGCACAGTAGACATCTGCCGTTATTGCTTGACCAGATCGAAGAAAGCTATAGTGAATAACACCATGTTGAGACCACCAAACAGTTACCATTCGCTTTTTATTGGTAAGCTTTGCTTGAGGACAGTGTTGCGGCGTTTGACTTGGGGTCAGCCATTGCATTTTTCGCTTACGGTACGAATAAGAATTCCGACGCGGGCGGAATTCGTATTCAAAAATCACTCGAATTTTCGAAGTATTCATCTTTCTTTTCTAAGCTGAATAAAAAAACAACTGAAAGTCTATCGAATATTGCACATTTTTTAAAAGAAGGACCTCATAGGTACCATTTGAAATAAGTTTCACTCAAAAATCTCAGACCATGAGGGTTCTTTGTCATACGAAGTACATATTACAATAAAACGGCAATTTCATACTTTAATCCCTATTATTTGAAAAACTGCACGTAGAAAATATTGATTTGACAAGGACTTAAATGTAGAAAAACTGATAAACTAAAAAAAGTTTTTGAAAAACGAATGTTAAGATTGAACTAATTCATTTATAAAAAAAATACGTAGGTTTTCGCCATAAGACTCCGAGCCAAGTCCGGCGGTGATTGCAACGCTCTCTTCATTAATAACCCCTTGTTTTCAATGATATCGCCGTAAGAGACGGCGAAAATGTCCAGCGCCCCTCAGGTGTCCTCACGAAAAGCATACAGCTCAGCGAAAACTAACGTTAACCGACACCCATAACTTTGCGACAGCGTTGGTACCAACCGATACAGGCTCACATCATAACTATCAGATTGGTATATAGAAAATATTAAATGATAGCCATCGCTTCTAAATAGATAAATATACTCTAAAAGTTTAAAAGGCTATTTCAAAAGCTACAAATCCCACTCTGGTTTAATTAATTTGTTTATGAACTAATTAAAATACATCGAATATAAATTCCATGGAACATCGGAGGTTTTCGTGTTGCAATAAAGTAATAATTGTATTTAATTTGTAATATTTTCCTTTTAATATCGCAGTGAAGGAATACCTACGAACGCTAAAGCCATAGTGTGCTGTTGGTTTGGACACGTATGCCTTATCCTTATGGCCTATGGTTATGTTCAAGTTGTAATGGCATAACCTAGCGTAGTACATTGAATTATTTCTTTATTCTTTATTTGTACACACTGTTAATAAAATACAGTAATTGGGATAAGATATAAAAAATGGCGAGCTTAACTCCAATTGAGTTATCTACCAGCTAACCGTTCTCAAAGAAGGAAAGCTTTACATTAGTGGGTAGATGAGTACAATCTAATTAGCAATAAAAATAACAAAAATAAACACTAATACATAATATCAAACTATATACATACACAATTACATACATAAATAACAATTATGTTAATTTTTGTCGCCTTTCATTGCGTACCGCGACCCTTCTTGTGCACTCGTTGACGGGACCGTTTAAAGATGCCTTTATCTGATCAGTCCATCGTAACGGTGATCTGCTACGTGGTCTTGTACTCTCTATTATATCATTTTCCTACCCTTCTCCCAGTCCCCTGTGGTCGGCGCAACATGTTTTCTCCTTCCATTCTCCTCAATCATATAACATTTCTTCACTCACTCCCCTCTTACACATATCGTCTTTCACGCAATTCATCCATTTCTTCTTAGGGCTACCTCTTCCTCTATATCCTTCCACATTTATAGTTAACACTCTCTTACCAGCCTCATTTTCATTTCCTCTCATCACATGTCTATACCATCCCAAACGCGCACTACTCAGCTTCTCTGTCATAGGTGCCACTTTCAGACTTCTTCTAACATATTCATCCCATTCTATCCATTCTCGTTACTCCACACATCCATCGTAACATTCGCAATATTCCCAGTACCCTCTATCATAATATAATAGAAATATAAATACGTACATACATATATTATCATTAGAAAAATTGGTACCTTTTTTTTTTTTTTTTTCGTGTAGAGGGCCGAACCTCCTACGAGGTCTCCGCGCAAAAGGGGCGCGCGGGGTATGTGAGACTCAACGATCTGCATGGTGTTGTGAGCAGACCGCGGGCCCAAGGATTTTAGGACCCACCCACTAAACGACTCCCCTGCACTCTTACACCCGACGTCCGATCCCCTCCGAGGTCAGAACCCGGATGAGGTAGGGGGGCTACCGCGGTCCACACTACAACCAGACGGCGCGGCTCACCCCAAGGACGCCCAGCCGACGGAGCCCTCGAGGCGAATCGAAGGCTCTGAAACATCGGCCGTCTCGGTGGAAAAAAATTGGTACCTGCCAGCGGGATTTTTTTTATTGCTTAGATGGGTGGACGAGCTCACAGCCCACCTGGTGTTAAGTGGTTACTGGAGCCCATAGACATCTATAACTTAAATGCGCCACCCACCTTGAGATATAAGTGCTATATAGTCAAGTATAGTTACAACGGCCGCCCCATCCTTGAAACCGAAACGCATTACTGCTTCACGGCAGAAATGGGCGGGGTGGTGGTACCTACGCTTGCGGACTCACAAGAGATCCTACCACCAGTAATTACGCTAATTATAATTTATACGGGTTTGATTTTATTACACGATGTTATTCCTTCATCGTGGAAGTCAATGGTGAATATTTGTTGATTACGTATTTCATTACAAAAATTGGTACCCGCCTGAGATTTGAACACCGGTGCACCGCTCAACACGAATGCACCGGAAATCTTATCTTTAGGCCACGACGACTTCGGAGATTCGTAGTAGAACCGTGATGACCGACATAGACCGAGACATTGTGAGGTCAAAATGGCAGTGAGCAGGGCACATTTCTCGAAGAACAAATTACCGCTGGAGTCAAAAAAGTTTCGATCAAAGAACGGAAGACACAGCGTGGTTAGGCTTCTCCCAAGGTAGAGCAAACAGTTTTTAGTTTGCGATAATCCGTTGAACGCGACTGGTCAGCTAACCGACAGTGGACGTTAGCTAGTGACGATGGTTTAATTTTCATATACTGTTTGTTTCAGCTTAGTTTATTTTAATATGAAATGTTCTTTTCTTCTTATTATTTTGCTTCCATTTTTATTTGAGTTCGTTAACGTTTTAGATTTCGATATTTCTATTTTTATTTTATTTATATATTGATTTCTTACAATTCCTAATTATTATCGTATTGGCATAGCATAGCATTGTTATTCACGAAGTATTTTCCTGTAATCGAAAGAATAGACGTCACGTCATGGCTTATGTGAGTGTGGTGTTCACTTACGCGGTCTACACACACATAGAGACCCTCCAATCCCTATAATCCCGATTATGCAGGCTGGCCGTTGGAGCTCCGTGGTTCGTGAGGAACGTCGGCCGCACCGATCCGCAAACACACGAAGTCAGCGTCGGAACGGTACTTCGGTAGGGGTTGGGTCATAATAATCACCTTATCGTTGTCGCCGCTGACTACTCCCCGAATCCTGATCACACAGGAGCCAGTCACCGTCGACGTCCTAGACACGTCCTTACAATCTTCAATCCACTTCATCCATCAATGGGATTCCTAAAAAGAAATACTAAGGGATTTATGTCCTCAAACACTAAAATAATATTATATAACTCGCTGGTTCGCAGTCAACTTGAGTTCGCATCAGTAGTTTGTAATGGGTCCCCATTACGCTACTTACTCGCAGCGTATTGAGAGCGTACAGCGTGCATTCACTAGGCACTTGGCATTCCATTCTTCTAGCATATCTTACCGTACCACATATGATCTACGTCTTAAATATTTTAAAATGATATCGCTCGGCAACCGTCGTAGAATAATTAATATCATGTTCCTAAAAAAACTAATTTCCGGAAGCATAGATTGTAGCCACTTACTTCAGAAAATCAACTTTAGCGTTCCATACCACTGCCCACGGCATCCTATTACTGAAATTTTCCATATTCCCGCAAGTAGAACAAACCTCCTTAGATATTCCCCTTTATCAAAGATTTGTGGTGAATATAACCAAATATGTGCATTAATTGACGGCATTGACATTTTTAACGACACGTGTCCTGGTCTCAAAAACAAACTAGTATCCAAGTTCCTTTGCTTATAATTGATGAGAGAATGTCATTCTGATTACATTGCNACAGTGACTATTTGTAATTAATAAAAGTAAAATAGTTTTTTTTTTCAATATTTATTTCATGTTTCATTTTCTCCATTCATTCATCAGATAATTTATCGATAAAGAATATCGATTTTATCAAGCACTAGCGTGTATGAACATTTTTATTGCCTTTTTGCGTGTGTGAGTGTGTATGCCTACGGGTGTTTTGTGCTAGTTTGCGAACGAATATCTGTCCTGAGATTTATGTGTGGGTGTTTTTGTTGTGTGCGAAATACTTGTAATCACAGTGTGTGTATGTGTAGAAATTAAAATAGTGGGGATGAAGCGGCGACACTGGTTCTAATACAAAATTAGAGCAAAGGCCTTTCCAACCTTATTTATCTATTCCGTGATTTGTACCAAGCGATGTCATTATGTCATGATTTAAATTACGTACCAGTTAGGTATTTAAATAATATGTATCTAACACGCATCGCTGTGGTAGTTTTTAAAGCATGCGCTCCTAACTGAAACCCATCTTAGGGCGCTTTAAAATATGTACTCTTGCTGAGTAATATTGACTCAAGTCATATGATTCTGTCTTCATCAAATGTCATGTGTATATTTGTTACGGTAAATGTACACTGTTGGGAAATGTACACTTTTACCGGTAAATGTGCACATTTGCCAAAAAGTTAGGTATATGTGAACTGAATATAATGTACCTGTAATGTAATGTAAGCCTGTAATGTAAACGGCCGTCTGGTGTAGTGGTAAGTGACATGGTCACTACACAAGGGGGTCGCGGGTTCGAATCCCGCCAAGGGAAGATATTTGTATGATAAATATAAATGTCTTTTCCAGGGTTATGGATGTATATTAAATATATGTATGTGTATAATAAAAATCTTACATTTATATCCGTTATCTGATACCTGTAACACAAGTTCTTTACGAACTTATCACGGGACCAGTTATCGTGGCGTGATTGTTAGTAAAAAAAAAAAAAACCTATATGTACATTTCCTGGCAAATCTGTACTCTTGCCTTCACGTTTTGGTAAATATATACTCTTAGCTTCATGTTTTAAGAAAAGTTGGAATACAAATAAATTAATAATGTTGTCGCAGTAAAAAAATATTGATTTAAATAAACATAATACAAAGGGCTTAAATAACGAAAATTATTAAAAAAAAAATTTAAATGACAAACAAAACATACTTTTCTTTGCTTAATATATAATATGTCGTAGGTTAGGTTAGGTTGTAGAGGTGCATTATATTACTAGCACTTGCGATTTTGTATACCATGCTCACATTTACCAAAACGACATGGTCATTGTGAATTCAATGTACATTTTCCTTCTTTGAAATTGTATATGTTAGTTGAATGCACATTACCCAAACGAGGAGGCAAATATGCACATTTGCAGGAAAATGTGTACATTTGTCGCAATACATATCGACGCTTGAAAGGCAAACGTGATTAAGCGACAATGCGTAAACTTTACAGTAGACTAATTTAAAGTTGAAATACCTGAAAACAAATCTTATTTTAACGAATCCAGCTGTAGTAGAATCGTAAATAGTAGCTGTAGGATTTAAATGATTTTAATAGACCTAGAAATATATTTTTTTTGCGCATCGAATATGGTTATTGCCTATCATTTATGTACAAAGCAGTTATTGTCGCTTAGTCACTTTTGCCTTTCAAGCGTCGATATCTACTTTTACCGTAACATATTCACTCTCACTCGCTCAAAGGGCTTGAAATGTCAATTCGAGGCTGATTACGATTCTTTTTGAAGCCTCTACTTTGAAGTAATGAAATGTGCGCTAAAATATTTATTGTCTAGGGTATTATTGCGTACATTCACATTAAGGTTCAAGCTTCCACCATTTGACCTCGAGATGCGCAATTCAAATTATCGAACTTATATTTTTTCCGAATGGATCTTTGAGATTTTTGGCTTTCTCTACATGTAACATTCAAAGAACTCTCTGAAAAATTGATTTCGATGCCCTTTTTTTCAGACAGGTGTGCTCTACCTGGAGAAATCAAACTTTTACTTACGATGGACACCAAGGAACACTTCGAGATACTGCGTTGACTACAGAAAAGTGAAAAGCAAAAACGCCTCTGTGGCCTGGGAGGCACAATATCGTTTCTTTACTGTTATGGATCCTGTAACTCAACCCGAAACCCAAACACTTTACAGAACTGGTAAGTACCAAAATGCTATGCTGTAACGTATTACGAGTTCTTTTCATAATTAGTTTTTGCCAGTGATATTCAATGAAAAAATCATGTTAAGAACCCTTCCTTGCTTATTATTTTTGAGAGTTGTGGATATATGACATTCTCACAGACGTTTAAGCCCTCATTGATGCATCCAATAATCCAATGCGTCTATTTACCGGGACTTATCGCCATAAAACCAACGGATAGAAAAGTCCTGGACGTGACGATTTTTTTTGCTTGAAATTACAAACGGGTATAGTGATTGGTGTGATACAATATAATATAACCTCATGTTCATAAGCCGATTTTGCTACGAAACATAAATAAAAAGCTGAATTTCTTTGGACTCCAGATTTTTTATTGCCCTTGTAGGCAGACGGGCACACAGCCCACCTGATGGTGAGTGGTTACCATCGCCATGGGTTTCAGCAATGCCAGAGACAGTCAAGCCGCTGCCTACCGTTAAGTACTCTCCACAAGCCTCGTTTGAAGAAGGACATGTCATGGCGCATAGAGATCTCCTAACAACAGATATTCCGTAACATATATTGAGAATTAAAAAATCTGATGTTTAATTCTGATATTTAATTTATTATAAATTTATGAAAAGCCTAAATAATATTGTAGTGCGTTCGATTCCTGAAAATCTTAATAAATATTAAAATATTTTTAAACTGTTTTCAGCGCTGATGATCTCAAGTTTGTTTCTATTAATTGTGCTGTTGGTCTACGCGATACTTCCAGAGCTCAGGAACTTGGGTGGTTTGATTCTGATGGCATATGTAGGGAGTCTATTGTGCGCTTTCTTTTTGCTGTCTATCATACTGCTCGATATCAACTACAAAACAAACACTTGCATTGGAAGTAGTAAGTAAAATCTATAAAAACTTATATTCGAATATCACTTAATTGGCATTTTGCATATTTTTTATTAATTTCCCACGTGCCATTATTAAATTTTAATATTCACTATTTTAAGAGAGCTATGGATTATCAGTGGTGTTCATCTGTGTTACGTTGCCCCGCGAGCCGTATCAAACTATTTATATACAAATTAATACTTCATAATACTCCATAAGTCTGTGTTTTTACTGACGGTTGATAGAGGAAAATGGATTAAAGACGATTCGCTGTACCGACCCCAACAAGTGAGATAAGGTGGAGACAAAGAAAAGTGAATGCTAATGAATGAACCTTATTGAGATGTGTAGTGGCAGTCTCGATCGGAATGTTCGTCTGCTTCGCGACAGCAAAAGTCAGAATGTTCGTGCCGACCCGTCCTAACTCACAAAATGACCTCTAGTAATTGCATAAATAAATAAAATATGTAGCTTTGATTTTTTATTCGTCCGTCAGCACACGTTAGCTACGAGTTTTGCTAATGTACAACAGATGTCTTAGCTGCTGGTAGGGCCTCTTGTAAGTCCGCACTGGTAGGTACCACCACCCTGCCTATTTCTGCCGTGAAGCAGTAATGCGTTTCGGTTTGAAGGGTGAGGTAGCCGCTGTAACTATACTGAGACCTTAGAACTTATATCTCAAGGTGGGTGGCGCATTTACGTTGTAGATGCCTATGGGCTCCAGTAACCACTTAACACTAGGTGGGCTGTGAGCTCGTCCACCCATCTAAGCAATAAAAAAAAACGTACCTAAGGCTACAGATTTTGACTTTGAGCTGAATCCAATAGAGGCAAAAATTATTAGCTTAAGAGTTTGGTTTATCGCTGTCATTTTGTGTGCGTACCTGATAAACACAGGGGAATATTCAACATCGAACCTGGAACGTTTAATGCACAATTTTTACATTTAAATCTCTTTACCACAATCTCTGTCTCAAGAAAACAAACATAAGCTTAAGCTAAACAACTAAGCTATTTTTTTTTATTGCCCCTGTAGGCAGACGAGCACATGGCCCACCTGATGGTGAGTGGTTACCGTCGCCCATGGACTTCAGCAATGACAGGAGCAGAGCCAAGCCATTGCCTACCGCTATTTACTTAGCTGTCGTTTATTCGCCAAATATTGACCGATTACTAGAGAATGATTAAACACTTGGTCAACAATAAGTTTGAAGGAAGAATGGATGCAAATAAAAACGACTCTGGGCAGTAACTATTTCGCTCCCCCTAATATTATATATACAGTAGAAGATCCCCTAAACGAGAGCAGAAAGATGTCCTCGAACAGGAGATGACGGGACATCGTAAGATGCTTCAAATCTACCTCCAATACTACATGACGAACACGATCACTCCGCCAAGAGTGATCGTTTTCGTCATCTACCGTCGCCCATGGACTTCAGCAATGCCAGGGGCAAAGCCAAGCCACTGCCTACCGCTTAATACTCTCCACAAGCCTCGTTTGAAGAAGGACATGTCATAGCGCTCAGGAAACACCGTGGAGGGGAGCTCATTCCATAGCTGGATGGTACGTGGCAAGAAAGACCTCTGGAATCGCACTGTGGATGACCGCAGTGGCTCCATGTAGCATGGATGAACTCTACTCCGATGGCGGGCGGTGCGATGGTAAAAACGAAATGACGGTATCATCCCGAACGGTTCCTCAGAGCGCTCCCCACATAATAATTGTAGCCACATAATATGTCGGTCAGTGGCACAGTGAAGTGCGTGGCTCAGTCTCATGACCAGATACTCAGACACTTGGTGACTCCATCTTTCTCGGCTCCGACCTCTGGATCGTCTTCAATAAATTCAAAAATTGTTTCAGCTATGGTGATATACTACAGTCTAATAGCAAGTTTTTGTTGGATGAACATCATGTCATACGACATTTGGTGGACATTTAGGTGAGATCAATAGTACATATTATAGTAGTAGTATTATGATCGTACTATAACGAGGTATAAAATGCTATTTGGTTTAAACGACATTTTTTTAACTCTATAGGAGAGCCATTTAAAGTTTAAATTTGGAAAAAATATCTGTACTATCTATACTAATATTATAAAGATATATTATATAATGTTATAAAGAGGAAAGATTTGTTTGTTTGTTTGTATTGAATAGGCTCCGAAACTACTGAACCGATTTGAAAAAATCTTTCACTGTTTGGAAGCTACACTATTCCCGAGTGACATAAGCTACAATATTTTTTGAAAAAAATTAGGTATCCTTACTAAAACTCCAATAATGTAACCCAAGGTGTAAAAAAATTACCTAAATTATTCTTTAAATCGCGTGCCCTGCGAAAACTATTGATGATAGAATAAAATAATGTACTACGACTTTGTAGAACACATTATTATTTACAAAAAGTGTTGCGACAGCATATGTCTAACTATTGTAGTTATGCTGCAATAAGTGTTCTTTTATTTAAAACAAATAAAACAACGTCAAATATCGTTGAAATTTTTGTTAAAGACCCGAGCGGAGCCGGAGCCGGCCGCTTGCCATAAAATAAAACCTCTTCGGCTATTTGAATAGGGTAAACAATAGTAAACATAATTGAAGTTCATTCAAAACATCGAATTGTTGATACTAATACAAAAATAAAACGGACCTTTCATTACAAAGATAATTGTCGCGAAACGTCACTAAACCAAACAACCTTTTACCCCTCAAATTATATAAGCTATAGACAATAAGCAACGTGGATGCGAAGCCTAAGTAAACGGCTTAACAACATTCATTTACTGAACTGCAAGCACAAATACTCATTGTTTTCCAAAACTATTTATAGTGAACATTGGCGAAGACATGTTATGAATGAATGCCGCCCTTTTTTCTCCCATCTAATCGGTGGCAGCCTAAGAGGTTATTCCAACTACACACGGCTCGGTAGGTGCATTCCCTAACCCATGAATCAGCTCGCTGAGTTTCTCGCCGGATCTTCTCAGCGGGTCGCGATTCCGATCCGGTAGTAGATTCATTCGCGAAGCAGCTGCTCTTGAGCTGTTAGGTCTCCTTCGGAGGCGCTCGGATAGCTGTTAGCAAATCCCACCCCTCCTGGCTGAGCCTTTGCTCGCCCACCTGTCCTGGTGAAACTGGAAAGGCCTCCGGGCCACCAGTAATTCTTCAATCATAATAAATAAAAAAAAAGGTGCATTCCCGATCCTGCGGACAGAATGGAAAGCAGTCGACGTCGCCCAAAACACGTCATTTCGGATCCTCCCGATCCACTAACGGTGCTTTTAGGTACCTCAAGCACCGCTCATCGTTCTCGTCGATCCTGTCGCTTACGACGAAGGGCTCGACGAGTAAATTAACCCACAGACCCAGCGCACTGAGTTTCTCGCCGGATCTTCTCAGCGGGTCGCGATTCCGATCCGGTAGTAGATTCATTCGCGAAGCAGCTGCTCTTGAGCTGTTAGGTCTCCTTCGGAGGCGCTCGGATAGCTGTTAGCAAATCCCACCCCTCCTGGCTGAGCCTTTGCTCGCCCACCTGTCCTGGTGAAACTGGAAAGGCCTCCGGGCCACCAGTAATTCTTCAATCATAATAAATAAAAAAAAAGGTGCATTCCCGATCCTGCGGACAGAATGGAAAGCAGTCGACGTCGCCCAAAACACGTCATTTCGGATCCTCCCGATCCACTAACGGTGCTTTTAGGTACCTCAAGCACCGCTCATCGTTCTCGTCGATCCTGTCGCTTACGACGAAGGGCTCGACGAGTAAATTAACCCACAGACCCAGCGCACTGAGTTTCTCGCCGGATCTTCTCAGTGGGTCGCGTTTTCGATCCGGTGGTAGATTCTGCGAAGCCCGGCTCTTGCTAAGATTCGTGTTAGCAAGGTCGTCAGATTTGAGCCCCGTGAGCTCACCTACTAGTTAAGGTTACGCTGAAATAGCCTCTCAAGGCTATCAGCTTAGGTAGGAAAAAAATGGTAGGTGAGCTCACGGTGCTAAGCCTGAGAGGACTTGCTAACACTAGACCTAGCACGTGAATAGCGACACCCCAATTGAACTATAAGATCGATATCTCAACAAGGGTTGCCACCTTTTTTTGCAGATAAAGCACATTGGTAGGTAGGAAAAAAGTAGGTACAATTTATTTATTATTATTATTATTTTGTTTAAATACATATTGTTTATTACGTTTTGCGATTTGTATCAAATTAATATATCTACTAAACAATTGCACAGCATCTTTACAGTCTATGTTTAAATTAAAATAAATAAGTAATTCGTTTCTAATCAAATTGTCTCGCCATTTGTTTATTCATCACAGAAAAAAAACTCTCTTTGGGAATACTAATGTCGCGGGAATAGATAATAAAAATGAAATGACTTTTTATACAAGTTCAAAAAATGATCATTGCTCGTATTAAACATTGTTGCCATTTTTGTGCAGTTGACAGTTCAGTAAAATCCCTAGACGTACATAACTCATTTATAAAATTGGTTTAATAAAGAAATTTCTCGATATAGATCATATATATCTGCATTAAGTTTTTGCAGATTTAAATTTTCAATAATCTTAAGAAATATTTCTTAAAAAACGAGTGCTTAGGTCATGTGGCGTTGGCGATTGGCGACGTTGAATGAGCAACCGATGTATTTCGCTTAGTGAAAAAATATATATGACTATACTTTTCAAAATCCCAAAGAAATCAAATCATGCCAAATAAAGTCAATAAAGTACAATTACCTGAAATAACGTACAATACTTTATTATTAAGTACGGGTTGCAACCCTAATCTCAACGGCTGCCCCGCCCTTGAAACCAAAATGCATTATCGCTTTGCGACAGAATAAACAGCACGGTGGTATCTACTCGTGCGGTTTTACAATAAGTCCTTCGGCCTGTAATTTATGCAAATTAAATTTTTTGGCGGTTTGACTTTTATTACACGATATTATTGCTGCATCGTTATAGGTTATTCGCGACAATGTGCTAAGTGCGTAGCTATAACATTCGAAAAATTGGTCATTGGTACCTATCTGCCTGCGAGATTTAAAAACATTACAATGGCTTCGCTTGAGCCGAGTAGATGTCTTATCTTTGAGGATAAAACTTCAAAACATCAGATTACAAACAAAGTAACTGGTGCTTTGGTTTTGGTCAACCGTTCTCGTATTATTAATGATGTAGGTCAACTTGATAATATATTAAATGTTATACTAATAGTTGGTTTGTATTTGTACACAATAATAACATCCTTTTATGTTCATGCTATGATATTTAAGCCATAAATAATTTCCTCCTGCGTGACCACAACCGAACATGTAAATATAATAATATTACGAACGATCACGATAAATAATAAAATACTAACTAATTGAATTCCAATTAAAAATAAATCCCCTCCTCCTCGAATCGTGTTCCTCATGTCTGAGGGTCGTGACCACCATCACCGATGAGCTTCAATCTTAAGATGTTTTTCCACTTTCCCCTGTCCACGGCGTCATGCAGCGCGCTGTACACTGTACTGTCCAAAGCGGTGCGGATCTGATCGGACCAACGAGTCGGGTTGCGGCCTCTGGATCTGTTGCCTTCAACTTTCCCTGTGATCATAAGTTTTTCATAAAAATAAATAGCTAATAATCAAAATAAATGCCTAAATACAAATGTGGTGTTCTTGCGAATTGCGCAGACAATGAAAGTCAAAAGTAGTCAATCCTGTGTTTTTATTTATTTGTTGTATTTTTTATTACACGAAAATAACAACGGAAAAGGATAATCTAATACCACTAGGGTCCACTTATCATGAATACAAATCAAAAAAGCTGTCACAATCACACGAGATCTTTCTACGTAATAATAATAACCGGGGTCATGTCATCTGGAAAACAGATTTTACCACTCCATAGTAGCAGCGTCAGTTGGAGAAGTATCAGTGATTACTGGCGGTAGGACCCCTTGTGTGTCCGCACGGGTAGGTACCACCACCCTGCCTATTTCTGCCGTGAAACAGTAATGCGTTTCGGTTTGAAGGGTGGGGCAACCGTTGTAACTATACTGAGACCTTAGAACTTGTATATCAAGGTGTGTGGCGCATTTACGTTGAAGATGTCTTTGAGCTCCATTAACCACTTAACACCAGGTGGGCTGTGAGCTCGTTCACCCATCTGCAATAAAAAAAAAAACATTTCTTTCTTTGTAATTCCAGAGGATACGCTAAAGCAAGATCGATTCACCGTCGCGGTGAAATCTTCAAATTTCAAATGTACTGCTTGTATGGTTTTGGAGTACCTCTAGTCCTGACCATACTCCTTGCTGTCATGCATTTCGTTGACTTTAGCGACCAGCCCTGGATAATCAAGCCACAGTTGGTACGCTACGGTTGCTTCATGGGAGGTTAGTATACACATTTTAATTTTGTTGTATATAATAGAATTGGTGGCCGTTGATAAGAATTCGATCGTTATAGGTGACATATTTTAAACAACTATTTACCTAGGAAAACTTATACCAAAGTTCCTTTTGCACTTTTATAACAAAACTTCAATAAGTCAATGGAGTGATTTCGAGTTTTATCATTGGATAAACCCATCCACATCAACTGGTTTTAAAGTTTAAAAACGTAAACATTACATAGTTAAAATTATATTTATTATTAAATATAATAATATATTAGTTAAAATTAGAATTTATTTTACTGGTTTTTCCTTGGATTATTTCATTCCCTTCGTTTCTAACACTTTCTAGTTTATTCGGCAATAATTTAACTGCAATAAATGTCGCCACCTTGTTACCTTGAGATATGAGCCCCGCCTTTCATACCGGTACCCATTACGTACTTCTTCACGGCAGAAATAGGCAGAGTACTGGTACCTACCCGTGTGGACTCACAAAACGTTCTACCACTAGTAAAAATTATCTCTACGAATCGCGAAATCCGAAGAGAATGCTATATGTATGAATATGAATCTTATACCTTTAAACTTCGATCAATAATACTATTGTTGATCGAGGCCTTTAAACGAGTAATTCTTGTATATATATAATCTGAATCTCTGAAACGGCTCCAACGATTTTCATAACATTTAGTATACAGGGGATTTCGGGGGCGATAAATCGATCTAGCTACAATTTATTTTCAATAATCAACTCTTCCCGACATCTATTGGCGAATAATAATACTATTTTTCTTAATTGAGGGCAACTAGCCGCTTTAAAGACACAACAAGAGGGCGTTATCAAAAAAAGTAAATAAATAAAAGCGAATTTTGCTGTTATTTTCTCGAACAGGTCCCGAGAAAATGTTATACCTCTACGTACCGATGCTGATTCTAATCATGTGCAATTGGATGTTCTTCCTGATGACTGCTTTCAATGTGTGGCGGCTCAGTCGCGGTACGGCTGTCCTGGATTCGGCCGCTGCCGGAAACCCACACGCGCATCGCACTCAGAGACACAGGTAACTACGAGTATTTAGTTCATCGAGAAATTTATTAATTAGTATAAGTCGCGCCAATAAAGAAACGAATCGAAAATGACGTCTATGTACCTGCACTGACAGATGGTAGGGTCAACAAATAAAAGGAAAGATTGAAAGAAAAAGTTGTTTATTGTAAAAAAATATTTTTATTGCTTAGATGGGTGAACGAGCTCACAGCCCACCTGGTGTTAAGTGGTTACAGGAGCCCATAGACATCTACAATGTAAATGCGCCACCCACCTTGAGATATAAGTTCTAAGGTGTCGGTATAGTTACAGCGGCTACCTCACCCTTCAAACCGAAACGCATTACTGCTTCACGGCAGAAATAGGCGGGGTGGTGGTACCTACCCGTGCGGACTCACAAGAGGTCCTACCACCAGTAAAAGATGAATGAGATAATCATAATTTTCGTGAGCTATTTTTCCGCAGGTTTATGGTGTATTTAAAATTATCCATTGTGATGGGTATAAACTGGGTATTAGAAGTGGTTAGTTCTCAACTCCCCGAGCTTCAAATCTTCAAAGTTAGCGACCTATACAACGTCATGGTCGGCTTGTTCATATTCCTCATCTTCGTTTTCAAGAAGAAAATACTAAGGAAACTCATGAAAAAGTTAGTATTTTGAAATAAGACTATTGATTTTTAAAGTTTTTTACTAAAAATATTTGAAGGCCTCCGATTTACGCTTCGTTGGTCTGGCTATTTTTTTTTATAATAAACTACCTAACTGACCCGGCAGACTTCGTAGTGCCTCAATCGATAAATAAAAGACCTAAACTTTTGTATAAAATAAACAAAAGGAATCCGTCCGACGGCTGACAGACACATCAAAGGAAAAACAAAATTATTTGTTTTTATATAATTCCGAGCATTTTCATATTTATTCATCTTTTAAACCTTCTCTGGACTTCCACGAATAATTCAAGACTAAAATTATCCAAATCAGTCCAGCCGTTCTCGAGTTTTAGCGAGACTAACGAACAACAATTCATTTTTATATATATAGATAACTAATTATTTGTATAACGTATAGATAATACACGTAAATTAGCTATAGACAAACAAATCAAGGACTCAACAAACATATTACCAGGCGTCGGCCACTAGATTAGTTTCTCATTGCTCCTGTAGATGGCAATATTATCTATTTTTATGAAGGATTTTGTAAATTTTCAGAGAACATAAATTGATAAAATTTAATATCAATTTGTCAATAACAAATATAGACATATACATATGATTTTTTATTTTCTGTATTTAGTTATACCATAATTAGATGCCTTAACTTTAACAACATAAAGTTTAGGGGCAACCGCTACAAGATGTCGCTAGTTTTCATACAGAAAAAATATATTTGTCTTAAAGCATCGTTGTTTCAGGGGCTTTACCTTCGACTACATTAAACCGGTTTGGTACGTTTCAGATTGCCGAACAAGAAGCGTTGGGCTCCGGCGTCGAAGAGCTACGAATCAGACAGCAGCACGTCAGACGGAAGCAGCCAAGAGACTTCCTTGCCTTTGGTTTGTTCAATCCCAAAGGGGCCTATCGAAAAGAGCACTTAAGATATATCTTCAAATAGAAATGAGCCGATCTTCGAACTGAACAAAACGCGACATGCGCGAAAATCTTGCCCAATAAAAAAATATGCTCTGAGTGCTATGAGGAATTTTTTGAGATTTCTGCCGTGAAGCAGTAATGCGTTTCGGTTTGAAGGGTGGGGCAGCCGTTTTAACTATACTTGAGACGTTAGAACTTATATCTCAATGTGGATGGCGCATTTACGTTGTAGATGTCTATGGGCTCCAGTAACCACTTAACACCATGTGTGCTGTGAGCTCGTCCACCCATCTAAACAATAAAAAAAAAGGTGATATCATCATCTCGTTTTGTACCATCGCACCGCCCGCCACCGGAGTAGAGTTCATTCATACTACCTGGAGCCACTGCGTTCATCCACAGCGCGTTTCCGGAGATCTTTTTGCCACGTACCATCCGGCTTTGGAATGAACTCCCCTCCACGGTGTTTCCCGACCGTTATGACATGTCCTTCTTCAAACGAGGCTTGTGGAGAGTATTAAACGGCTTGGCTCTACTCCTGGCATTGCTGACGTCCATGGGCGACGGTAACCACTCACCATCAGATGGGCCATATGCTCGTCTGCTTACATAGGCAATAAAAAAAACCAGGAAGATTTTCACGTTCAGGAACAAATTAAAAAAATGATCATTTACCAACACAACCCGTAAGATTAACAGGTCATCTTGTTAATACCAAATACTGTAAGATTATTGAAATAGTCCTGTACCGCGTTTATTCTTCATGGGTTATGATAAAATATTTTAGCTTCTTTAGTTTTAGTTAGATTTTAGTCACTTTAGATTTAATTGAAAACATCTGTACTTGTACTATTTTGATCATAGAGTTTTCGATTTCAAAGTGTACTTTGAAAGTAAAAAAAAATAGATACAAAAAGAGCGGCACCCCTTACTTGATATTAAACGAAAAAAATGGATACCTCTATTGTATTATCTATTGTATTGTTGTATTTAAATAAGCTTTATCTATATATTAATACGTGAAGCAAAATCTGTGTACAACTTTTTACGAAAACCGCGCGCACGGAGGAGTATGAAGTTTTCAACACTTTTTATATACTGGTGGTCCCCTGGTAGTCGAAATTCGAGTATAACTAATGGAAATTATAAGTTTGTACACGATTAGCATTCTATTGTCAAAGACTATTAAATACTCCTTTAATCACAGATTTCGTCAAAACTACACTTTAGACAAATATTAATAAAGAAAAAACAATATTTAATCTATTCTCCATTTGACAGACTATAACTGACAGACTGCAAATAAAAGTTTGACAATAAACAAATAGGTAGTCTCAAATATATTAAGTGTATAATCTATGACAAATAGTATGCATGCGTGTGTGCGTCAAATACATGGTAGTTTGTGTAATGTTCTTTTTATTGATTTAATGTATTTTTTAGGCATAATTTAAAAAAAAAATTAACATTCTGCACTCCTTCTCTATATTCTCTATAAGTGTGGGAAATTTCATACTCCTCCGTCCGCGCAATTTTCGTAAAAAGGGATACAAAGTTTTTCCTTCGAGTATTAATATATAGATAATGTGTTATTATCGCATGGGCATTCATTTTTCGATGTCTATGTGTTTCGCCTATCTACCCAAAAATCCTTAATAAACAGTTATTAAAAATGTACATACCATAATTCTTTAACGTAGTAAGTGATTTTTCCTAAAGTTATTGTAAGGGCGCATAATAATATACTTTGTCAAAGTAGCTTAAGTATGAAGTGTTTGTGTATATGCATTAGTTCTTCATCGTCATTATCCTGCTCTTCTCCCAGTTACCTGGGGTCGACGCAACATGTTTTCTCCTTCCATACTCTTCTATCATATACCATTTCTTCGCTCACTCCCCTCTTACCCATAACGTCTTTCACGCAATCCATCCATTTCTTCTTAGGTCTACCTCTTCCTCTATATCCTATTCCTTCATATTCCTTCCACATTCATAGTTAACATTTTCTTACCGACCTCTTATAACCTGTGTATATACATTAATTAAAAACAGTAAATCGTTTAAGTATTGTGTTTTTTTTTTATTAATTTTAAAACTAACAGCCTTTGACAGGTTTGACAGTTAAAATATCCTCTACCTCCCTCCTTTCACAGACTCGGTGGTGCATTGTCCTGCACGTTTATTTTCAGTATATGTCATAATGAATGAATAGTGGCACATTTGTGCTTAGTGAGAGTTTTTTAACGCTCTGGATAGCTTATAAGCTAGCTCGCATTTGTATGGAATGGGATCGTTTGCCTACGTTTGCCGTTAGGGGCGCTGCTTACAAATTTAGGTTAACTTTTACTTGCCGTTAGGGGCGCTGTTCCAACTGCATACAAATTTAGGTTAACTTTTACGCTATCGAGAACGTTAAAAAAACGTACACTAAGCACAATTGTACATAGAATAATACCCAATATGTCGTTAGTACCTACTGCAAACTACCTGGAGCCACTGCGGTCATCCACAGTGCGTTTCCAGAGATCTTTTTTGCCACGTACCATCCGGCTATGGAATGAGCTCCCCTCCACGGTGTTTCCCGAGCGCTATGACATGTCCTTCTTCAAACGAGGCTTGTGGAGAGTATTAAGCGGTAGGCAGCGGCTTGGCTCTGCCCCTGGCATTACTGAAGTCCATGGGCGACGGTAACCACTCACCGGTAATCAGGTGGGCCGTATGATCGTCTACCTACAAGGGCAATAAAAAAAACGTACACCGCTTATGCGTTTAAACGAATACTCAACGGACTTGTCAAGCAAATCGAATAAACTTTAATGTTGGAGTAGCGCATAATATATCTCTTTCTCGTTTACACGTCCCTTTTTACTCGGATGAAAATCTACCGTATGATTTTTTTAAGTGATTTTATGACCTGATAACTAAGACCTTTAAGTCATGTCTTATTTTAATTCATACCTATTCTTATTTTTATCAATAATGTATGGAGTGAAATGAAATGAAATGAAGATGATTAATTTGAGACATTAATCAACTGGGATGAAATTAAATGAAATAAGATGAGATGATATGGGATGACATATAATCTCAGTAAAATGGTGGACTTTTTGGAGGATCCCGAAAAGTTACGTACAGCGGCTTTGTTTTATTTTCCCACATTTGTGCACTTTCACAGATTTCAAACAGTTAATAAACCACCATTATTACACATTTAAACCTGAAGAAACACTAAATAGACAAATTAAAACAAATCACACAACTTCACTCCTCGTGTTCCCGCCAAAAAGTCCTCTACCGTATGAACACCCGGGTGGTTATATGTTAAAATAAAGAATACAAAGAAAACGTGCAGTGTGCTTAGTGCTTTAAATTTAAACGTAGCAACGAGCTTTCACGGATACCTGCGACGGTGAAGGAATAAATTAATTTAGTTAGTAATTAAAATTACTTTTACGGTTTGTCTAATAGTAATCAAAGTTTTTTTTATTGCCCTTGTAGGCAGTCGAGCGCACGGCCCACCTGATGGTGAGTGGTTACCGTCGCCCATGGACTTCAGCAATGCCAGGTGCAGAGCCAAGCCACGGGCTCCAGTAACCACTTAACACCAGGTGGGCTGTGAGCTCGTCCAACCATCTAAACAATAAAAAAAAAATTAAATAAAAACCAATGTTATTCCTTCACCGTGGAAGTCAATCGTGAACATTTGTTGAGTACGTACTTCATTGGAAAAATTGGTACCCGCCTGGGATTCGAACACCGATGCATCGCTCAATACGAATGCACCGGACGTCTTTGTACTTTAGGCCACGACGACTTCAACCTCACGTTCAAAGTGGACCGTAGAATGCATCATGACTTCTAAGAACTGCGATATTATAAGCGGGCTATTTAATAGTACGTGAAGCGGAGTTTGTCTGTTGAATCTAATTCATAAAAATAAATAATTTGAATGAACTAATCCAACTTTGTGCCTCTTAAAGTAATTCTCAGATGCAACTAGAACAACCAAGAGCTCTTACACTTCGATAAAGCGGCACGACACGAGAATCCTCTCATCGTGGCCGCCGGTAACTACATTCCCGATCCTGCGGAAAGAATGGAAAGCAGTCGACGTCGCCCGAAACACGTCATCTCGGATCCTCCCGATCCATAAACGGTGCTTTTTAGGTACCTCAAGCACTGGTCACCGTTCTCGTCGAACCCGTCGCTTGCGACGAAGGGCTCGACGAGTAAATTAACCCTCAGACACAGCCCACTGAGTTTCTCGCCGGATCTTCTCAGTGGGTCGCGTTTCCGATCCGGTGGTAGATTCTGTGAAGCACGGCTGTTGCTAGGGTCCGTGTTAGCAACGTCGTCAGGTTTGAGCCCCGCGAGCTCACCTACTAGTTAAGCTTAGGTAGGAAAAAAAAAAAAGAGCTCTTATTGTCCAATATGGCCCCACAAAACTCAGCTGAACGCAACTTCATTACAAGTGACGTCATTTGAGGTCAATAAATGACAGCTCATCATTTCGGTCGTATAGCGTTCATGATTACGTATGAATAGTTCCTTAATATAATGCGTATTGTAGTTGGTGTTTATCTCTAAAGTGAAAAACCCCAAACTATTAGATTATACATTACTATGTAGTTACTTTATTTATTAGCTACTAGCTGACCCGGCAAACTTCGTAGTGCCTCAATCGATAAATAAAATATCTAAGCTTTTGTATAATATAAACTTAAAACAAAAAAAAGGAATCCGTCCGACGGGGGACACATGTAAGAAAAAACAAAATTGTTATTTTTATTTAATTCCGAGCATTTTCGTATTTATCTACCTTTTAAACCTTCTCTGGACTTCCACAAATAATTCAAGAACAAAATTAGCCACATCGGTTCAGCCGTTCTCGAGTTTTAGCAAGGCTAACGAACAGCAATTCATTTTTATATATAGAGATTTTTTCGATGTTTCTGTATTCAATGGCGATGTATATCTTCACCAAGAGCATCTGTCTGTTATTTCGCATTCCTGGTCGATTTATTCTACATACTATTATGTCTATTTGTTATATTTACAGCAACGTAAGTTTTATTTTCTTATAAAATGACGTAGTGACTCTGTAGGTAGAGAAAATACCAGTTTCTAAATCTCTCAACGAACCAAGGAATTAGTTAAGCTTGATCCCTATAAAGGTTTAATCCACAACGGGGTCATGCGACAGAGAATCAAAATTACAAATTTATTAATATATATTTTTTAAATTACTATTGACATCACTTCGTGAACGACCACAGAAAAACGAACATAGTCGCGGGTAAAGCCTGCATGCCTAGCTAATGTAAAACCATTATCCTCGTCAATTATCCTGTTTTAGTTTAAACTTATTTTGAGCAAACCGAAATGAGCCGTTTACGACAACAGATGATTGGCTGTGTAGTTATTTTGAAAAATGCATTTAAAAGTTTTCTTTCTGATTATTTTACAATCGAGATATACATATCCGAAAGTGTGTGTTACTGAATTCACGGATCTTCTCACCGGGGAAGTGTTCGATGCAAAAGAATGCTCGCCAAAGGAACCCTGTCTTGCGAAGTGTTGCGAAAAAGACGAAATGTTCTCAACGAGACCCGAAGGCAAATCAAACGTTGTAATTTGCGTGAAAACTGACACAAATGAGGAGAACGATCGTTTAATGAAGTTCTATGGCAATGGTTACAAGAACGGAACGGCCGCCACAAATACCACGCTTAAGAATTTCCAACTGGTGCACAGCAAGACTTACCTAGACAGAAACTGTTACCATCACCAGTGGCATCCTAGGTCTCTGAAACATTACAATTTAGAGGTAAACTATATTGTCAGGGTTGCATCAATTTATTGTAATATATAAATCTACAGTGGTTTTTACGGATGTTCCGTTATAACTACTGAACCATGCATTCGATTGACTTGAAACTTGGTATCCATGTAGAAAATACATGTACTTAAAGGATAGGTTAATATTTATATAAGTGTTGAACTCCCTAGACCAGTTGCGGGAGCGTTAATGATGAGAATCTTTGTGGGGGTGAGAAATGATACAGTTAATTTTAAATGCCCAGCGAAGCGGACGGGAACAGTAGTCAACTTATAAAATTAACCCAATTCATATTGTTTATGGCGTTAGAAAACATCTCACCATCCCTTAAGCATAGGTAGAATGTTATCGCCTAATGGCGAACTCGTAGGACGATAACAGAAAAAAAATAGCTTAGTTAGCTGCCACTATTAAGTGGCAGCTAACTAAGCTATTTTTTTTCTTTATTTCAACAAAATTTTTATTTCTCTACAGAACGGTAAGCTCGCCAAAGAAGCCCTATTCGAATTTTCCGATAAAAGATGGCAGGAGTACGAAATGTTGACATTCTGTTATGACATTATAAAAAAGAATGGATTGAGTCCGGTATATTTTGTTCGTGGTGATATATCGAATGCTGAACTCACATCATTACAGGTTATATTGCAAACAATAGGTAAGTTAACTATATAATAGATTTCCTCCCGCGGGAACGAATAGATGAAGGATCTTTTAACTTTATAGATGAAGGACTATATAGATGACGGACTATATAGGAAGGACTATATAAATGAAGGACTATATAGGTGACTTTAACTATATAGATGAAGGATCTTTTCTTGTATAAGTAATGGTGGGTTTTATTTCCTACCTATTAGTTGATAGCATAAGGGGCTACTCCAACTTCACGCGGATCGGTAGGTGAGCTCCCGAGCTCTACCTGAGAGAATTGCTAACACTAGCCCTAGAAAGAGCTAGAAAGAGTGCTAGAAAGAGTGCTTCGCTGAATCTACTACCGGATCGGAATAGCAACTCACTGAAAAGCTCCGGCGAAAAACTCAGTGGGTTGAATAGTGGTAAAGTGGAGTCCATAGCTTCTCAAGGCGAATGTTTCTGACCGTCTAAGCATTATAAATTTGAAGTATCGATGGTATGTAAAAAAAATTCCTAACCTTCTGATCAGAGCGTACATTTTCTACCTATGCTGGTACCCTTGGGGGGCTATTTCAGCTTCGCCTTACATTTAAGTGAGCTCACGAGGCTCAAACCGGAGTGTTGCTAATACTGGCCCTAGCAAGAGCAGTGCTTCGCAGAATCTACCACAGGATCGGAAACGCGACCCTCTGAGACAATCCGGCGAGAAACTCATTGGGCTGTGTCTATGGGTTAAAGCGCACCAGTGTTCTGATAACAATAGTAGTTATAACGAATCACTATTTTACGGGGTAACCATTGCTAAAGATCATATCATCAGGGTTCGACTTAGGTAACATACTGCCTAAATACGCCCAAGATAGATAGAATATATTAATGATTTTTACTTTCGGAAATTTAAATAAACGTGAAATGATATCGTAAAAGTAGTTTAAATTATAAAAATGTGTGTTTGGGTTTAATTGCTCATTCATGCAGCGTTTGTTACGTGAAGTTGAACCTAAATGCAGCCATTATTAATAGCACTTCATGGAAATTTTTGTCACTGTTGCATATATGAGATTGTGGTTGCCCTGCCCACAGGTTGTTATTACTGTGTGTGCTAATGTATGTTTTGCATTCGGATTCACTATTTAATTTTATATTTGTTTTGTTTTTTTCTTATTTTTTTTATACTATTTTGTACCATGTTCTAAGTCTGTACACACGTACCTAGCCTTCATTCCCGCAAAGAACCAAAGAGAAAGGGGGGTGACTGAAAATCAGCGCTGTTCGATTTATCGACCTTGAACAGCATTAGCTGAGCCACCTTCTTTTGTCTTTTTCTCTTTTTTTTTCTTTTCTTTTTTTTATTGCTTACATGAGTGGACGACCTCACAGCCCACCTCGTGTTAAGTGGTTACTGGAGCTCATAGACATCTACAACGTATACGCGCCACCCACCTTGAGATATAAGGACTCAGTATAGTTACTACGGCTGCCCCACCCTTCAAACCGAAACACATTACTGCTTCACGGCAGAAATAGGCAGGCATAGGCAATTCTTTTATTTGTATTTTATTTTATTTGATGTGAAAGGCAATAGATTTTATTATTATTTTTTATTATTATATATTAAGTCAGAAAGAGATGTGGATATACAGCTTTAAAAAAGAAAACAAAAATATGGAGACGGAAATTAAAACCAATAAACTTATGATCTAACGGTATCTTAGACGGCTTTAGGCTTACAATATCTAAGCTTAGTGGTCCTAATTTTTGACCCTGCCTCATCCTGACACGACAGATCTATGAACTTACCGCATTTTGTTACAGACGCCACTGTTTGGAATTCAATTCTAATAATGATGACTTCTTTTTCAGCACACGCAACAAGCTGCGTATTTCTTTTGTTAGGTATTATAATTAATTTCTTAATTGGTAAATACAAGATTAACAAAGACAAAGCTTTTATGGCGCAGATGATAAGCCTCTTCATAATGTATTTGATTCAACTAATCAGCACATTGACAAAATATTGCAGTTGGTTAGGTATGTTCTATGTTATCTATATGTTAAATATCTGTAAATTTAAAAATAGTTAAATTTTTCGTTAATTCACACCCTATATTTTTCTATATCTATACTAATATTATAAAGAGGACGGATTTGTTTGTTTATTTGTATTGAATAGGCTCTGAAAGTACTAAACCGATTTGAAAAATTATTTCACTGTTTGGAAGCTACACTATTCCCGAGTGACATAGACAATAATATTTTTTAAAAAAAAATAGGGATCCCTACTAAAACTCCAATAATGTAACCCAAGGTGTAAATAAATTACCTAAAATATTCTTTACATCGCGTGCCCTGCGAAAACTATTGATGATAGTATAAAATAATGTACTACGACTTTGTAGAACTTATTATTTACAAAAAGTGACGCGACAGCATATGTCTAACTATTATAGTTATGCCGTTCTTTTATTTTAAAAAATAAAACAGCGTCAAATATCGTTGAAATTTTTGTTAAACACCCGAGCGGAGCCGGAGCGGGCCGCTAGTTTTTCTATAAAAGCCAAATTCGGATAAGTAAATAAGCGAAGTTCTACTTTCAGGTACTGTCAAATACTTCGTAATATTGAGCAACATATTCTGGATAAACGTCGGGTCATATCATATTTGGCAAAAATTCAGGTATTTACCCTATTTCATTTTGAAAATATACCCAGAAGCGTAGACTCCACACTGCTCATTTTATTTTTTATTTTTTATTGCTTAGATGGGTGGATGAGCTCACAGCCCACCTGCTGTTAAGTGGTTACTGGAGCCCACAGACATCTACAATGTAAATGCGCCACCTACCTTGAGATATAAGGTCTTAGTATAGTTACAACGGCTACCCCACCCTTCGAACCGAAACGCATTACTGCTTCACGGCGGAAATAGGCAGGGAGGTGGTACCTACCCGTGCGGACTTCCAAGAGGTCTTACCATAATATACATACTTAAGTCTGATTGTATTATTAGATTGCTAGAATTGGCGAGCGACTGAAGAGCTATCCCTCTGGGAGCCGTGCTTTTTGGTCGCTCGCCAAAGCTGCAGAAGGTAACTTTTGCAGGTCTAGTCTCCCACCACTACGCAAGTCCGATGACAGTCTGGCCCATAGTGCGAAAGAGAAGGCTGACCTTCTGGTCAAACTCTTCGCCTCGAACTCGACTGTGGACGACGNCTCAAGAGTAGCTGCTTCGCGAATGAATCTACTACCGGATCGGAATCGCGACCCGCTGAGAAGATCCGGCGAGAAACTCAGCGAGCTGATTCATGGTTTAGGTTGCACGGCGAACTCTTTGTCGAGTTCGACGAGTACGGTTACCGAGGTCCCTAAGCCTGCTCCTAGTGTTAGAGCTGAAGGCGTCTAATGCAAAGGTTATTGGATCTGATGGATCCGTAAGGACGTGTGGGGCGTGGTTTAACTGGTTTTGCACACGGCACTCGGATCACCTGATGTGACGTAAAATCGTATGATTTCGGTGCTGAGACACAGCCCACTGAGTTTCTCGCCGGATCTTCTCAGTGGGTCGCGTTTCCGATCCGGTGGTAGATTCTGCGAAGCACTGCTCTTGCTAGGGCCAGTATTAGCAGCACTCCGGTTTGAGCCCCGTGAGCTCACTTAAATGTAAGGCGAAGCTGAAATAGCCCCCCAAGGCTATCAGCAAAGGTAGGAAAAAAAAAGTGTCCTTCGCTGCAATACAGTCCTTTAAACGTTGAAGCCAGTAATTAATAGAAGTACGCACTCTTTCCATGGGAAAATTTTTCACTGCCAATCGTACGGATTGTTTCAAGGACTCCAAATAATTATGGCGTTTAGAGCAAGCCGTACTCTCTAAAACTGACCATAAATAATAATCAAGCTGATTGCTAGGATCAGTGTTAGCAACACTCCGGTTTGAGCCCCGTGAGCTCACCTACACACGTTAGGGTGAAGCTGAAAAAGGCTCTCAAGGCTATCAGCATAGGTAGGAAAAAAAAAGCTGTGATGAGATGTGCGAGTCGACTTGCTCACCCCCCACATAACAATGAACTTTTTGTTGCAGAAGCTTCAAATCTCTAACGGTTAGCATGAGCGGCCGAACTTCCCGTAAACGAAAACAATTCTGCATGTGGTGTCTGTACGCTGTCGGAATACCGCTCGTTATGTCATCGATCGCTTTGTGCATCGATCTACTGAGCTTGGGCATGAAATACAAGTTTAGAAGCCCCGAATTACATTTATGCTTTTATTCGGGTAAATAATATTTGAACTTATCTATATCTATTTATTAATAAGTAAAGCAAAAACTTTGTACCCGTTTTTTACGAAAATTGCGCCGACGGAGGATTATGAAATTTCCCACACTTCTATGGAATATAGAGAAGGAATGCAGAATGTTATAATTTTTTTTTAAATATAATGTTTAAAAATATTATGTACATTAAATCAATTAAAAAACAATATCAAAGTAAAGTCAAAATGAACAAAATATTTATTTTTGCGTTTCGAAACCACTTGACCAAAAGAATCCTCTAGTAGCTAGAATTTTAAAAATGTACGGTTCGCTGATTATTAGAACAAGTCCAAATCTAAATATGTCTGTTTGGTGGTTAAGGCACTGTGGTACGTAAGGCACTATAGCAGTGCACTTTCATCTAGAATCGTTTGCTCAGTCCTGAATTTATCCAGAAACAATAGGTATCTATTCACAGAGGTGCGACACAGATTAGGACGCGTTTTGCGAATTTGGCATTTTGTGAAATGTCAAGTTAACTTTTTCAAAATCAAGACATCGATTAGGGATTAAGAGTCTATTGTAGTGATTTATAATAATCATTTATTGATCTTTGCATTTCCTTGCACGTAGAATTCCAAATTATATCTCCCAGGCAACGGTACAACGCAGGGCCGACGTCGTCCTAACATGAACTATGAGATGCTCCCGATCTACTTTCCGTGCTCCTAGTTACCCCAAACATCGGTCACCGTTTTCATCGAACTTGTCGAATGCGACGAAGAGTTCGATGTACAACCTGGCCCTTAGACATAGATTGTTGTCGGATCTTATCAGTAAGTCGCGAATCAGATCTGGTGTAATATTCAGCGAAGCACTGCTACAGCTAGTGTTACCATTCCTTATAGATTGAGCCCCGTGAGCTCACTTAATCGTGCGTAGTTGGAATAGCCCTTAGGCTACCAATAATTAAGTAGGGAAAGAAGAACGTAGAACCGACTAAGGGTATCTTAAGGTAACCTTTTACTGGTGGTAGGACTTCTTGTAAGTCGGCACGGGTAAGTACCACCGCCCTGCCTATTTCTGCCGTGAAGCAGTAATGCGTTTCGGTTTGAAGGGTGGGGCAGCCGTTGTAACTATACTTGAGACCTTAAAACATAAATCTCAAGGTGGGTGGCGCATTTACGTTGTAGATGTCTATGGGCTCCAGTTACCACTTTAGCACCATAGGGGCTATGGGCTCGTCCTACCCAACTAAGCAATAAAAAAAGGTATGGCAATTTGTCTTTCAGTTTCATTTTCACCATAAAAGTGTTAAAAGTGGTTATGCGCCAATCATCTTCTTTGTTGATGACAATGTTATTTCGGCCTCGCGTTCTCTATTTTAAATTAAAATTTCTCAACCAAAATATTTGCCGCTTGTCAAATTTCTACAAAATCTACTGTTGGAAGGCGGTATTTTTTCCCTTAATAATAACAATTTTATTTATAATGACGCATCGATGTTACAATAGAAGTGGACGAATAATAAATGGCATCACATTGCGTCATACTCACCTGCTGTTATCATTGGGAAATAACAAACTGGTAATAATTAAACGAATAATAAACAGAATATAGATTTACATGTTTGCAATGGCTTCAGCTTAGTTTATTGTAACTATTTACCTTCCCTAACTAAAAATGTACTCAGTTCAATAAAAGCTGAGAGGCTACTTTTGCTATAGTCTGTAAAATAGCCGTAATAGGAATTACCTTAGCAGAAACAATGCTGAGAAATCTTGAAGGCAGGCAGTTTATGCAAATTCTTTTCAATAAGTTTTTTTTTTCCTACCTATGCTGATAGCCTTGAGAGGCTATTTCAGCTTCACCCTAACGTTGGTAGGTGAGCTCACGGGGCTCAAACCGAAGAGTTGCTAACACTGACCCTAGCAAGGGCAGTACTTCGCAGAATTTACCACCGGATCGGAAACGCGACCCACTGAGAAGATCCGGCGAGAAACTCAGTGGGCTGTGTCTATGGGTTAATACGCTCGTCGAGCCCTTCGTCGCAAGCGACGGGTTCGACGAGGACGGTGACCGGATTTAATAAGTAATAGCTTAAGATACACTATTCAGGGTAGGTTTGGTTCTTTCTCCTCCTCCTTGCTTCAATAATCCTCAATGCTGAGGGTCGTGGCCTCGTGAAGCTTTCTTGGGAAAATACACATGGTAGCTTCCCGCGTCCTTCCACCGCAGTGCTTTTGGAAGAGATTTAGTTCTTGGAGGCCGCTGAAGCTTTATTTGGGTCCGGCTCATTAACCACCGCCAGACATTCGTCGTTGACTCTTTTACGGTTGAAAGTTCGAACTTCAACTGAACCGGTCCGGCATTGGCAGAGTTAATTGGCAAAGGTTAGGTTATAAATTAGGTTATTTGTTATGTTTTGTAAAATTATGATATCCATTGATCAGTGATCAGTTAGTCTTGCGCGTTTGCTTTCGGATAAGCTTAACGCAAAATGGAAGCAACTAATATTGTTATTATTATTTTTTATTTAAACACATAGGTAACTGTTCAGTATAATCAGTTTTTAAAATTAAATAAGTTTCCATGTGAAATGGAGAATATTTTAAAATTGAATATAACTGACTATCTTGCCAGTGTAGCAATTAACGGCCCTAATTATTGCGCCCAGAGTCGTAGGTTCGATTCCCAGATCGGGCAAACATTCGTTTGATAAACAGACTTTTTTATTCCTTATCTGGTAATTGGAACGAAGTTCCTTATCGCGCGTTGTGAAAGGGGGCTAGACGGAAAAAATTCTTACGAAAAGTTGTCACGACACTTTTTAGATCCGTCATCCTGACCAATCAACGTGTAGGCGCTTATCGCGTGACATTGCTCGTATCCGATTGGTCCGCGTAATGAGTACAGTTTCTCGAGATAGCGTTTCAACAATAGTAATTTAGTTCATAGTATTGTTTTTTTCTTCTTCATAATGCCGTAATTTATCATTATAACTTAAAAAAAAAAATTACAATTCCTTCACTACCTAATTAATCGAAAGGAACTTCGTTCCATCCGGGTGTCCCTTGACACCTCTGAAGTTTTTTATTTATTTATTTATGTATATATTTAAACGTATATTAATATGTACGTCAGTCTTTGGTACCCATAACACAGGGAATCCTAATTTGGGGCCAGATGACCTTGCGTCATTGTTCCCAGTTATTTATTTATTATCTAAATGTGTTTAGTGAGTTGCACACTTTATAACATGTATTAAATTAGTTACAATTACAGATCAAGCATTGACGTACTACGTGCACATGCCTCTTCTAATCATAACTATATCTAACATGGTATTTTTTGGACTCACTCTATTCAACATAAAATCATCGACGAGAACTAGCAAGAAGACATTGAAAGAATCAATTCTTACACACGAAAAGAAGTGAGTAATTTATATATCTATATATATAAAAATGAATTGGTTAATCTCGCTAAAACTCGAGAACAGCTGGACCGATTTGGCTAATTTTGGTCTTGAATTATTTGTGGAAGTCCAGAGAAGGTTTAAAAGATAGATAAATATGCAAATGATCGGAATTAAATAAAAATAACAATTTTGTTTTTCCTTTCATGTGTCCCCCATCGGACGGATTCCTTTTGTTTGTTTTAAGTTTATTTTATACAAAAGATTAGGTCTTTTATTTATCGATTCAGGCACTACGAAGTCTGCCGGATCAGCTAGTAACTTAATATTAATTTATAGTGAACTAGGAAAAGTTATAAGAGTATGGAAGGAGAAAACATGTTACGCCGACCCCAGGTAACTGGAAGAAGGGCAGGATAATAATGATGAGGAAAAGTTATAAGCCTCAGCTTGGCTATTCTATTAGCGTTGTTAATGTATATAGGAGACGATGACCATTTTCCTTTGGTGGGCTGTACCTACAACAACAACAACTAAACTACTACTACTACTACTGCCTATAAAGCCAATAAAAAGTTCTTCTAAGTGCTGGAATCCTCAGCGCGGCGAAGAGATCCTACACTTGGACTTATGTCTTAAAAGGTACAATGCCGCATGCTGTCGTATCGGTGCTTCAGAACACTAGCACCTTGCATTTGTATATAGCAATGAACCGAAAATCTAAATATGTCTGTAATCACATACTATCAGGCGAATCACTACTCCTCTATAACGGCAACGTGGAGTTAATAAGTTAAAATACTAACTCTATGAACGGCAATCAGAACCATTAAAGGAATTGGTCAGTTCGCAACGTTTGCCGTTTTTAATATATTGTATTTTGGAATCGCCTTAAATTTCGTTATTATGATTCGTACCAGTGGCTCTCAAGCTCCGTGTCGCGACCCCTTGGTGTTTCATAAGCCCCTGTCAACTAAGCCGCGATATTGCCAAACATTTTAATTTTATTTAAGGGGCCCCGGAATGATTGTATCTCTAGGGTACATGTGGGTTAAATAAAGAGCTGTTTTCTATATTAACGTTAACGGTAAGGCGAGCTTAGTTCAGACATGGATTTTATAAGCAACATTATTAGCCCAAGAGCCCGCGACAGCCAGACCTTCGTTATTTTATAAAAGCTGAAAGTTTCTCTGTGTATGTCTCCAACACAGGTAAGAACGACTCGCGATTATAGAGTTTCGATTGTGGTTACTTGGGCAGGTAACAGGCAGTAAAGGTATATAAAATAGTACCTTAAATTCGTTAAAGTATAAAGGTTTTTTTTTTAATATTTACTCCAGAATATCTTTAGAAATCACGATATCCGTTGCCGGACACTTTTTCCAGTTGTTACCCTCTGCCAGACACCCCTAAACTTTAATAAATTTTAATTATACTTTCGTTATACTATAAAAGCTAAATTTTATATATGTTACTTAGGGACTTATAAAAATATGTTACCCCAAGAGCCGGACAGTTTTAATGGTTCTTACATCTTGCCAGACACATTGAGAGCCCGCTGTAGGTGCGAGNATGCCGTGCGCGATGTTACGCGCATGGATGACGTTGACGTTTTGTGCCTTACAGGCACGGGATACGCGATCCCACGCGGTCTTATCTTGCAAAATTACCGGCGGCGGCGCGGGAATTTTGCGGACGGACGCGGGTTGGGGTCGCGGCGACGGGGTTGCGCGGCGAGGGGAGTCGGGTGAGACCACGACTTTAGGACGCGACGCGTTCGCGGCCTTTGGCTGTTTCGGCGCCGCGGACGGTTCCACGGCGCGGGCGCGTTTTTTCCCGCGCGCGACGGTGGTGAACCCTTCCGAGGTTCCCGGTTGGGGACTCGCGGCGGACTCGTACTCCATTTCCGACTCGGAGTCGGAGCCGGAGCTCTCCGCTACGGAGGACGCGATCGACGCGGGCGCGGGGGTGGGGGGCGACATCGGCGAGTCGGGGATATCCGCGGCGGCGGCGACCGGTACGTGGGACGCCTTCTGGTTGGCCTTATAGGCCCGGAACTTCGATATTATGTCCGGGCAGAACTCCCGGACAAACTTCGCGAACATCGCGGGGTCGTCATCGTCGCACATCTTGGTTTGCCCGGGGGGGGCGTCCCCGGGACTTAAGGCACACTCGCCGAAAGGCGAGTCCCCTGAGTAGGATTTCACCCCCTGAGCTTTACCAGCTACAAGGGGGGGAGTGCCTATGCCGTGAGAACGGCAGTCAGCTGGGATTGGGGTGGAGAGTTGGGAAGGTGGGACCCCACTGGGTTGTGAGTGCCACAACAAGCGGTGATCGCAGTGGGGGTTTAGTCTTTAAAAAGACTGTTTTCCACGCCGAATAAGATAAATAAATTTAATAAATGAATGAGTGATGATAATGAGTTGTCGTTTCGAGTGCAAAACTACGAACACGAAATACGCTTTACCGATTCAAGGTCGCGATGCCAGCGACAGAGCGTCCGGAATGCAAAACAACGTCAACGACAATGTCGTGCAATCCAAACACACGATCGCGACAGCAGCGACAATTTCTCGGGAAAACGCGTCCGGGCTCAACCGTGTTGCGATCGGAACTTGTGTCATATAAATTATTTCTAGAAAAGATAAATAAAATATACACCGACTGCAGCGCCATCTGCCGGGCTGATTTGTAAATCTAAGCCGTCCAGGGTGCCCTGGCATCATACCCAAAAGCATACAAAAAAAATCATTCAAATCGGTCCAGCCGCTTAGGAGGAGTTCAGTGACAAACACACGCACAGAAGAAATATATCATATAAAGATTATCATTGACGCCGTCACACAATTTCGTGGACACTATTAATGTGAAGGGTGAACTGTTTCTACTATTTACTCCACACACTGACCAGAACCAGAAATAAGCTGTTTAAAGCAAGGCTTTTTTTTTTCAGATCCAGATTTATGTTCTTCAAACTCTCTGCTTTAATGGGTTTTAACTGGCTGCTGGAATTGGCTCAGTCATACGAGTTCCCAGATTGGCTTGTCGAAATATTTGATTTCTACAACCGATCCCTTGGATTTGTTATTTTCATCTTCTTTGTTTGTTCAAGAAACACATTTGAACAGTTGACCAAACAGTAATTATCCAATTTTTTTTTCTATTTTCATTTATTAAGTCTACGTTATAATCTAATATGAACATATTATTAGCTCCAGGTTTATTTGATGATGACAACTATTAATGACGGCACAGATGCCCATCCCCAATTTTTAATTTTTCTATCATGTCAATATTCGAAGGTGAAACAATGTCGTTGGATGTGGCTGGTCAGGTTCTTTTGAAAAGGTCACAAAAGTCTCAGAAAACTAGCATTTTACTGAGATTTTATTTCATCCATTCTCATCTACTTTTATTTTAATTTTACTAGTGGTAGGACCTCTTGTGAGTCCGCACAGGTAGGTACCACCACTCTGCCTATTTCAGCCGTGAAGCAGTAATGCGTTTCGGTTTGAAGGGTGGGGCAGCCGTTGTAACTATGCTTGAGACCTTAGAACTTAACCCGAGGTTCGTGGCGCATTTGCGTTATAGATGTCTATAGACTCCAGTAACCACTTAACACCAGGTGGACTGTGACCTCGTCCACCCATTTAATCAATAATAAAAAAAATAATAATAATAATTTCATTCGAATTGATTATAATCTCAAATAAGTCACATGCAAATCATTTTTCGCTCCATATTATTTTTCAAACAACAGAATATACCTATAATATTATTATGAAAACGTGTCTGTTGGTAAGATAATTTCGAAAAATAAAACTACGCTACTTTTTTGTAAAGATAACATGGCCTGACATCGAGACCTTTAAGCGAAGTCTAAACAGTCCATAAACCACCGTTATTACACATTTAAACCTGAAGAAACAATAAGTTAACAAAATAAAATAGTTCACACAACTTTGCTTCCACGCTAAAATTTAAATCGACGTGGTCTACAGTTTAAGACGCCTAAGTATTCAAATCTATCGATACTACTTTGCCCTGGCTTAAATATCGCGGACAGAAACCGTTTTTGTAACAAAATTCATATGTTGAAAGAATAACACCGTACAAAGTTTTTTAGACGACAATTATTGCTTGTTAGTTAAATGTAAGAACATTATTTACGCTTACATTAGGGTAGGAATCCCATCTAGGCTTCAAGAATTACGTGTTCACTCCTTATATATACCTACTGTTTATTTTTTTAAAGTCATTTAGTTATAATAGAGTTACATTTTGTTACTTTTTTTGTTTTTCTAGGTTCTCGCGTGTCAAAAAATAAATTATAACTATTTTCAAGGTTGAAACAGTATTCAAACTTAGTACTATCAAATTTTATTCATCGGTGACCAAGAAAACTGTAAATTCTAAGCTTCGGCAATAATAAGTTAAAATATTAAGTAGTTTTAATTTTGTTGTTCTATATCTGATCCAAATTATTTAAAAAAAAATCCTTTCAGGTGGACGAAAAGGGGCAAAAGACAGTCTGATTTCCATATCAGTCGTTCAAAGAGGGCCAACTCATCTATTCAAAGTTCGCAAATTGGATATTAATGATGTAAAATAAAAAATTAAACCTTTTACTTTTGTCAATGGATTTTTATATTGTGGTTACGAAGAATCATCAAGATCCATTAGATGTTTTTTTTTCTGTAATAGCTACCGCCATGCTACCCACTACTCCAAAGGATTCCCTCAGCAACATAATTAATAGTGCAAAATTTTAGTGAGTTCTTAATACCAGGTGGGCCGTGAGCTCGTCCACCCATCTAAGCAATTAAAAAAGGAGGTTTCAGTTATAGCTAGTAACTCTATGGTTATAGCAGTCTTTCTGTCTCGCTACCATAGACTATAATAACACTCGGTGTAGGTACATAGTGTCGATCCCAGTGGCTATTAAATCCGCCCTCCACAACGAAGACTAAAAAATATTTTAAGATAGCATCCAAAACGATATTTTGAAATTAAAATAAATGCAACATAAGAACAAAAATAAAACAAAACAACACACTGAATTTATGAGTAAATTGTTTCTTTTTTTTACTAATCTCCTGGACACATCAATAATTTGTTGGTAGTTAAAGTAGTAAACAAAAAAAAGTAAATGTAGGTTGGATGCCTTGCCATTTAATCTAATGAAACAATTGAATAGTCAAATGAGTTGATAATTTCTAAATGATATAACTAACTCACAAGATAACATTTACCAAGCCTTTACCAAACAATTTAATCATCAAGAAAAGAACTACTTTTCCGATTTTTTCAATCGTTAGATCTATGTGTACTGCTTGAAACTTCTTTATTGTACACACAGTTAATACAATAGGTACAATAATTACGAAAAGTTATAAAATGGCGAGCTTAACTCAACAATTGAGTTATCTACCAGCTAGCCGTTTTTAAAGAGGGAGAGCTTTACATAAGTGGGTTACATAAGAGTACATTCTAATCAATTTACTTTCACACAATTACATAAATAACATAAACATATACATACACGTACATGCTAGGACCGTCGTAAGCACGCCTCTTACATTCTCATCTGATACAAAACCCGATGACAATTTATTTTAAATATCTCTTATATCTTGATTTTATTTCTTATGCCATTTCAAGAGAAAACTTCAAGAGACCATGCATGTCTCAAAAGTTGCGGTGAAATAACTCAATACCCCGTAATCACTAAAAACATCTCCGTAATTCTAGCAAATCCCCTCTTAGGGGACATTCGAGTGTTTTACTAGATTTACGATTACCCTTGAGAGCGGGAACACGGGGAACGAGGTTGTTTTAATTGTTTTGTTTTGTAAAGGACATGGGCAATTTTCGGCCCAGCTACTAGAGCTCTCAAGGATACGAATGAAATACCTATAGAAAAAAAAAACATTTTTACATACTTATTATAAAATTTAATGGTATTTTAAAGGTGGGATAATTAAAATCATAAATAAAAAGAAATTAGATTTTAAGCAATCCACATTAAATCTTCTTAAAAAAGACATTATATTGCAAAAAAAAACTAGCAAAATATATTAACATATTTAATTAATGGATTTTATAACTAATATAAAACATTATATCTAAACAAAAATCTATTTTTATACTTTTAAATCCGTAGAATAAATCATTACATTGATCAATAATTATTGATCATAAGCAAAAACAAAACTACGCTTGTTTTTAATGTTTATTGACGTTTTTCATTTGATTAGTCGTTTTCGCACTCGTGCGCATTGTGGATATTATTAAGTGTTTTGTTGCGATATACCTGCTTATTATATTTTGTTGTGCTTAAAATTAAGTCTTGGCGTTCATTAAATTAGGTCTGTGTTGTAAAGTATAGTAATAATATAAATAATATTTAAGTTGATGATGATGTTAAAGTGTAAGTGTATTGACAGTAAATCATATGATATAGGTAACCTAAAAATCTTATCATAATTTTTAAATATCACCCTGTAACCCCATGAACAATATTGATTTTAATTTGTTTATAATAAAAGGGATATATAGTCTGTTATTTAAACTTAATTTAATTACTGTCCTTGAACTTCGTTTAGTGGGCCGTGCAATGTATGGAGAGTGACCCATGTCCCCCACCCACCGTGTTTGTTTTTTTTATGAGTATGGGGGGGCTGCGCCCCCCCCTACCCCCGACCAGGGCTTCACCCCTGGATCCCACCGGGGCTTCGGTCCTGGACCCCGGCTCGGTACTTCGGCTCGGGTGGCAATTTTACACACGGGAGGAAATGTCCAACTTTTCTCCCGCGGTGCACATACTATTTTTTCTCCTACCAGGCCGAAAGTTCGTGGAGTACGGAGCTAGGGTCCAGGGGCGAAGCCATAGCAGGCGGTAGGGGGGGCGCAGCCCCAATACTCATAAAAAAGAATTTAACTGTTTTTTAATTTTTAAATAAACTACTATTAATTGAATAAGAACTGTCTGATAAACTCATATTTGTTTAATACTTCACTATTAAATTTTATTGCCTTTTGTTTATTTCACTTTTACACCTAAACACAATATTGCAAATTACCCGAGCACAACAATGGCGGAGAATTTTAGCTGCGTGAAAGCAGATGTAAACACTAACGCGCATGCGCACTTGTACCCAGGGAGAAAAAATTACACTTTCTTCCCTGTACAGCGGGAGGAAAAGTTATACTTTCTTCCCTGTACAGCGGGAAGAAAACCGAACTTTCGGCGTAGGTAGGAGAAAAATAATGTTTCAATATCGTGTTTTTTTCCCTTTTGAGAGCTTCCGCTTTAACTTCCTCTTTTGAAGTCGGTTATAAAGCGTGATTGTGGTAGGTACCTTAAATAGCTCCTTAACATTCTATTATTCTTTTTTTTTATTGCTTAGATGGGTGAACGAGCTCACAGCCAACCTGGTGTTAGGTGGTTACTGGAGCCCATAGACATCTACAGCGTAAATGCGCCACCCAGCTTGTAAAAATATTTTCAATTTTCATCTTTAAAAATATTTTCAATTTCTACGTAAATGAAGAGGCGGGTAAAATTTTGCGTTACGCCAAAGTAACTATTCCACGTGGACGAAGTCGCGGACAAAAGCTAGTGTGAATATGAAACAATCCGTTGCACGTGACTTCTCGGGTTCTTAGAAAAAGTCCACTCTCAATAAAAAACCAACATTTTACCGAGTTTTTATTTCATCCCATCTCATCTCGTTCCATTTAACTTTATGCCAATTGCTTAAAAGTCTTCAATTAATCAGTTTCATATAATTGCGCTTCAGATAATTTTTGAGAGAACAGAATAATAAAAGAAATATGTCTAAATATGACTTGGCGTAAACGTCTTATTACCAGACCATAAAAGCTTTAAAAGAATCACAGTAATTGTCTATGCTCAGTATAAGTCTATGGCATGGATGGAAGTGTCGTTGCCTTCCCCACCCCTCAGTCCCCTCGCTGAAATCAATGCGAGCAACCTGAGCTTTGCATGAAGCTGGAAACATAAATAAAAGTACATATTATACCATATGTTAAGCTGCGTCAGCTGCATTGCGCTTGCCTGAAGTCTGAGCTGAATGCATCAATAATAATTTGTAGAACAGTTTTAAATCACTAAAATGTCGTCCTCCGGCGATGAAAGGTGTGTTATATCTTGTTCGGAATAAATTTGTATGAAATTTGTATTTCGTATAACATTTTATTGTTTTTAACAGAATCACGGACGAGGTGCAAGCATTAGAAGCAATTCTGCTGAAAGATGTGGTAGTAAAACGCGTTGGAGATGTCCCAAAATACATAATTGAAACGATCATCCATCCGTTGACGGGGGATAATATCGATCAGCAATATGTATGTGTGACTCTGGAGGTGGGGTTGTCTTCTGGCTATCCAGACACCAGCCCAGAAGTAGCGCTCAAAAACCCTAGAGGTCTAGATGATATGATTTTAGACACTATCAACACACATATTCAAGACAAATTGAAAAATAATTTGGGACAACCAATAGTGTTTGAACTTATTGGAGTAAGTCAATGAATAATTATAAAAATAACTATACAATCAAGTGGCCTTAATAAATGTTAGAATTTTGAACTGTTGAATTATAGAAAATTAAAATATTGATTTCTTGTACTGAAAATATATAGATTGTTGCCACAATTACTCGTCTAGACTATAGAGATTGAAGTAACATGCATTAGTGTAGGTAGTTGACTTGCTTTGTTCTATTTCTTGACTGGCTTTAAACATAATAGCTTATAAATAAAATTGATAAAAATTTCGGAAGACCTTCAAATGAGAATGAAGATTAACAATTATTTTAATTTTTATAAACAGCTTTGTACACAGAGGATTGATATAGATAACAGAATTGTTATTCAGAGATTTATTTTTACCTAGTAAGCTTACTTCTTTTTTCTTAGCTTTTGTGTGGTCAGCTCAGGTCAGTGGTGTATTTAAATTTTTATTCATCATATTACATATATTTGGTTTTTTGCTTGCCAAGTATTATTATTCTTTTTTTATTCATATAATATGATGTTTTTGTTAAAAAAAATCTTTGCTAGAACATTAGTGAAGCTATCTCCAGGACTTCTTTTTGGATTGGGCTGAAATAGACAGCAGACAAATAATTGGCCTTGGTATCTCCATTAACATATATACATGTCTAATGTGGTAATAGCCTGTGTCCAGTCCTCTTTATGTTCACAACTCAGTAGTGCTCCTAAAATATAAATGCAAAATTAATTTATGAAGTACTACCTACTTGTTTGGGACATAAATTACAAATTGTTTGCTCACAGGGCTCAGCCTGAATGAATTTGCTGATATCTGTCCCAGCAAGAGCAGTGGTGATCCTACTGGAGTACTGCAGGACTGGAAATGTGACCAATTTAGAAAATATTTTTTGTTCATCAAAATCTTAAATTAAATTGGGCTAATTTAAGGAGATCGGTAACCAGTGTTTAAAATACCGAGAGCACAAGCAAAGCTGAAAAACACAGAGTGGATTGAGATCTGAAAGAACATATCTAGGTTGTTTGCTCTTGTATCACATGGACCGAAAGTGGTAGTTAGCTCTCGCTCCTGAAATGAAATGGTTAATGGCTTATGAAATGGTTAATGGCGACTACGATAAGAGGGTGTGTCATGTCGTGCCACCTTCCTACCTTTGCTGACTAACTTCAATCACAATACCAAAATTATCAAATTTTAACAGACGTGTCTTCCCTTACATTAATTGCTGACAAGAAATGCATAACATAGACCCAGCCAATTAATTTGATATTGAAAATTTTAAATTATCCTATACAATGTTTATTATAAGTAAGTCGACTATTTAAGTAATATGTAAATTATTGTTGATTATTATAGAATAAACACAATGTGTGTTATATATTTAAATTTATTAAACAAAGGTTGCACATTTGTGTTCATTTGAAAGCACATATTATTATGATCTATATGCTGATCTAAAAAAAATTGGCATTTTAATGCAATTTCCAGCAATTTCCACATAACTATTAGTTTTAAGCAACCTCTTCCAGTTCGTTTACTCGGTATTCTGGTTTATATAACCATTAATATTCCAGGTAACTCAGTGTCATTGTCTTGATATTTTTTATATTGAAGACCTATCTCTCCTCAACTACAATCCCAAATTAGTGATAATTGTATTATAAAAAGTTTCCGTGGGTTCATGTTATTCTATTGCTAGCAATAACATAATGCTGTTAATGTTCTCTACCAATTCAGGATTTTGTTTAATCACTTTTTGTTTTGTTAAGTAACATTTATAAGTATTGGCAGTTGCTCTTTTCGATTGTTTATTCAGAAAATTATGTGCTATTTGTACTATTAAGGTTACTATGAAGGTTCTTGAGTGGCGGCCGCGTACTGGGAGACGTAGCGTGGGTAGGCCTCCCACAAGGTGGGCCGACGACCTATTGAGGTTTGCGGGGATCCGCTGGATGCAGGCAGCGCAGGACCGGTCTTTGTGGCGAGGCTTGGAGGAGGCCTATGTCCAGCAGTGGACGGCCATGGGCTGATAGAATAGAATAGAAAAAAATGTACTATTAACAATTGCCGGTTGTTAGGGTATCTTGAAACCCTGTGTGAACCTGTGGATAATTTCATAGTCTGCCCGATATCTAGATATCAAGGATCTGTGGGATATCACTACATTAGTGCCGCTATGTAACATACGACGTCTAAATCAATTGTATACTGTAATTACTATCACTGTCTCATGGTAGAAATAGGGTAGGTGCTGTTATCAACTATTGATACACTTTATCCAATATACGTCAGATCTTAGTGCGATTTGCCTGCGAGCAAGTATTAACAGAACGCCAGAATATTTTTGATTATTAGCCATAGAGCGGCACTATCTTTAGAATTTTTTGACAATGCTGTCAGCATTTCGCAACGTATACAAATTTGCATGAATACTGCTGAAATATATAAAAATACTTGAGAAAGCCCGATACCCACCTATCAAAGAGAGCACTGTCCTGGAAAGTGTCTGGCAAGAGGAAGAGAGGCCGCCCCAGAACAACTTGGCGTCGCTCGGTGGAGTAGGAGCTAGGGGTCTTGGGCATGACGTGGGAGGAGCTAGAATAGACTGCCCAAGACCGATGTAAATGGAAAAATTTGATTCGAGCCCTACACCCCAGCAGAGGGTAAAAGGAAGGAATGATGATGATGATGACTGCTGAACAAAGTTGAGATCTATTTAACGTGATCTACTTCATTTGACTCAATTCAAAATTGGCTTACAGCAAAAACAGATGAACAAATTAGTTATTTCTTACCAAAACAAGTATTTTACTATTAAATTCAAATGTATGTGTGGTGATTTTCAGATCGTACGTGATCATCTGACTAAGAGCAATCTTCCTCGTGGCCAGTGTGTCATATGCCTATATGATTTTGTCGATGGTGATTTGTTTATAAAGACGCAATGCTACCATTACTTCCACAATCATTGCCTTGCAAACCATTTCATCGCTGGCAAGAAATATTATCACGAGGAACTTGAGAAACTACCTACTTGGCAACAGATGCAAGTGCCACCTTACCAGGTATTTTCGAAATATTAAATTAATGCAAATTTATTAATTAAAGGTCATAACCGGCTATGAAAAATGAGATTGAAGTCTCATTTGTATTGTACAAGGACGACTATGATCTTTTGTAACCTCTGTGTGAACTCCTGTGCGAGTGTACAAAACAATTACAGGTATCTATCTGACTTTGAAACTAGGACATATGACAAATAGGCAGGCAGCGGCTTGGCCCTGCCCCTGGCATTGCTGAAGTCCATGGGCGACGGTAACCACTCACCATCAGGTGGTCCGTATGCTCGTCTGCCTACAAAGGCAATAAAAAAAAATGGTGACAGGAATAGACAGAACGAGAAGTAGAGCCTATTAGAAGTACACCCGGGAACGCGCAGAGCATACTGCTCTTAATTAACGTAATCACCTTAGTATTGGAACTGTAGTATCAAAAGAAAATTCTACAAATATTACAAACATTTCAGCAAACATGCCCGGTGTGTCGTTGCACGGTATCCTGTGACGTGGACACTTTAAAGGAGGCTCCCCCACCAAAGAGCTCCCTGTCGGCACCACCGTTCCGCTTGACAGCTGAACTAAAAGTGAGTAACGGTTGCAAAAAAAGAAGGAAGAAAAACATCGTGCAATTTTGTACTGAACCTTTGTTTCGTCGACCAGGAACTCCAAATGAAGATGGCCGAACTGTTAGCTGTGCAAGTTGCTAAGGGCGGGGTCGTCGGTATGGGCGACAATGGGCCCCCCCTGCTGACCATCACAACCACACCCACTACTGACAACGTAAATATATAAATATCTTACTGTTTATTCTCTATGACTATATATTAATACGTGAAGCAAAAACTTTGTACCCATTTTTACGAAAATTGCGGGGACGGAGGATTACGAAATTTCCCACACTTATAGAGAATATAGAGGAGTGCAGCATGCTAATTTTTTTAGATTATGCATAAAAAATTACATTAAATCAATAAAAAAAACAACACACACTACCATGATATATTTGACACACACACGCATGTACTATTTGCTTATTGTCAAACTTTTCTTATTGCTTATAGTCTATGGTCAAATTGAGAATAATTTCTCTTCTCTTTATTAATATTTGTCTAAAATGTAGCCTTTAATGGCTTCGTCAAACAGAACGCGTACTTAGCGCTGCGTTTTAACGTCGCGCTCTTTTCATGTCACACAAATTAAGTAGATGAGGCCAACGCTCGTTGACGCAACGCATTCGCCAAATCATAGTGCCTTTCGATAGCAGTGTGAAAATTTAAAAGTATTAAGATGTCGAGTGATTCACATGTGTCATTGTATAAGCATGAGTATTTTCTAAATAATTCTATCAATTTTTCGGGTATTATCAAGTATTTTGATACATATTCACGCTAAATGAAATTTGTAAAAAATTACAACGCCTGACGTCAAAGCGTCCTAACGCCGCGACAGAGTGTTGCGTACTTATAAGTACGCGTTCTGTTTGACGAAGCCTTTATAGAACAACACATCTCGGCGTCATATCGCGCCGTCAGTTTAGCGCTCTGACACGCGCTAAGTACGCGTTCTGTTTGACGTAGCCTTTAAACACACACATGTTTTCTCTTATAAAATAATACTCAGGCATCCCGGAACAATGTGGCCGGGTCGTCGCGCGACGCGCAGCCCGGGGCGGGCGCGGGGGGAGCGCGCCACAGCGGGGGCGACGCCGCCGCCGCCGACACGCAGCCTCGCCCGCCCTACCGCGGACCGTACAGGTATCACTGACCATTCACATTGCAGAGAACGGACTCCCAAATTGAATATACGTTGAGGGATTTGCGGAGGAGACTTGAAGGAGGCCGTTTGTCTTCAAACATTTTTTTTTGCTTAGTTGGGCGGATGAGCTCAAAGCCAACCTGATGCTAAGTGGTTACTGGAGCCCATAGACGTCTACAATGCAAATGCGTCACCCACCTTGAGATATAAGCTCTAAGGTCTCAAGTATAGTTACAACGGCTGCCTCACCCTTCAAACCGAAACGCATGACTGCTTCACGGCAGAAATAGGCAGGGCGGTGGTACCTACCCACGCGGACTCACAAGAGGTCCTACCACCAGTCCATGCTAATGTGTGATTTGTATAATAGAGGATTCAACCGCCGCGGGAAGCCGGGCCGTCGCGGGCGGGGTGCGCGGTGACCCGTCCCCGCCCCGCACGCGTCCCCCTCCGCCTAGCCTCGCCCCCTCGCCCAACGCGATACCTCCGACCATCGACTCTATCATTCGCGCCCTAAACGTACCCAAGACATACTTACGCGTTTCTTCAATTCGAAATTTAAATATGCGGATGTAACGAATAAGAATCGATACGTCATGCCAACCTTTCGAATATCATCGGTCGCGGTGAACGTCTGTCGACTGTGTCACGAATTATTTATCTATCGATATTTTCTCTCGTTGCCTTGCACTATTGTGCGCGTTTATACAACTGCCAAATTGATTTTCAACAAACAAACGAGTGATAATTACGGATTGAATCGAATAAATTTTAGAAATTTTATCGATTTCGGGTGTATGAATGAAGTTATTTGTCAAAAATACTGGCGTGCCGAATTCGGTCTTCCGACTTATGTGATTAACAGTTTTTATAACGTTATCCGAATTTTAAGTGCAATTTTGCATCGAAATCTCAACAGAGCAATCGAGACTGTAAAATTGGCGATCGATTGTTTATGGTGGAAATCGATTTGTTTATCCCAATCGTTTTGTGCTCGTGTTGCTCTCGTTCGAATCGATCGACTGCATAAAACAAACACGCTCATTGCGCATCGCTGTGTTCGGAAGGTTGCCTTAAATTTCGAATGTACACAAAGAACTGTCAAACGTGTTCCTTCAAAATCGAATCGGATTGAAGTATTAAAAAATACCACAACATTTTATACAACAGTACTGGAGATAGTGTTGCTCAATAATATAATATCGAATGTGTTTCGAATGAATTTATTATTTATATCATATTATATTATTATATAATATCGGACGCAAATTCGGAGATATCATTGAATACAGGGTCCCATCCGACATGTTGTTAATTTATAATATAATTTACAACTATTCAAAGGTACAACAATCATAGATTGTGAGCCTATAGTGTTATATTTAATTATAAGATTTTTGAACGCACAATTTTGTGAAATCACCTAACCATTTTTATATCGAGCTATAGGAACTATCAGCGAGTTCAAAATAGGAATTAATTTTGAGACTAACCATTATTAAAATTCGAATTTTATAATCTTCCCTGACTGTATCGTAATATCATAATATATCTTATAATATTCATATTATGCTGATGAACCAGAAATTGTCTTTAATTTAAAATAAAATCTTTTCAGCTATGCTGTTCAAAATTTTTTACACCTATAGGTCAGAATGGTTCTATCCGTGTTGTATATGTGTATAATATATTATATGATGATTAGATTATGTATATTATAGTATCATATCTATAGAAAAAAAAAATATTTCTACCCTATTTTTGTTTTAATTTTTCCTATTTGAAAGTAGCTTAGTTTTTAAATGCCTATTTGTTATAATTGTGTTTTTGTGATTATTTTCTTTATTACTTATAAATTTCGACATATGTACTTCCAAACATTATTATGTATAAGTTTTAGACGATTATCTACATTAATTTGAACCCTTAAAATGGTATTGCGAATACAGATAAAACAATGATATTCCACAAACAATATTTCAAATGGATAATGTTTAAATGATTTAAAAAACAAACAGAGATTATTAATCTCTCAACACTATGCTTAGTACTGTTGTGTGTTTTGGGTACGTTGAAGTGCTTACATTTCACTCTGTTACATATAGTTTTTTTTATAGTTCAGACGGCTCTATGCGTTTAGTTTTTATTAAGTAGCCAATGTGTTACGGCAAAAAGACATGTGTGATCTTAATAATACATATATCATTGACTGTGACAGATTCCTAGTCAGAGCGTAGCATGATTTTGAGATTCTATTTAAAATTATTATGTTTATATAAAATTGTGTTAATTGGCCTACATTATTACTGACATTGTTATTGCACTCATTGGCTATCGGACTTGACCTATTTAATGTTAAGTGGTCATCGGCGCCTGTAGACATAACGACCGCCACCGTTCACCTTGAAGTTGAAGTCTCAATTACATTGTACTGTCTCATCCTTGAAACCGCAACGTATGGCCTTAAAGCGTTTGAGACAGCTTTGACGTGATCCTAAAGTCTCATTTGTCTTATATAACCGTATCCTTCAAAACTCGTGCTGCTTTGCTTCATTGGCAGAACGAGGGTACTTATGGTGCACGTTCGTAATGCGCCTACCCTCCTTAAAAATAAATATTGTTGCAAAGACTGGCGAAAGCCACTTTTCGGATAACCGGACCTAATTTTCATACGTAAAATTCTAGTAAATATTTACCTACACAATTTGACCAATAATATATACGAGACGTGCTCAGAAGGCCACATATGTTCACATAGACACAGGAACATATTCGTAATGCTCTTGTTACCTCGTAAAGCTGTTGCACCTCGCTGACACTAGATGGCATTGCTTATCGTCCTACTAAAGATACGGCTCAACGCAGACGTGTATCGGAAAAGATTCACACTGCGACTTCTGTGCGTAAATTGAGAGTTGCCCATAATAATGTGAATGACTTCACCGGCGCGCTTTTCGAGCTGTCAAATTCTTAGTTGTGGCCATTGTAAAAAATTAAAAAATCGTAATGATAAAATGCTTGAAATGGCCAATAACTGGCGTTACCGCTCTCACTTTCTCGTGCGTTTCGATGACGAAGAAGACGTATCTACATATTCGTCCTAACGCGTCATGTTTATGGCAGTGTTTCTACCTCAAATTATAGTTTACCTTATGTGTGAAAGAATAAACAAAAAAACTCTCACTAGAAACACTTGCGCTTTGCTTTATAGAGAATTTGTGTTGATGGTAAAAAAGTTTGATGCTAAAGCGCCTTATTCACGATCCATCTTGCTGTACGTCCCGCCAAGGCCATGCACGATGCACGATGCAAAAAGATCATGAATAGGCTTGACGTACGTCGGTAATTATTATTAATTGCGGCCTTGAGCTGACGTACAGCCGTGATGGATCGTGAATAAAGCGCTAAACGCATCGTGCATGGCCTTGGCGGGACGTACAGCAAGATGGATCGTGAATAAGGCACTTAAGCGATAACCGGGGCTCATAAACTAAAATCAGGGCGTTTTTTTTTTTGGTAAATCAAATTGGCAGTATGGCCATAAATCCTGAGCGAGTTCGAGCTACAAAAAAAAAATAGGACAAGCGAACACAATGCGAAATTCTAATGTTGTTTAATAATGTTGGCCAACATAACAATAAATATTATTTTCAACGAGTATTCGTTGTTTAAGGAAAATCGACGTGCGACTGTTTTTTTATTTATTAATTTAAGTTAAAAAATAAGTTTGTGATAGTTTATTTTGTTATAAAAAAAAAAAATGTTGTTTTTATTTGTTTTTTAGTAGCAGCTGCATAGAAATATCTAATGAAAGGTCTTAGGCTGTATAATTCAGAATTCATTGCTTCGTGTTAATTTATTGGCGTTTTTAAATGAATTTTAAAACGGGTAGGCTAAAGCAAGAAGACGTATATTATTTTGGTGAACCGGAAATTTTTATTTAATCCACATTCAACACATTTCTAATTGTTAAATTCAAGATTTCCTTACCGTAACTCAATACATGCAGTTATTAAAATTTGTAACGGCCGTCATTATGTTTATTTAAAAAAAAAAGCAACGTTTTTCTCAAATAAAATTCGTATGACTCTTTCGGAATTTCATTAAAATGTTTAATAATTTACGAGATACTATTGTTTAAATCTCATGCTTATAAGGAGACTAATAGTTGAAGCGTACCTACATTCAAAGGAATATTTTGTCTGCATTTTTAAATATAAACCGTCGCTTAACTACGGAGTTAATGTAGGCGTGTGATAATTTAATTCCTCATCTAGCAATCGTAATGCCCTCAATAGTGCTGCATAAATTCATCTTATTCGCATTGCTTCTAAGCAACGAAGATCTGGTCTTAATATCAAATTACTACCTTCAAAATTAATGAATTAACGGACATTCCATAGCAATGTTCAATGTTAGTTTAGAAATTTAAAAAAAAAACTTTCACTTATGTACTTATCGCTTTTGTCATGTGAATGTGCATGTTAATAGTTTTTTACAAATATATAGTGTATTGGCGAAATAATTTAGTAGTTTCATAGTGTTTCGAAGTGTGTTTTTAGATGTCTTGTAAGTGTTGCCAGTGTTTCGATGTGGTATTTATTTACTGATTATAATGATCGATTTGGGTGTGTATTGGAAAACGCTCAGGACCAGGAGTAAACAAATGTGAACTGATGCGGTTTAGTATGTTTCAATAATGAATAGAACCGGTTCACGGTATACAGATCTGCCCATGGTCATCACTAGTGCGAATGAGCATAATGCACTAGTAACTTAATATTCGTGTTGGTGCAATTTACTTCGTTTATTAAAAGCACACTTCGAAAATACACCATATTATAAAAGTTTACGTACATGACATAAAACTTAAAAAACGGTAGAAATTCTTAAATATTATTGTAGTGTTTTATTAAAATTAAAATGGAATGGTCACATTGTCGAATGTTAAGAATAACATACATCACTAGAATTTTATCAATAGATCAAGGACTAAAATAAACGGACAAAAACAGCTACACCATAGACAACCAAACACCGCGATATGTTTTAGTCACGTGTGATACGATTTTGTCTGTGGCAGTTAGTAGTGGTTATGAACATCGCTTTCAGTTCCATACAAACAACTTCTTTAAAGGTACTTATTTTTTTAATACACTTTACTGGCTTGGAAACAAAGCCATTTAAGCCAAACAACTTGTAAAGACAATGTGACTATAGCAGACTATGTGTAGGTATATCTAGTATAAGATGTTGAAGGAATATTATATTATACAGCCCGACTAAGTTATCTTGAGACTGAGAAAGCAATCACTTTAAACTTAGTCATTCTGCTGAATTGAGGTTAACTTATAATGAATGAAACAAGTCGAGATGAGAATGTCTGTAATGTGATCGGAATTTACTTAATCATTTAAGAAACAATCCGAGGATTTTAGCATACGTGAGAATTTTTACAGATGCTAAACGGTTAAAAAGCCACCGTTACTACAGGTTTGATCCTCAAGAAACACTAATATAACAAAATAAAATAATTCACACGACTTCGCTCCTAACGTTCCCGCCAAAAAACTCCTCTATACTGGTTGTTTAGTAATATGATGTCCATAGATAATTTAGTAGGACTGTACTTTTTAAAAGTCATGTTGTATTCACTTACATTCCGTATATAATATTTCTTAACAATATTTATTAATATGTATCAAAACGTATCTATAAGGTTTTTGTCTTAGAAGAAAACTATGTATTCATTACAGTGATCAGTTTTAGCAAAAAGTTAGAAATAAATCATAGTGATTTCTACACTTCCTTCAACGAAAATTGCTATAATCTAAAAGCTAACAATATTAAACAAAACTTTTACTTTTCGTAATGTCAAGAAGTTCTATGCGATTCTCGTTTAAATTGAAGAAAATCTCACTATTATTATAAAAAAAGTAGCATTTTTTGACAGAATTTTCTGCCTACGATTTGCTAATGTTTGTTGTGGCATGAAATGAATGTCTCTTCTTGTGACAGTAGTGTAGCAGCAGCTTAAATTTATTAAACATAGTATTTTAAATTAATGGCAACAATACATTATGAATGTTCATTGCTTTTTAGGTAACTTAGGTTAGGGTTGCCAGTGACTTTCAATAACCCACGGTTGAATAATAACCGTAGCGCGAATTCAAATAAAAAGCAACCCTCGACGAGTTAAAGGTTTTTAAAAATCTCTTTAGTAAATGAATATGAAATCTTTTAAATTAGAATAGTTACATTTTAAAATCAATGTATTTGTCGGTTTGTAAACGTAGTGTTGAATGTGATTAGAATTTCAATAAAGATTTACCAAAGATATTAATGAGTTTTCATTTAACTCCTTGTACGACAGAATCATAATCATTCATCATTCATCCATTCCAATCATTCATCATTCATCAATCATATTTCCGATGCTACAAAACATTCTTACAGTTTTCGTGGTTGTTTGAGGTAAAATAATGATTTGTAACGGACGTGACGTCAGCTGTCATGCCCTGCCGCCAGCCAAGCCGCCAAGCCATATTAACACGCCCCCTTCCGCCACCGCCGCCAGCCAAAGCCAACGAAGGGGGGATAGTGTTAATAAAACAAGCCGTGCCAGCCATTTCTACCTACTTTTCTGCATTCTTGCACAAATAAAAGAACTTGTCGTTACGCTGCTGGTTTTTATTGTCACATCATTTGCAACAGATTTAAAAATATGGAGCGATTAAACCGTAAAAGTAATTTTCGCGAAAAATCAATGAAAATACTATTCCTATTTTAATTAGCTCAGGTTGCTAATGATTTTTAAGGCTTACTTTGTGTGAAGCGGCTCGAGGATCCCGTAAACATCAACTAAATACTGACTATATTAGGTCAGTAGATTGAAGTCTCGCCCCTCAATAGCAATGGACCAGTAGACCGGTAGACCGGTCAGACGAACGCACAACCACTTCGCACCAGTAATAGGTAATTATTGTAAACTAGCTGACCCGGCAGACTTCGTAGTGCCTCAATCAATAAATAAAAGACCTAAACTTTTGTATAAAATAAACTTAAAACAAACAAAAGGAATCCGTCCGACGCGGCGACGGGGGACACATCAAAGGGAAAGCAAAATTGTAATTTTTATTTAATTCCGAGCATTTTCTTATTTATCTCCCTTTTAAAACTTCTCTGGACTTCCACAAATAATTCAAGACCAAAATTAGCCAAATAGGTCCAGCCGTTCTCGAGTTTTAGCGAGACTAACTATATTTTATATATTTATAAGTCTGACCTGAAATAAACGAATTACAAGTTTCTAAAAAGTAATGCTGCAACTGACTACATCCGTAAATTAAAGGAATAAATCTAGAAAAAAATCTAATGATGGTGTTAAATTCAGACAACTTGAAACGTGCTTACGACTATAATTTAAGTACTAGGAACATAGAAGAGGACATTGCTAGTAGGGGTGGACGAGATTAAAATGTTTATAGTGTGAGGATTTTGTATTTGATTATTAGATGGATATCGTGGGATCTGTCAACAAAATATGGTTTTGTTTTAGTTTTAGAAAACTTACGTATTAAACTGCTTCTATCTTTGTCTACACGAATTGGTATCAATTTTATGTTTAGGTGGGAAATGCGTTCTCTACCTATGCTGATAGCACTGAGAGGCTATTTCAGCTTCGCCCTAACATGTAGGTGAGCTCACGGAGCTCAAACCGGAAGTATTGCTAACACTGGCCCTAGCAAGAGCAGTGTTTCGCAGAATCTACCACCGGATCGGATACGCGACCCACTGAGAACATCCGGTGAGAAACTCGGTGGGTTAATTCGCTCGTCGAGCGACGGGCTCGACGAGGACCGTGACCGGGGGTTTCATTTGCAACTGAGTCCTTTATCCAATGGTCCCCCGGTAGTCGAAAATCGACTCTAATTACCTCAAATTATATGTTTGTACAGTAATAAGATTCTATTGTCAAAGACTATTAAACTTCGTTAATCACAGATTTCGCCTACACTTTAGACAAGTATTAATAAAGACCATCAATATTATTCCATTCTCAATTAGACCACGGATTGTTTATTAACAGTGGTACATACATGGCAGTGCTTGTGATTTATTTATTTATTAATTTAATGTATTTCTTATTCATAATTATAAAAAAATATTTACATTTTGCACTCCTTTTCTAAATTCTTTATAAGTGTGGACAATGTCAGGCTCCTCCGTCTTCGCAATTTTCGTAAAAAAGGGGTACAAAGTTTTTGCTTCACGTATTAATATATAGATGTACCTACTTCTAAAGAAGCGAATTGAATTGAATCGAAGTGGCAATGGGCTAGCCATATTAGCCGGACCGATAACCGTTGGGGTAAACGCGTTCTTGAATGGAGACTGCGAATTGGCAAACGCTGTGCAGGACGTCTTCAGGCTCGGTGGAGTGATAGTCTGTGCAGGGTAACTGGCAGGAGATGGATGAGAGAAGCCAAGGATCGTGCTTAGTGGCGAGCAGTTCGAGAGGCGTATGTCCAGCAGTGGACTGCTATAAGCTGATTATGATGATCTGATATATAAAATTCTTGTGTCACAATGTTAGTTACCATACTCCTCTGAAACGGTTTGACCGATTTTTATTAAATTTTATATACATATTATTATATTCATTACTATATTCAGTAGGTCTGAGAATCGGCTACTATCTATTTTTCATACCCCTAAGTTCACAGCGCTACATGCCTCTTTCACTCATTTACCACCTTACAATAAGTTCGTTTTTTTGTTTCTCTACACTAGAAATTCCCTAGAAATCTTATATATGGCAAAACAACGTTTGCCGGGTCAGCTATATAGAAGCGGGCAACGGGTTCATTTTGTGATGTCTACAGACTAAGCTGATAACTAAGAATAAAAACTATCATATCTGCTCATAAATAAATAATAATAATAAATAAATAAATATTTACTAAGCGTCACGCCACGTTAACTGGTCCCGTGATAAGTTCATAAAGAACTTGTGTTACAGGTACCAGATAACGGAAATAAATATAAGATTTTTATTATACACATACACATATTTAATATACATCCATAACCCTGGAAAAGACATTTATATTTATCATACAAATATCTTCCCTTGGCGGGATTCAAACCCGCGAGTCCCCTTGTGTAGTGACCATGTCACTTACCACTACACCAGACGGCCGTTGAAATGCGCGAAAGAATGAAATGCGTGCTGCATGGCATCTGCTCTGCCATGATAGTTTAGATAGTTTATTTTAAATATATAAATACAACATATTTCGATATTTTCAAAATCATAAAAAACAAACTAATTTAATTAACTAAAACTAATTTTAAATCCGACTTAAATATAATTATGTCTACTTAACATTAATTATCCCATAAATGAACAAAGGGCATTTACAACATTCGTAACCATACAATAAACGACGGCGTGCAATAGATTTATTTTAGATACTTAGCTTATACGAAAGCTTGTAGTCCTCGAGTGATTTATAAGGTATTGCAACCTTGATTGTACTTCCGATAGGAGAGGTTATTTTGCATGTACGTATTATCTTTAAATAGACAAGGAAGAGGATTAGAGATACCAATCTCATTCGTAATAATAATAATAAAGCCTTTTATTCGGATAACGGATATACAATTGAAGACATGAATTGATGAAGGGGATATGATACAATTTGTTAATTTCCAGAAAACGGGCAACCAAATTTTATTATTTGTTTTTGAGATATTAAGGGTTTGTGGCTGTTATTTTTATCATTTTAAACTTGAAATTATAGTACTTCCATTTATTTACCAATATCGAGAAAGAAAATGAAAAAATAATAATAAGAATATTGTTTTGAGAATCATTTTTTTTTTTAATTTTTTCAAAAAAAAAAACTTCCAAAGCGCTTGAAGGAGGCACAGTCCCCAAGATACTGGCTACGTTGCCTCGTTGGACAGCCAGAGAGAGAATCATTTAAAATTAAAGAATACGTTAAGTGTCGATATCACATGCAATTTCTAAAAATAGCCTCTCAACCCGGAGTTTTAAGGTCTAATATAGTTTATAGGCAACTTCAGTCAATGTAAAAACTCAAAAATCTTAAAAATGATACTTAACCCCTTTATCCACTCATGTCTTCAATTATGTTTCATAAACTACTGCACTTATACTGTATTTTACAAAATTAAAATTGTTCAAGTATTTGGTGCTTCTTTCTCTCTCTGTCATCCCATTTGCCAGTTGACAAAGGTCGTCTCTAACCTACTCCATTTCGATTTCTCTCTGTCTACTCTACTCCATGTTATGCCTGCAACCAGCTTTTTTTATTGCTTAAGACTTAAATGGATGGACGAGCTCACAGCCCACCTGGGGTTAAGTGGTTACTGGAGTTACTACAACGTAAATGCGCCACCCACTTTGAGATACAAGTTCTAAGGTCTCAGTATAGTTACAATGGCTGCCCCACCCTTCAAACCGAAACGCATTACTGCTTCACGGCAGAAATAGGCAGGGTGGTGGTACCTACCCGTGCCGACTCAAGATGTCCCTCATTGTTCCATCTTTTTTGTTGTCGGACTCTTTTCCTTTTACCTATCTGTACAAAATATTTGCAAAGATCTTGCTGTAGCGAATATACAGAAAACTCGGAAACCTCATTCGTAATCAAGTCTAAAAACTTTGTTGCACATATATTAATTCATTAGTTTGTTAAATAAATTATTGTTTGTCATTAAGTTTATTATAAATTGTAAGCTTAGCAAGCTTTTAAGTGTAGTAAGACTATAATTCAGCACGGACATATTTAGCTGTTTTTAATTTTTTTTTGTATCCAGAATCTAGAATAAATTAATTTCATTTTGGAACGAAGTTCCTTATGTGACGATGCGGAGGGGTACCCTAACCGGGAAAAAACGTCCGTAACGTAAGATTTTTATTATTTATGTATAGTCTTAGTGTGATGGCTATATAGTGTCTAATGTATAGTCTACCTCTACGTGATGACGGTTATTATTATTTCTATGATAGAGCATAATTAGGCTTAATTATTATTATTCATATAAATAGCTGTTTCTTTGTATATTATTATGATATATTTTTTATAAATCACTGTGAATAAAATAAAGTTGATAACTTTGTAAAGTAGTTTTTAACAATAATAAAATCATAATAAAAAATGTATACCCGAATAATTATTTTCTTTATACGCCGAATAGAACTTAAAATTAAAATTTTTATAACAAGGAACTTCGTTCCTGTCCGGTGTCCCACGACACCACACATCTTTTTTTTTGTCATAGCTTTTGTTTGAGTCGGCGAATGTGTGTATAGTAAGTAGTATGCTGTTGCTGTGTAATATGTCTAAACATTCAGATTTTAGAAACACTTCGGCTAAGCAACACGGAATCGCGCTATCAAAACCGTTCGTGCCTTTTACGAAAACAATATAGGTACATATCTACTCATGAATTACGTAACATTGTCTTCGCCGTATTTTCTTAGATATAGTATTAAATGTTTCAGTTAAATACGGATGCCTTATGTAGCTAATTTCGTAAAGTAATAAATAGTTAAAAGGTTTTTACCTATATATAAAACAATATCTAAATTTTCATAATGAAGACACAAGAAGGAATGGAATTGGGGTGTCCTTAAAAGAGTGATTGCGTAGAGGGAATCAACTTCTTGCTATCTTTTTCAGATTCAGATTCTTACTGTATGTATGTATGTGGTGTTCAATTATTTATATTCAATTATCTTTGTTTTTTTTTATACTTGGAAGCAGAGAGCAAAAGCTAAACAATTGCCTCCTAAAAAAATAAGTTAAATAATTCATTTTATGATTCAACTTTCATGTAATCTTAGGATTTAATTTCTAACCATTAATCACCCTCATTTTTCAAAACAGTAAGTCACATATTGGCGCAGATGTTTCGAAAATGGAAATTTCTTTATTGCTTTTGTTAAGTAGATTAAGTTATCTGAGTCCATAGACAGCAGAAACGTGAATGCCGCCTTATTTCTCCTCCACCTTATTTGTCCTTTAGTTCGGGCTCTAAGTATGACCGCGCATCGTTTATCGATCCAGCCGAAACTTCGTACAGTGGTTGGGAGTCTGACATTTTAAAGGAAGTTTTCTGACATTTATAACAAACTAGCTATACCCGTCCGCTTCGCTGGGCTTATTATTTCTCACCCCCACAAAGATTCTCATCATTAACGCCCCCGCAACTGGTGTAGGGAGTCCAACACCCATATAAATATTAGCCTATCCATTAAGTACATGTATTTTCTACATGGATACCAAGTTTCAAGTTCATAACGGAAAATCCGTAACAACCACTGTAGATTGTAGATTTATATATGAGTATAGAATATAGATAATAATATGCTTGTGAGTCGCTTCATAAAAAGGTTGAATTTTATATACTTAGCGACACTCACAACAAAGCGTGGCCTTCACTATTTATGTAAACGGATAAATATTTAAGTAAACATTTACTTATTATTTTAAGCAGAGTTGACACAGACGTAAACATGAAGTTTAATGTATTTTACTAGAAATGAAATTGATTAAATCACACAGTAAGAACCAACTATAAAAGTCGAAACTTCTCGTATAAAAGACGAAATACTTAATGATAATGACGAGGTGAACCGGTTCCACTGAAAAAATCTACGTCGCATTATGAGACTCGTTTTTGAAAGTAGCGTTTACTATAAATATATTAATTTAATCTGCCAGAATTATTGTTGTGTGTTTATTATCTTTGTGGATTATTGTTTTCGTGAAATATTTAAAATTACCTTTACTCATAATTAATTGGTGATTTTAAGCATTCGAAGCACCGGTCATCGTCCTCGTCGAATTTAACCCATAGACAAGATCGACTGATTTTTTTTTTGTGATTCGCGATTTTGACGCTGTGGTGGATTGAGTGAAGCACTGTTTTATAGGGCTAGTTAGCCTTGAGAGGCTATTTCAGCATAACCTTAACTAGTAGGCGAGCTCGCGGGGCTCAAACCTGACGACGTTGCTAACGCGAACCCTAGCAAGAATCGTGCTTTGCAGCATCTACCGCCGGATCGGAAACGCGACCCACTGAGAAGATCCGGCGAGAAACTCAGTGGGCTCTGTCTGAGGGTTAATTTACTTGACGAACCCTTCGTCGCAAGCGACGGGTTCGACGAGAACGGTGACCGGATGCAGCCATAATTGCCCATCGACGTCACTGGCAGACAAGTAAAAAAACGAGTTCAAACTAGCCTAGTTACTTAGACACGGTTGAAGAGTGCTGTGTAAAAAATCCTAAGAGTATTAAAATTCGAAGAAGTTCAAAACAGATTAACACATATATAAATCTATTTTTAAATAGACCACATAAAACAGCACCGCGCAAAATAGTTTAATGTATCACATTGAGAATGAGAAATAAAAAATTTGCCTCTCAATATCATTGAATTGGCTTGAATTTGTTGGGAAGATATTGTAAAACAGAATCTCATTGTCAACGGTTGGTTCACTGTATAACTTGTGTGACAATAAATGACTCAGTGAATACAGATATGGATTAAGCATCCGTGGCGCGGCATCTCTCTCTACGATGAGTAACATGATTACTAAAGATACAATTATAAATCATGTTGAACAGATATTCGAGAACTGACATTTTCAAATTGACATCCTTATTCACAGTTTTTTCTTTCGTTGCCCAGACGCGTGAATTAGCTCACGGCAAGTGGCTACCCGAGCCCATGGACATCAACAACGTAAAATGCTGCCACCCACATTTAGTTCAGCTCTAAGTTTAAATTCTCTAATACAACGACTGCCCCACCCTTGAAACTGCTTCCCGGCATAAATAGGCATGGTATTTTTTTATTTTTATTGCTTAGGTGGATGGACGAGCTCACCGTCCACCTGGTGTTAAGTGGTTACTGGAACCCATAGACATCTACAACGTAAATGCGCCACCCACCTCGAGATATAAGTTCTAAGATCTCAGTATAGTTACAACGGCTGCCCCACCCTTCGAACCGAAACGCATTACTGCTTCACGGCGGAAATAAGCGGGGTGGTGGTACCTACCCGTGCGGACTCCCAAGAGGTTCTAACACCATTGAAAAAGTGGTAGTTTGTACCTAGCCGTGCGGGCTAACATGACCAGTGATTACGCAAATATATTTTTTATAAATAAGCTTTTTATTATATAACGTTATTATATTTTATTTGGAAGACAAACAGTGAACTTAAACAATATAAAATATAACCTTACAACTAAACACAATTTAAATGTCTCCGCATTTAAATAAATACAAACAATTGTGGCGACGCATCGCCTAAAATTAAAACGTAAAACAAAAACAAAAAATAACAACAATTAGAAAAAAAACCCAGAAAAACGTAGTAAATAGAAATTTATTAATTAAATATTTGCATTCAACCATCGACTGATTAATGTTCTCCTAATAATCTTAGTAGGAGTGTTGAAAATGTCCAGTTCAGGGTTTCATCTTGGAAGTAATTCGTGAACTTATGTTATTTTTTTTACTGGTGGTAGGACCTCTTGTGAGTCCGCGCGGGTAGGTACCACCGCCCTGCCTATTTCTGCCGTGAAGCAGTAATGCGTTTCGGTTTGAAGGATGGGGCAGCCGTTGTAACTATACTGAGATCTTAGAACTTATATCTCAAGGTGTGTGGCGCATTTACGTTGTAGATGTCTATGGGTCCAGTAACCACTTAACACCAGGTGGGCTGTGAGCTCGTCTACCCATCTAAGCAATAAAAAAAAAAATTAAGTAGAAAAATCGGTCAAACCCTTTGGTACCTAACTTTTCGGTGTACGTTTTAGTTTTTGTGGACTTATGTTTAATGCGATAACGTGCTTATCTCAACACTCAGAATTCTTATATGCAAAATAACGATTGATAGGTAAATGATGCGTCTTACGCGTATAATTGATTACCTAATAATCGTTCCTGAGTTTTTAAAATGTTCTCTGAAGATATTTTTCTCTAAAAGTTAACTTTTCGTTAACTATCCTCACACATTGTACACTCGTAATAGTCAAAGTTCTAATACTAAATGTTGACTTACCGTGTACTATTATTCTCACACATGGTATAATCGTAACAATCAAAGTGCTTAGAAGTTTGGTTTGCTTAGAAGAAGGGACACATACATTACATCCGAGTTCTCAGAAAAAAGTTAAACAAATGTTTATCGCACAGCTGCACTTGACCGTATTACCAATACACAATTCATATACAATTTATGGGAGTTGTAGTAGTTACTATAAAATATACATATGTATGTACAAATTTCATTTACAAGATACTTCATTATGCCTCTACTAATTTAACACCCGTGTTTTATAGTCATCAAAGATGTTTCCGTTAACGAAAATATTTTTTTTATTAAAAAAAGCACTTGTAAGCTCAAGGTTTTCCAGCGAAATTCTTACTCTCATTAACAAATAATACGACCCTCGCATAAAATGTTCGGATATCATTGCTCCCATCCAATTATATTGTATAGTCTGTGGCGATGTCACTTCACTCGCGCTCTCCATTGTAAAGGCTGGTGTAGACGGCAAGATGACCGCCTGCTGCGTCACTAGATTTGCCATAATAACGTACGCAGTTTTGATTTACGTCGTTTTTCAAACATAAAATACATTGTTGAGCATATGCAACACAGATTTCGCATTCTGAACACGTTTTAAAAAACAAATCAAAGCCTGTATGGATATGTCAAAATAAAAAAGAGGCCAAGCATAAATTAATAAAAAACAAAGCAATATCGCGAATTTCATTGAATCTTGAAGATAGGGTTGTTGCATGTAAATAGTTGGAATTTCTGTGATTATCTTAGAACGATAATAGAACACTAAATAAAATGATGTAGAAACTCAACAAATTACCAGTTTAAGACGTAAATAGGTGTTCAATAGTAGAAAGTATATGACAATTGAATCATTATAGGCGACACGGAGACGCGGCGACATGTTTCAGCAGGCTGGCAATGTCTTTGGGTAGCTTTGATTGGCAGTAGAATCATCGTCGGCACAAGCCCTAAGTCGCTCAGTGACTCACTCAATAGTCGATCGCTGTTCGCTTCAGTATGAATTTCAAAAGCAGTGAGGTTGCTCGTTTGTTTCGCGCGTGTTATCAATTCAAAGACGATAGTGTTTGATTTGATGTCGTTTCAATTTTAATTTGTGAAAAATGACTGCTCTTTTGAAAAACGTGACGAACTGTATATGGTATGCGTTTGATTCGTTGCAAAATAATGACGTTGTACACAAATCTAAATTAAAGGTATGCTACTTACATTAACTCACATGATAAATATCTATTTAGGAAACTTACTATAATACTAAAAAAAAGAGTTCACTACTTAGAATATTTAAAAAAAACTTGCACAACGTTTGAAAACTTTTTTTCTTCATTATTACTCTGATAATAATTCAGATTCATTGTTCATCTAATTTCATAAAAAATAATTTTCTGGACCTTACATAATAATAGTCTAGACATAGATAAACAAGCTTTTCCAGCCACTGACTCTACGCAGCTTTCCATCAAAATCAATGCACCGGACGTCTTATCCTTTAGGCCACGACGACTTCAATCACTTATCTTTGTTATCCTTTCCGACTTCTTTTATTCTCTCCCCGTAATTCCGACCTTGAGCCTACAAATGATGTGGTATGCTATGAGCCCACACAGGTCGGAACAATCATGCTCCCTATGTCCGTCGTGAATCTCTCTTCATCTTGGATTTTCCACCAAGAAGACGTGGATCTAGCGTCTCAAGATAGCTGATAGACATATACATATGTATGTACATACAGACATTTCCCAGGATAACTTTTGTACTTTCAAGCTACGCCAGTAAAATATAAGTCATTGAAAATTATTTCTTAGTTAATGTAGAGAATCTAGAATATAAAAATTTAGGGCCTTAGATCAAAATATTTCGAAAAATGTTCTAGTGTTACTAGAACTAGTGTTTCTAAACAAAACGACACAAACTTTTTGAGCCGGTAACACTGAATTTTCGTTTCACATCTCATAAGATTGCATTTCGAATTAGCGAATTGGATGTGTGACTTCAAAATATACGAAATAGGGCTTAAAGCATTATTGCTCTCGGGTTATTTTGAGAAAAAAAAAAACAATCACGTAGGTAAATCATCATCCCTGTAGGTGGCGGTCTCCCCCCGGTGAAGGTCAAGGGGCGACCTGAGGGGGTGAGGCCGCGCGGCGCGCTACCAGCACTCTAGCGCGCTGCCGTGGAGTGAGTGGAGCGACCGGTCGACGGTGTATCGCGTCCCGACCCGGCAGGCTGGTTCTGGTCCAGCGGGGTATTCCGGGACACCAGCGGCACCGTCTGGGCGGCCCGACGGGCTGCCGTACCGAGACGGCCGACGTTTCAGAGCCTTCGATTCGCCTCGAAGGCTCCGTCGGCTGGGCGTCCTTGGGGTGAGCCGCGCCGTCTGGTTGTAGTGTTGACCGCGGTAGCCCCCCTACCTCATCCGGGTTCTGACCTCGGAGGGGATCGGACGTCGGGTGTAAGAGTGCAG
>NW_021011510.1:705450-719489 GCF_003987935.1 Bombyx mandarina | reverse complement strand
TAAACGGGAGCGATGGTGGATCAGATTCAGCCAGGCTAATGCCCAGCGTGTGCCAATCCACCACAGTCCTCGTGACGGGAACGGAATCGGGAGCGCGACCGAGCTTCATAATGAAGGGGCGGTGGTCTGAATCTAACTCTAAAACTACTTCGATCGAGTGTAAGCGCAGAGTTACGTTTTTTAATAACGCTATGTCGAGTATATCCGGGCGATGCGCGATATTTAGCGGGTAGTGAGTCGGGGTTAGCGGAGCGATGATATCGAAGGCGAGATCATCGACTAACGCGTCGAGCCGCCTGCCATTAGGGGTTGTGGTGTGTGAGTTCCACCTGATGTGTTTACAATTTAGGTCGCCCGCCAGAATGACAGAGCTTCCCATGCCGAGTAGCGCCTCGATATCACTGCTTAAAACGGATAAATCCTATAAACGACTTGATCTTGATCTTTCTTCATGCGAACACCTACGTAATTTGCGACTGGCTGATCCGAATTATAATAAGCCTGGACCAATAGATCTGCTTATCGGTGCTGAAATGTTTTCAACGCTGTTACTACCCGGAAATATTTCAGGTAGTCCTCATGAACCCTCAGCCCTGAACACCATCTTCGGATGGATCCTGATGGGAAGTGTCAAATGCAGGGATGAGACAAAACACTCAAATTCTTTTTTTCTAAGAGAACACGATACTCCTCTCCATGAGGAATTGAGGAGACTGTGGGAGTTGGAGGTCATACCTAAATCATCCGTTCTAACGCCGGACGAGCAGCAATGTGAGAAACTTTTCACTGAAACCCCCGCTCGAGGTACATCTGGAAGGTACATCGTTTCTTTGCCGTTTAGGCAGAGGGATGGGGAGTTACAGTTTCCGGGTTCGCGTGAAAATGCATTGCGAAGATTTCATTCATTGGAGCGAAGACTTCTTTCAAGCCCAAACCTTCATGAGCAGTATTCGGACTTCATGCTGGACTACTTAAATAATGGTCACATGAGTCGTGTCTCAGCCACCGACCTGCATAAGGGAAAATATTACATTCCTCATCATTGTGTTTTTCGTCCTGGCAGTTCAACTACTCAATTGAGGGTGGTTTTCGATGCTTCTGCTAAGGACGCTCGAGGGATTTCACTTAACGATTCCTTATTNTGTCATATTTCCAATACATCATATAGTTGAAATTATAGATGTATAAAATATAACAATTATAGGTAGGTAATGAAAATAAAAAAGCTGATTGTAGTTACATACTACTAGCAACATATATTGGAGCACTCTAATACAATTTTATTGTAAAATATAAATAATACTCTTTTATAGTTTGAAATTAATGATTAACTCTTCACACTCATTGTTCATTTGTGTTTGAACGAGAACTGAACGCATCACTATTACTTTAAATATAGCAACATTATTTCACAAAGTGACATTAGCTACTGTCAGCTAGCTTCGTCTAATTAAAAATCCGACTATAGTTACAACGGCTACCCCACCCTTCGAACCGAAACGCATTACTGCTTCACGGCGGAAATAGGCGGGGTGGTGGTACCTACCCGTGCGGACTCCCAAGAGGTTCTAACACCATTGAAAAAGTGGTAGTTTGTACCCAGCCGTGCGGGCTAACATGACCAGTGATTACGCAAATATTTTTTTTATAAATAAGCTTTTTATTATATAACGTTATTTTATTTTATTTGGAAGACAAACAGTGAACTTAAACAATATAAAATATAACCTTACAACTAAACACCATTTAAATGTCTCCGCATTTAAATAACTACAAACAATTGTGGCGACGCATCGCCTAAAATTAAAACGTAAAACAAAAACAAAAAATAACAACAATTAGAAAAAAAACCCAGAAAATGTAGTAAATAGAAATTAATTAATTAAATATTTGCATTCAACCATCGACTGATTAATGTTCTCCTAATAATCTTAGTAGGAGTGTTGAAAATGTCCAGTTCAGGGTTCTTCTATCTTGGAAGTAATTCGTGAACTTGTGCTATTCAAGTAGAAAAATCGGTGAAACTCTTTGGTACCTAACTTTTCGGTGTACTTTTTAGTGTTTGTAGACCTATGTTTAATGCGATATCGTGCTTATGTCAACACTCAGAATTCCTATCTGAAAAATAGCGATTGTTATGTAAATGATGCGTCTTACGCGTATAATTGATTACCTAATAATCGTTCCTGAGTTTTTAAAATGTTCTCTGAAGATATTTTTCTCTAAAAGTTAACTTTTCGTTAACTATCCTCACACTGTACATTGTACACTGGTTTGCTTAGAAGAATGGACACATACATACATCAGAGTTCTCAGAAAAAAGTTAAGCAAATGTTTATCGCACAGCTGCACTTGACCGTATTACCAAATTTACCAATACACAATCTCCTAAACTGTTGAAACGTCTTTATTAATAAGCCTTTATTAATGAACTTTACATAAAATTTATGGGAGTTGTAGAAATTACTATGAAATATATATGTATGTACAAATTTCATTTACAAGATTCATCATTATGCCTCTATTAATATAACACCCGTGTTTTATAGTCGTCAAAGATGTTTACGTTAACCAAAACATTTTTCTGATTAAAAAAAGCACTTGTAAGGTCAAGGTTTTCCAGCGAAATTCTTACTCTCATTATCAAATAATACGACCCTCGCATAAAATGTTCGGATATCATTGCTCCCATCCAATTATATTGTATAGTCTGTGGCGATGTCACTTCACTCGCGCTCTCCATTGTAAAGGCTGATGTAGACGGCAAGACGTATTCCTGCTGCGTCACTAGATTTGCCATAATAACGTACGCAGTTTTGATTTACGTCGTTTTTCAAACATAAAATACATTGCTGAGCATAAGCATCACAGATTTCGCATTCTGAACACGTTTTAAAAAACAAATCATAGCCTGTATGGATATGTCAAAATAAAAAAGAGGCCAAGCATAAATTAATAAAAAACAAAGCAATATCGCGAATTTCATTGAATCTTGAAGATAGGGTTGTTGCATGTAAATAGTTGCAATTTCTGTGATTATCTTAGAACGATAATAGAACACTAAATAAAATTATGTAGAAACTCAACAGATTACCACTTTAAGACGTAAATAGGTGTTCAATTATAGAAAGTATATGATAATTGAATCATTATAGGCGACACGGAGACGCGGCGACATGTTTCAGCAGGCTGGCAATGTCTTTGGGTAGCTTTGATTGGCAGTAGAATCATCGTCGGCACAAGCCCTAATTCGCTCAGTGACTCACTCAATAGTCGATCGCTGTTCGCTTCAGTATGGATTTCAAAAGCGGTGAGGCTACTTGTTTGTTTCGCGCGTGTTATCAATTCAAAGACGATAGTGTTTGATTTGATGTCGTTTCAAATTTAATTTGTGAAAAATGACTGCTCTTTTGAAAAACGTGACGAACTGTATATGGTATGCGTTTGATTCGTTGCAAAATAATGACGTTGTACACAAATCTAAATTAAAGGTATGTTACTTACATTAACTCACATGATAAATATATATTTAGGAAACATAATATAATACTAAAAAAAAAGACTTCACTACTTAGAATATTTTAAAAAAACTTGCACAACGTTTGAAAACTTTTTTTCTTCATTATTACTCTGATAATAATTCAGATTCATTGTTCATCTAATTTCATAAAAAACAATTTTCTGGACCTTACATAATAATAGTCTAGACATAGATAATCAAGCTTTTCCAGCCACTGACTCTACGCAGCCTCCATCAAAATGAATGCACCGGACGTCTTATCCTTTAGGCCACGGACTTCAATCACTTATCTTTGTTATCCTGTCCGACTTCTTTTATTCTCTCCCCGTAATTCCGACCTTGAGCCTACAAATGATGTGGTATGCTATGAGCCCACACAGGTCGGAACAATCATGCTTCCTATGTCCGTCGTAAATCTTTCTTCATCTTGGATTTTCCACCAAGAAGACGTGGATCTAGCGTCTCAAGATAGCTTATAGACATATACATATGTATGTACCTACATACAGACATTTCCCAGGATACCTTTCTACTTTCAAGCTACTCCAGTTAAATATAAGTCATTGAAAATTATTTCTTAGTTAATGTAGAGAATCTAGAATATAAAAATTTAGGGCCTTAGATCAAAATATTTCGAAAAATGTTCTAGTGTTACTAGAACTAGTGTTACTAAACAAAACGACACAAACTTTTTGAACCGGTAACACTGAATTTTCGTTTCACCTCTCTTATGATTGCATTTCGAATTAGCGAATTGGATGTGTGACTTCAAAATATACGAAATAGGGCTTAAAGCATTATTGCTCTCGGGTTATTTTGAGAAAAAAAAAACAATCACGTAGATACGTCATCATCGTCGCTAATGGAATTCAGAAATGTCATCGACACAGATAAACCGTTAATAGTCACATCAAAGCGCTTAGGACAAACCCTGAATCCCTTCGGCTCGTTACAGAAAACTTCTCTTGAACCCTTGATGTAGGTACGCATTATGTACAGCATAGTATACTATAGCTTATACTATAGCTTATACTATAGTATATACTATAACATAGTATACTATTAACAAGTTTTTTTTGTCAACAATCAACGTACCTAAATACCTATACTTACGACCGTCGGGACCGTCGGACCGTACGGGCGTCTTACTACCAGTCCTTACTGGTGTTAAGACGCCCGCACGTATAGGTACTACTAAAAGATGAAGATAAAACCTCAAAGAAGGTACGCGTACTACAATCCTGCTTTTGTTTATTTGGTAATTAATACCAATTACTTTCATAAAGATAGTGGGGCGTTTTATGCAGCCGCAAGGGTAGGTACCAAACTGCCTATATCTGCCGAAAAACAGCCATGTTGCCACCGACTGAGCATGTTTTTTTTATTGCTTAGATGGGTGGACGAGCTCACAGCCCACTTGGTATTAAGTGGTTACTGGAGCCCAATACAACATAAATGAGCTACCCATCTTGAGATATAGGTTCTAAGGTCTTAATTTAGTTACAACGGCTGCCCCACCCAAACCGAAACGCATTACTGCTTCACGGCAGAAATAGGCATAGGTTGCGGACTCAAGAGGTCCTACCACTGGTTGAACAGCCGTTGTACTATATAATTAAGACTTCGATCTTTACTCATCTCTCTATCTGTTCTGCTCATTTAGCACTAACAAAAGAAAATCGTGAATTTTATCTAGGTTATAATAACAAACGTGCCCTATGCGAGCTCTGTCTATAAAAAGATGAGTCACCTAATATGGGAGTGCTCGGTTCTATTAAGCTAAATTAATTAAAGCTACATTCTAGACTTATCAAACATGTTACCTGTGAACCCATTCACGTCGGGTCCGGTATGGGAGTGTCGTTACTAAACTTAATGTCGACGGAGTTTCCGTAATAGGAGTTCTGCGGCAACACATAATTTCTTTCAGAATAACATACGTAGCACTCATGTTTGTAATGTTTTTTTTTTACGTAAGCATGAATTACAAATGTAAAATGATTATTAAATACATTCATATATTTTAACGAAATATTTCTTATAATAAGGTCAACCCAAGAAGATGTTTTTCTTTGTAATGTTTTTTTTTACGTAAGCGTGAATTACAAATGTAAAAGATGATTAAATACATTCAGAAATGTAATTAACGCAACATTTCTTATAATAGGTGAGCCCAAGAAGGTGTTTTTGTTTGTGATGTTTTATTTTTACGTAAGCATGAATTACAAATGTAAAAGATGATTAAATACATTCATAAATGTAATTAACGCGACATTTCTTATAATAGGTGAACCCAAGATGTTTTTGTTTGTAATGTTTTATTTTTACGTAAGCGTGAATTACAAATGTAAAAGATTTGATTAAATACATTCATAAATGTAATTAATGCAACATTTCTTATAATAAATAGGTGAACCCAAGAAGGTGTTTTTTAAGATATTATCAAAATTATTATCCTTCTATAATCTTTCTACTCATAATATTTGTCAATAAAATGTTTATAACTATTGACACCACGTATGTGCTCCACGCTTGTTCTTAACAATAAATTTATTTTCTATATTGATTTTTTTAGTTGGATTTTTCTATAAAAGCGTGTTTGTTTAGTTTTTTAAACTATTATTTATTTGCAAAAAACGAACAAATTAACAATCAATATTTCAACAAATTTATTCTCTGAGCTTATTGTTACGACTCTATTGAAACCCAGTATCAATGATCTACGGTGTTTTCACAAATAATTGTTTTTTTTTCAAACAATCTCGATTCCCGGTACACACATCTAATTAAAAACAAGTGGAATTTACGAGAAAATTTTTTCGTAATGTCAGTGATTATAATTTGAGCTAAGTATCAACCATGGCGCGAATATCAGCACTCACATTACGACATAACCTTGTCTCGGACTTTTATTTTAATGTAATTAATATTAAAATAACAACTACAATCTCATACAAACCAAAACTTATTATTGCTTCTCAGTAATAATAGAGAGGATATTGACTTAATAATATCTTGTAAATATTTGTGGGACTCAAATAATATTTGGAACAGAGGAAGCCCTTGTTAAAGGTTGTTATTTACGTGCCCTTTGAGGGGATAATTGCTAATTTTTTTTAAATACTTCACAACTGGTTCCTAAAAATATATTTATTTATCACTACCGAAATATCACAAATACAAGCACTAGTTTTTTTTTTTTAATTTATCATTTGAATTGAACTGCTAAAATAGAAACTCAAAATTACAGTGATAGTCCGAAGAAAAAGTTCTAATCAACATTCAAAAAGTTAACTGACGCTAATTGAATTAATTAGCTCCGGGCGCCCTACAACTTTTCGTCCCGTGTTAATTCAGTAGGTATATCTGTCTGTATAGACAACGAAACGCTTGTATCTTTGCGATGTACAATTCGAACTATATAGGCCCAATTCTTTTTATCATAAACGGATCATCGGGAAGTAAGGTTTGTTTGCACTCGAGAGATGATTCTCGCTCACTACTTTATTTGGTGCGCTAATTCTCTCTTCCTCTTGTGAATTTACTGGTGGTAGGACCTCTTGTGAGTCCGCACGGGTAGGTATCACCACCCTGCCTATTTCTGCCGTGAAGCAGTAATGCGTTTCGGTTTGAAGGGTGGGGCTGGGGCAGCCGTTGTAACTATACTTGAGATCTTCGAACTTATATCTCAAGGTGGATGGCGCATTTACGTTGTAGATGTCTATGGGCTCCAGTAACCACTTAACACCATGCGTGCTGTGAGCTCGTCCATCCACCTAAGCAATAAAAAAAAATCGAAGCGCTCATTATTTGGTAGTTGACACCCTGTTTATCCTCCTGTTTATGTTCTTATCGTGCTTTTTATCATCACAAATCATGTCGTGAGCGAGACCTCATCTCCCGAGTTCTATGGTCAACTTTTACTGAAGCTTCAAATTGCTCAATCCCAACTTAGATTCAACTAAAGTCGTCGCGTCTCGTCTGCACGGTACAATCTATAACCAATTTCTGAATTAGCTTGAAATACGACAAAAAGTATCGTTTTTCTATGTCGAAACACGGTTGCCGACAGCCGTCGTATCTTTCACGGTTCGTTTAAGGAAACACGACATTCTTTTGAAAATTACGACGAAATAACAAGTTAGGGCTGACAATAAAAGCAAATAATCCTATACCATTAAACGAGCAATTCTTGTATATATAATCTGAATCTCGGAAACGGCTCCAACGATTTTCATAAAATTTTGTATACAGGGGATTTCGGGGGCGATAAATCGATCTAGCTACGATTTATTTTCAGAAAATGTTGTTTTATTCGTGTTTTCAATAATCAACTTTATCACTCTTTCCGACATCCATTGGCGAATAATAATACTATTTTTACTGCTTTAAAGACACAACAAGATGGCGTTATAAAAATAAAATAAAAAGTCGAGCAAAGCTCGGTCATCATCTAGTGTTATTTATACGACAGCGAAACTACACAGAGTTCGATTGATTTTAATTTAGGAACATTTTATAGGAATAATCAAATATGAAAGTGTGTTGTTATACTAAGTGGTGTACTAGAATATTACCACCTCATCTCTATACGCGTGTCTTGAAAAATGCGACTAAATGATTCATTAATGGTCAACAGTGTTATCTGAGTAGTATATCAGATAACATATTTCGATCACCGACCCGCATCTGCTACTGTTAGGGTGTTATTTAACCCACACGCCGATGATTTAGTGACCAATTTATGTCCTTGTAATTATTTTTTTTGTTAACAGAAATGATATCGTGTTGTTCATTTTTATTCATGGTGTATAATTATTACTAAACGTTTTACACATTCGTTGTATGTAATACAACCTAACTAAAAAAAGAAATATTGTAAATTTGTTTTTTGGTATTTTACTTGGTACTATTTGGACCCTTTGCGTCTTGAAATACATATTTTCAAATTATTTTATGACCTGGTAACGAGACCCTTGAGCCAAGTCTTATAATTTTTTTACTTAGGTATGTTATGTTTTATGAAAAATTATATGAAACGAAATGAGATGAAGTTGATTCATTTGACAACTTATCACTTTTCAGTGGACTTTTTGGAACTCAAGGAGCTACGTCTAAGGGATTTGTTTAATATTCCCACATTTGTGCCCTTTCACAGATGCTAAAGACTTATTAAACCAGCGTTATTACACATTTAAACCTGATAAAGCACAACATTAATATCATAAATCAGCTCACACAACTTCGCCCCTCGCGTTTCCACCAAAAAACCCTTAATTTTTTTCTAAAAATTGAGATTAAATGTGACAACGTGCAGGTTGATATAAAATCTTACTGTTAAGTTCTCCTGTGCCTCTTCTAAGACGTAAGTTATCTAAGAAAACTGTAAAATAATAAACGTCTGAAATATGTAAAATAATATAAATAGAATAAAACATGCGAGATTAAATTGTAAAGGATTGTTTAAATAAGCGATAGCGCGACTCGTTAAATGTTATATTATTATGCATTACATAATCATCGTGTAATACAAATACAGTTTATTTCAATAACTTTTATAACCACGATAGTAACAACAGCTTCACGATGCAACTATGTATTTTGTTTTGTAATGTAATGTAACCTAATATAATATCCTTTTTTATATTACCTGCTCTTTTTTTACATTATCTGTGCATTTTCTCACTCACGCCTTTGGCGCCAATTTTGTTTTTTGTTATTTTCAAATGCTTTATCTAATTATTATTGTCGGACTAAAAATATATAACATCGCTTCCACAAAGCGACTTATTGTCTTATCACGGTTGTCAATTGTATGCGATTAAGAGCATTTACTTATGATTTCTAGAATTGGTCTCTAAGAATCGACCGAGTTTGATATCTTGCATTCGATTGTGGAAATATTGAGTTGTTTTTTGTATTAGCTAACGTACCGGTGAAGCATTTACAGAAGACTTTACACCGTGAACGCTGTTACCCACCATGAGTTCGAAGTCACCCTTCAAACTGGAGCTTCTGCTTCGCGGTAAAAGACAGAACAGTGTTATCCACTCATGCGGGCTCGCATTAGGCCTTATCTACAGTGTGTTTAGTGCGAGTTCTTTAACTTTGCGCTAGCAGCAAACGAAGGGAAGCTGTTGTAAATTATAAATATTGTAAACGTATGTATATTGTGAGTAAAATTATTTCCTTACATTATAAGTTAGATTAGTTTTCGTTATGGTATTGTTTTGTCATATAGTTATTGTTGTTTTTTTTCCTACCTATGTTGATAGCCTTTCTTGTTTCGGTTTCCTCAATACTGAGGGTCGTGACCACCTCCTCGCAACAAGAGTTCATTACGGACCATTCCACGCCATTTGCCTCTATCTGCCGCCGAGTGTAGAGCATCGTGAACTGTGGTGTCGAGGGTAGCCTAGTGAGGCTATTTCAGCTTCTCCTTGACGTGTAGGTGAGCTCACGGGTCTCAAACCGGAGTGTTGCTAACACTGGCCCTAGCAAGAGCAGTGCTTAATCTACCACCGGATCAGAAGAGAAACTCAGTGGGCTAAATAGTTGTAAGGACCATTGTGTACAAACTCAGCACATTTGTCTGGCGTAGTCGTGCGCACATGGTTTATGTTGTAAGCCAGTTTTCTGTTTTTACTTATTGTTATTTTTTGTGTATCTCTTTAGCTTGTCATGTGTATTGTGTGCCTAATAAATAAAATAAATAAATGTTCCAACTCCATTCAAATTTGATTTAACTTTTCCGCGATGGAGAAGTTAAAAAACTCGCACTGAACACACAGAATATACGCATAACTAACTTTGCCGGTTTGAATTTCGCTAAGCTATGTTATTGTCGTTTCGTGAGCACGTGTGTACTTATTTCCTTACAAAAATGGCTACTTGATCACTGGATTTTAGTTGGAGTTCAATAGTTTGAAACAGAGGTTTGAAATGAGTACACCCACAGCGTCCCTGTGTGAGTTAGATTAATATTTGAATCCGCTAGGAGGCGCTGTAATCTAATTCTAGACTTTTTGTACACGTACCATTGAGGGCATTCACAATAGGCCCCGGTAGGTGGGACTGCGATTACATTTAAGTTTTTTTCTTTCTTTTTTCAGATCTAAGCATTGGGCAGACTTGCTGGTTAGCTATAAAATGTTTTTGTTTAAAAAAAAACTCACGAAACAAAAAAAACCGTGTAAAAACAATAATTTATATGCCAATAAGGAAATGTTATTCAAAAAGATTCAGTTACTGTTTCCTCATGATAGGTCATGTATTATAGAGATTCCTTTAACATTCCTGTATGTATAAAAGCAATGGAATATCTTGGAAATTATCCTTAAACACTAAACTAGTGAGAAACTAGCAATTTGTTGTCTCTACTGGTTGCTGTTGGCTCTACTGGTTCGTCAGCTATAGCGGTTCGTAAATCGTCAGCTATGGCAAAAACATTTCCAAAGTCCCAAGAACGAGTGTACCAAATTTCAAGTCAACCAGATAACCCATATGCGAACAAACAGACAAACAAACACTACCTCAAACGTACAGTAATTTTTATTTGTAAATCAAAGATTCCCTGAAGCCCTCTACGAATGTTGATCCAATTTTGCTATAAAAGAGACATCCAAATTAAATTCTAAAAGTCGTCTTTAAAATTTAGACCTTTTAACTTAACAGGTGTCAAATAGCAAAGAAATTTGTATATGGTGACAGTAATAGCGAAGTTGTAAAGTTTGTGTTATGTTTGTATAGACTCTAGTATCCACTTAACACGCAATGGGCAGTAATACTTCGGCATGCGATAGAAAAACAGACCTACTCTCTCTTAGAATCTAGTCAAGTAATACTAATTACTAATGGCACTTGTAATTTCAATTATCTTTTTTCTTCACCAAAAATCTATTTTGTTTTTACATCCAAATATTTGAAATCGAACACAAAAACGCAAACTTTATTCACTATCATTCCAAATTTCTAAGTGATTCCGCGCCATTACTGCAGGTTACAAAAGAATTTTTTTTTTTTTTAAAACTAAAAAACACACCTTATATAATGTTCAACTAAAAAATAGAAAATAAATTTTAATAACTTTAAATTGCAAATAGTGTAAAAAAATATATATTTTATTGTAAAAAAAAGCGTGGGGTGTTTTTTTATTATTGAAACCTACGATTGAAATAATAATACCTGTCAGAAAAATATTTATATATTATATAACTAATAACACCATGCTATACAAAGCGTGTTTTTTAGTTTTTTAAACTATTATTTATTTTTTATTTTTTAGTGAAATTTCAATTTTTTCAATTTTTTTTTAAAATATTGATTTGTCATCGGTCCTCGATAAATCTACAAGGTTTTAATGAAATCTGGCCGTTTAAAGTGGGTCAAAATCGCGTCTAAAGGAGTCTGTTACAAACATACATACAAGTGAAGCTAATATAAAGCGTTTTTTTTTTTTTTTTTTTTTTTTTTTTTTTTTTTTTTTTTTTTTTTTTTTTTTTTTTTTAGATTAGTTTTTTGTGCTGTGTGTCGTGTTCTCGTCTGTGGTGCTGTTTATGTGATTACATCAATCGTAAATAACTTTTGACTTGGTTCATTTAGTAAATTATCAATTTTACGTAATGAATTTTGATCGCAAATGTTGGTATTTCCCGATGTTTCAGTCGACCAGCACACACCATTTCTCATTCAGTTACAATATGACTAATGATATCAGTAAATGTTTGAAAATCCTATAATATATGGTTGGGAAATCGGATCTAAATACAAATAAAAAGATTTCAAAATACATTCAGAATAGAGAAAACCTGATGTTCTCGTCGTGGCCCTGACGACAAATCGCGTGTCAAATCTATATAAACAGTATTACAGACTAAAAAAATAAACAAACAAACATAGATCTCTAAATAGCTGAATTAAATTGGTGTTGTCATTAAAGTAAATCTTTAAAAAAAAAAAACTAGATGCATATCTTTTTGTCTAGAGATATTTTGGATTGAGAAAAAAAAAACACTTTAATGTATCATAAACTTTTTAGGCGTTAGGATTTGATGTCGTGTTAGCGTTATTGTTTTTCTTGTTAAAAGTGAAAATGGCGGGTCGAATGTATATGAGAAAGTATTAAAATTATTTTAAAGGAGAATCTAGTATCCAGTTGTGATGACGTGACAATTTGACACAGAACCCTTTGATTGTATTGTTTTTTTTTATGTATCGCACATCGGGAAGGAAAGTGACATATTTGTGTAAAGAAAATGTCCAAGAACTGGCAACATTTCAAAACAATTGCCGTTTTGGAATGAATGAGAAAGTTTCGAATTAATTTGAGGTCACTTTTTTTATTCGATGTGTCGTCACATACATCAAACAAAAATGACGACGCTTCACAAGAATAACACAAGAAATGGCACTCTCGCGTATTTCATAATAAGATAATGTAATTTTTTTTTCTCTTAATTAGACACGAGTAACTAGTTGTAGTTACATTGTAAACATTAAATACGTGTCAACACAACAAATATTCTTTCATTTCAAAACACATGACGGTAAACGTGTTACTTAATGTAAAAAGAATATTAAAAACTAAAGAGATTTATATTAAAATTTGTAACACTTTTGTCGTCGACTGTACACAACTATCCCACACACGACCTTTTTTATAGCAAACGTTCACGATTATACTTTACACGTGAAAGGAGCATTTCTACTTTTTTTTTTAATATCACAATCGACATTTACAATGAATGGAGCATTTATCATGCATTAAAAAAGCTAACCGATTTGTTGTCTCTTTCGCACTATAGACATTTTTGGTTTGTTTAAAAGAAACAGATCTACTCATGTTCACAATAACTGCAATTAAAAGGCTTCAGAATACAAAATTAATGAAAGTAAACATTTTAATTATTAAACGCAAGCAAAGTAATTACTAAGTGCCATTAAAGAAACTTGCTCAATACTTTTTTTCACGACTAAGGCACAGATAATATGCACGAATTATTAAAAAAAAAAAAAACAAATTAATTATTAATATAATTGTAAAGATTAAGGGAGGTTGTAAATAGTTTAATCTCCATTATGTTTTTATTAATTTTAATTGTAAATTATGTACTAGGAAGCTGCACTTGAAACGCAAAAAGAATGTAAATTGTATAGAAATAAACAATGTTTTCGACTGTCGGTTTGTATGGTTTTATTTCGTCCCTTGGGTTTATTAAACACGTTAACTGCCGTGTACTGTATGGGCGAATTTGCAAATTGAAAGCTGTTGACTAAATCGGTAGTAATTAACTTATTATCGACATTAAGATCGACACATCGATCGTTTGGAACCTCTGGGTCTGCGGAGAGACTTCGGTTCCCTCTGTATTTTGTACCGTATGTTCCTTGGGGAGTGCTCTGAGGAATTGTTCGAGATGATACCGGCATCTCGTTTTTACCATCGCACCGCCCGCCACCGGAGTAGAGTTCATCCATACTACCTGGAGCCACTGCGGTCATCCACTGTGCGTTTCCAGAG